>JBAMNC010000211.1:0-517553 GCA_037902135.1 Cetoscarus ocellatus
CAGTATGGGGCTTTTCATTCCAGTGTGGAGGTGAGTTTTGTTCCAGAGGCAGTTGCAAGAAGTGAAGCAACAAGCTCCTGAAAGCAGAGTAGGCTGGGGAGTTACACAGCATTACAAGGCTGATGATGGGAGGTTTCATTTTGGTGCAAGGTACCTTGTTTAGGTGACATTTTGACCACTCAGTAGTCAGCAGAAGCTCTATTCACTGTGCCCTTACCCTAAAGTGCTACAAGGCTTCCTTAAAGTTGCATCTCAAGACATTCACGTTAATTCTGCAAGGCCGTAATGTCTGTTGATTCATGATTTTGCATGACATGGTGCATCAGCCCTGCCACACACAAAGGCAGGGACATTTACTTGTTGTTCCCATGTCCCACTGAGTCTATGTGCCTCTTTTCTCCAATATCATACCTCTGTTACTAAAAGGCAAGAGGGGACCAATGCGTTTGCCCCATTCTGTCTCCTTGTTGCAGCTCAGCTTACTGGGAACCTCATCAGAGGTGATGCGTAAAACTGTGCCTGGTACAAGGTACCATTCCTAACTGGAAAACCAACATAAGTACAGCTGTGTCAAACCAGCACTTCATAGTGGAAAAGCCTCACTTAAAAAACACTGCATTATATGATGTCATAATTGTACATCAAGATTGTTGTTAATTCAGTATGTTGCATTTTTAGTCCCATTCATGCTGTCACTTCAATGTCCTGTTCTCTGTATGCAGCCCAAAACTGTGTTGCACCCTAAGGTGGCACAAATATTACAACTTCATGGAATTAATGTGAATGTCTCAATGTGAAATGATGACAGAGCTTTGTTGTGGCACTTCACTTAAATGCACACTTTAAAGAGCTTGTGACACGCTAACAACAGCAAATGTTGAAATAAAACATTAGATCTGCTGGCTTACCTCAGTTTGTGGCTTTTTGTTTCGGTCAGGAGATGAGTTTTCTTCAAGAAACACTTTCAGGTAACCTTGCAAAGCAGCAAGATCTGCCAGATTCCATGTCTGGCATCAGGCAGATCCATCTTTCAAAGCTTCAAGTTGAAACAGTCGTTCCAGTCAGAAAAGGACAAAGAGGCAAGAGCTACTAGTGGGGTTAAGCTGTGCTGAAAGCGAGAAGTCATCCAAAGCTTTTAACTAGCCTGTAGTTGTTGTGACCAATACAAAATGTGTTTAATCATCATCCTCTAGTTTTTCAAGAAAGGTTTGATCTTCATGTTAGCTTTCTATGGGATTTTGCCTTAATAGATATGAAACATATCTCATGAATATGAGAAACAGTCCATCTGGTTTGTAAGGTTACGTTTCAGGCAGCAAAGCAGCAAACTGTTGAAAACAGTAAAATATAAGAGGTCATGCTGCATTACAAGCCCCACTCACACCACCACTGTGATATTTATGTCTTTATGATGCTTTGCCTCCTCTGTGCAGAAACGGAAGTTGGGGAATGAGTTGACTCTCCATTGCATCTCCTGAGGTAATATCAGAGGGGTAATATTAGTAAAGGACAGACTTAATGGGAGACACTAGTGCTGTAAGAGAGTGTCTCTGCCTTTATGTGTGCAGGGAGCATGTGCCATGTCATGTGCATCCAATACTGCTTTAAGAGAGTGTGACAGGGTGTGTGTTTCACACACTCACACAGTCAGACATACACTCTAGTTGCAAATCACCCCTGCTGGCTCTTTGTGCTCCCCTCTCACCAGTATTACCCCTCTGATACAACCTTTGGAGATAGAGCAAACATGGGATCAACTGGCCCCCCCATCATGTCTCTGCAATGTTCACGTGGAGGCGAAGCACCACAGGGGCATAAACATAACGGCTGGAAAGAGAAGCATGGTTAGGGCTACTTTAAACTGACTCTTTATGGAGCATTGACCCGACCCCTATTTTTTTCCCCAGGTCAACATTGCCAAGTACCGTGTTGATTTTGTCTAACGCTTTCTCGTTTTTGAAAAATATATCTAAATATACTGAAATACAAAATACATTTTCCAACCTTACTGGACTGAGCAGGACTATCTGCAGAACAAAACAATATTTCAGTGTTTCCCTTCAGTGTTTCCTCTTTAGAAACTCTTGGGATGTGTTACCTTGCTGGGATCCCTTAATGCAGCCCTGTGATTTTGACCCCACCCCATCCATGCCAAAGTCTCTGCTTCATTCACAAATACAAAAGGACTGCTTGCTTATTTTTAGAAACAGTCCTTGTCTCTCTGCTTAATATGCATCACATTTACAAACTCCAGCCGCAGTCAACATCAGACACTTGAACTGACAAGCAACCTCAAGTAAGATGATCTTGGTCTGCTAAAACACTGCCTTTCAGTCTGGATGAAGTGAGCCTGTAAATACATTAAATCTACACGGAAAGTCTGCCTCACATGGCTGTCAATCCTCATCAAGCCAGGGCCATGGTTATTTGATATGACTGAATACAGTCAAACCCTTTAGCCTTTTGCCATTGTTAATTAAATAGACGGTGGATATAGTCAGAAAGTTGGGGGACTAGACATGTCGGAAAGAAGTCACTTGCTGTCCACACTTGGGTGAGTGTCTTTGAACACATGTAACCCTCTCAGCTGTCACCTCTGCTTCGTCAGAAGAAATTGCAACCTACGTTTGTAATAAATTTAAAACCATTTTTGTTTATTTGTTTTTAAAGTTTGATTTTGCCCTTAAATGTTATAAAACATGACTGAAAAGAAATGTGGATGTTGGTTTGACTCCCTGAGTTGGTTGGGTCCTTTCTGTGTGGAGCTTGCATGTTCTCCCTGTGCATGTGGGGCTTTCTCCAGGTACTCTGGTTTCCTCACACAGACCTAAAACTTGCTCATTAGGTTAATTGGTGACTACAAATTACCCTTAAATGTCTGATTGTGTGTGAACACTTGTCTCTTTTTATGTCAGCCCAGTGATTGGCTGATGACTGGACCAGGTTGTGCCCTCCTCTTGACAAACATCAGCAAGGTTAGGCTCCAGCCCCCTGTATCCCAGAAAGGGACAAGCAATAGGGATGGTAATTGATACAGTTTTTTTTAAAAAAAAAAAATCAAATTTGGTCAATTTTCAGGCATAGACGCTAAAAACTGAAGGTCTGGGCAATTCCAAGTAAGGGTGTAAACTAGGGGATGCAGGATGTTGAATTTTTGCTGGTATCTGATATGCAGATAATTCCAAACTTATTGCTGCAGATGCAATAGTAATACCCATATTTTTGTCAATAGCACAAAGCTTTCACTGAACTACATTTTTTATTTATAAAATTGGAAATTCAGTGATAATGAAGTAAATCATTATGGTACATTTGTGCATTCTGCCAGTGCCACAATGGATAAATGGGATGTAAATGATAGGGCCCAACCAATATGGATTTTTTGAGGCCGATGCCGATATTTGGCAGAAAAAAATACCGATTACCGATTAATCGGCCGATTAAAATTAAAAATAGATATAAAGTGAATTTTTAAAAAATGTGTTCCCAAAACACTTACAACAATGAATATATGAATTACAGTCAGAACATTTTACTGTTTTACAATACTTTGTCACTAAGTATTTAACTTTACAACAGAGTAATTTTCAGGTACAAAAACAGGTGCAAAAAATCATCAAACAGCTGGGAAATTAATTATATAACCTTAAAATAGAGTCACTCTTTATGTTGTACTTCTTGTTGATGAAAATAAGAGGTAGGTTATAGTACAGGTAGAAAAACTTTTAAAAAGTTATAAACAGGTCACTGAGAGGAAAGCAACAACATTTTTTTTTATAAGCCTCTTTTATTTTTCTACTCTACAACTTTCAAGAGCAAAGAAGCTTCAAGTACAAAATAAAATAGTGGGCAAAACTGCAGTCAATTCCTGAAAAATAAAATAAATAACCTTATTTAAAATGTAAATATATAGATGAATTATGAACTCTGTCTTGTCACATCTGCCTTTCAGTCCCAGAGTGCATCAGAAGTAGGTGTTATTGCAGGTAGAACCACTTTTTTATGATACACATGAGGAAATATCTGTGAGGAAATCAGACTATTTTGTGGGACACTGCACATATTGCACAAACTTCTTTAAACAGGACTGTTTAAAGTTCCTAGCTATGATGAAGGCTCCCCCTGGATGAGCTGATCACGTCATAGAGCTCCGGGGGAGCTAAGCTAACGCTAGCATAGTTAGCTAGCTAGCTAGTTAGCTCAACGGCAGCGTCGGGGACAAGCAGGTAAAGCCAGGTTTCCGTAATAATCATCATAGAACAGTCACGAATAAACCGATCCCCCCTGCCATCAGAAGGTCCAATTTGTCAGTTTTGTGAACAACAGATGGTCAGGAAAATGTTCGGCAGTGCCAGTCTGTGAGGCTGCTTCCGTAGCCGAGCTAGCAGAGAGCCCAGTGGTCTTGCTATGTCCAGCGATATATTGTGCGACCACTGGAAGTCGCTCGCAATGTCGGACTTGCAGGCAAAAACATCATTCAGCAACTCTGTGTGAGTGTAGGCGAGTTTTGCCCCTTACACTCCATCATCCATACATACAGCATCAGTAGAGAGCTCAGAGCTTTCGCAACGTCATCATTCTGCGCAGCTTGGACACGGAACAGCGTTTTACTGTTTAATGAGAAATTAAGAATATATGAGCGTTACATTGGCAAAACTCTGGCCGATGTTGAATACTTTGAAAAGGGCTATAATCGGCCGATAAATCGGTCTGGCCCTAGTATATGGTCTATATGTACGGCCAAAATACTGGCTGTAAATGCAGAATTTTCCCTTTTGCTGATATCGGTAATCAACTTTTTAGGCAATTGTCTGTTAACACTATATTGCTCTGATAATATCCTGCAGCCCCAGTGTAAACACTGATAATGTAAAGAAGCAATCATTTATGTAGCTCGGCATCAAAAATCAAGATTGCCATGTGTCTGATATTACTGCCACTGAAACCCAAACATATGTAGGCCAACTTTTTTCCCACAGAGAAAATCCTCAGGAATCAACACGGAAGAATTGATAATGGCATAAAATCTTATCAATCCCATCCCAAGTCTACACCATCCACAGGTCTCCTTTTTTGTTAAGGAGCAAGCTGTGCCATGTCTGTCCATGAAAGTATGAAAAGTCAGCAGGTAAACAAAAACTGTCATTGGAAAATAAACCTATCAGAGAAATAACTTTAAACGAACCAGTAGAGTATGTTCTAAGAAAAGAAAGCCATTGTATCCTCCTCAGGTGAAACACTTAAACTCATGTCCTGGCTCCTCATCCAACAAACCATAAAGGTTAAGCTATGTGTCCATCAGCACGGTTGTGTCAAAAATTGCCTTTTGACATTGTTTAAGACTGTGAAATTAATAACTTATCTGAAATCCATAGGCTGAAAAGGGTAGTTGATGCCTTTGTGTTAGAGTGACCTCCATACCAATCCGAAAGGTGGCAGGGGAAACACTGCTGTGTCAGGTATCCCTCAGTGATAGAACAAATCTTGTCAAACACATCCAAGCTTTATTTTTTTAACCACTTAGTCTGTCGACTTCCTGTAGACTGGAAATGCAAAATTGCAGCCACTTTTTAGGCTTGAAAACAAAAATATGTTCCCTTTGACTCCCATTGGATGGTGCACTGAACTAAAACAGGACTGCTTTTGTGTTACATCATAGCAATACACTGACTTAAAAAAAAAATCCAGAACCATGAATGAAGCGTTCTTTTGAGATTTGGAATCTGCCCCCACAGCCACATGACATCTCTGTGAGTGTGTTTACTTGTATTTCTGTTATGAGTGTTATCCCAGTTTTGATCATATTCACAATATGATGTTTACATGCTCACACAGAAACCTGATCATTCATATTCCCTGGTTACTTCATTGTATTTGTGCAGGCTAGTCTGACATGGACTTTTCTACATATTCATTGATAGTCTGGTCTACCAGGGACCATATGTTTGATATACCTGGAGGGGAATGACATCACACCTAAGTAAACTGTGTTCCAGATAGGCGCTAGGGTGCTTGAGGTAACTCAAGATCCCCTGACTTTACAAGACTTAACAGGGCAATTTTACCGGCCCATCCAAATTGCACTCTGATATTCTGACTTCCAAGATCAAATGGACACATCAGTGGAGGTTTAAATCAATTGAGTTGCTCCATTACAAGTAGGACTTTCCTGTTTGGTGTGGTTTGTATACATGAACACAGCAATCAATCCCTGTTTCAGTACAAGCAACTATGCCAAGTGGAAATAGGTGGTCTGAGCTTGTCTAGACAACAAATCTGTCTGGATATTTCTGTCTGGATAACAAACCAAGCACAGTAAGCAGCACACATGTTGCTCAGTAGATGGCCGAAGCTGCTGTTGTTGTTTTTCCTGGGATGTGCGCTCAGCCTTCATGTGAAAGAGTACTGCGCATGCGCCGCACGTCTGCATTTTCTCTGGAAATGCTGATTCCCATTTACACAGATACAAAAACGTTTTCAAAACTTTTCAATTTGGACCCTGGTATCAAATGTTAGCGGATTCAGACACTCTGGGCACCATTCTTGTGTAAACGAAAGGCGAAAACGCGATGAAAACTCTCAGTCTTCGGTCGTTTTCATTGTCGTGTGAACGGGGCCTGTGTTGTAGGTGTGAAAACCACCTCAATTTCAGACCCAAAGGTGCTTAGTAGTCTCTGCCCTCTTTGCTTAGTAAGCTTTTCAGCATTGCCCTCAAGCCAAAGAAATTGTCAATATAGGCAATATAGGCATTAACACATGGGGTGAGACAGAAAACATCATGTGTTTCTTTTTTCTCTCAGATGTCTTTGGTACTGCTTCAACAGTTTCAGTTTAGCACGTGTTTTTGTTAGGGATGCACAATATTGGATTTTTGCTGATACTTAATATAATGATATTTTCAAACCCATTATTGCCCATAGTGATATTGATACAGATATTTTTTGGGATGGACACAAAGCCTCCACTTGACTAAAATTGACCTGTTCCTTTCAGGGTGACATTCTATTTGTGAAAGATACATACAGTATTTCAAGGAAGGAAAAACAACATTTTATTCTTCCGTAAATGACACTTTTATTAGATAAAACTGGATTTTCAGTGATGACAAGTTTGACCCTTATGGTACATTTGTACATTCTGCCGGTATTGCTGCCAATAAAGGGAATAAATATGGCCAAAACGTGCAGCCAAAATACTGGCTGTAAATATCAGCAGAACCGTTCATATCTGCCATACTGATAATCAGCTCTTTAGGCAATTATGTGGTGATACAGATATTGGTCCAATAATATTGTGCATCCTTCACATTTAAAAAAACCTAAATAATGCCAAACCCTAGTTAGTCGTCTTGACTTTCTTAAGTGGATGACCCTAAACACCATTATGTTTTCTATCAAAATTCTCCAGGTAGCTCAATTAGGTTTCTCAAAAATGGGTTTAGGGCTTATCCAGGTTCCCAAAATTGGGATAAGATGTTCGCTTTCCCCCAACACAAAAAAGGATACTATAGCACCTCAAAACGAAGAAACTCAAGTCCATGTAAGCACATTTAGTTTAATTACATATGTTTAATACACCAAGACCTTCTTTATAAACCAGTGCTCAGTGGAGTTAAACATAGCCAGACATAGGAACACCCCTCCTGTTTTATGGTTTTGTATCTTTGTTTGTAGCTGCTAAGCTGACATGTCTCTGACTTTTTATAAGTACTGGCAGGGCAGAAGTTTACCTCAAAATTTCCTTACATGGCAGTGGCTTACACACTAGGAGAATATGTGTCGTACATAGATGGAAATGATGACATTAAAGCTAACATAGTCTAAACACAGCCTGAACCAAAGGCAAAATAACTCATCTGTCCTGTGTATCATTGCCTCAGCAAACATAAGGGCATGAGAGACATATCCATTTAGTGAGTTGTGGTCAAAAATTGTTGACTTAAAGCCATCATTTAGTGTTTATGATATTAGCTAACATAGATGTGGGCCAACTGTGGTGTAGATGTTGTCATTGACAGCGCCCTGTGATGCAAGATTGTTTGTGTGTATTTTTGTTGTTTAAACACAACCAGAGAGTAATCCCCCTCAGACATGGTGGCAAATCTAATGTTAGTAACAATACCTGGAGGCTCATAAAGCTTTGCTATTTTCTCTGCCTTCTTCAAGAACTGTGTCTGGATTGACTTTATTGCTGCTTTCAGCTCCTGAATGCCAACAAGTGCCAAACTGAATGGCTTATTAGCTCAGATAATTTGTCACATTTCAGTCATTTTGTCATGGATGAAGCTTCTGGGAACATAAGTCATATGAAATCTTGGTTACTCAAGTAGAAAAAGCAGTAATTAAATAGATTATCACGGAATTTCTTGCAATAATTAACTACTAAGAATGCCAGGAATACTTTGGTGGTGATTTGTGAGTGACATACCAGTTGCTGTAATGTCATCTATACTGCCCACATTGAGTGTTGTAAAACTGTCAAAACTTGACACTGTAACTTAATTTGAGTATTTGACTGCTTACTTCCCCCTGATTGCTGTTGTCAGTTTGTGCTTTTGACAAGCGTTGGCAGGCATTCCACTTACTCACGGACTGTGATGACATTTGCATACCATCTGAAGCATGACGCAGATTTGTGAATAGTAAAGGCCATCTTCAGGTTGTCCTTTTCCTTCAGTTCACAGATGCATTTCACAGGACTAGGCAGATGAATGAGGTAAAAAATGTCCTCAACAAAGGGTGTGATGGAAAAGCCTGCTGGATTAAGCCCCACAAATTACAGTATAAGTAATTTTCAGTCTAAGCATAAATATTTTTGTTTTGTTTAACACTTTTTGACTGTGTTTCTGTATAATTGGTGTCAGCTGATAAAACTTTACCAATACATTACACAACCTTTTGATGAGTTTTTTTTAATGTGAAATCATATTGTGAGCCTCCTCATATACTGCAAACTGGATTAGCAAAGCATTGGCCCTCAATTCCTGGAACTGCAATGTTGTATTAAAAACAGGTGCTTCCAGTTTTTTTTTTTGTCCCAATTCTGTCATCACAGAGAAAATTGCTGAGGCACTTTTGCATAATTTTTTGCTGACATTTATGGCAACAGTGGAGACTTTGTGAGATGAAATGTTCTTCTTACTAAGGAGCTTCTGGTTTTCATGCATTCAATCCTGATTCGTAATGCAGATTTGGGTTAAACCATTTTCTTGTCCCCTGTGATAAAGCAGTGATATTTCTTATACAAGACTGGAAAAGAGAGCTTGTGGCTATATTCTGAAGCTCATGAAGGGCTCCTCGTCTGCATTTAATGTCATTGAGCAGATATTTAATATACACTGTTGTCGTGCAGAAGTTTCTTTATATGTAAAATTGGAGGTAGGTTGAGCTTTCTTCACTGAAACCCTTTACACAGGAACTGTAAGATGAGCCTTATGCGTTCCTGACCTACATTTGACCCATCAGTGAGTCTGCTTTCACAAGCTAGTCTGGTCATCACTCAGAAATATGTTGAAGCTGCAACAGAACCACCATACATGTCCCACAGTGTTGTGTAATTTGATGATATAATATAGATACTAACTAAATTCAGGTTTTGTTTGCATTCTTTTTTTCATGTCATCTTTAGTTTGATCAACAGCTCACATTATCCCAAACCCTTACTGCTAGGTCTCAATGATAAATTGCATTTTCATCACGATATGAAAATGTGCGATTAGTCCAATGTGTGATTTAAGCATCATGAAAACCTTTCACATAGGTATAGTTTGTTTTTTTACATTCCGGTTCCCTGTCGATTTTGGCCCTACATAGTTTGGCATTCCTGTTTCTTATTGGCCACGGTTACATGATGTTTTAAATTTGGAATTAAGTATTCAGAATTAAATAATTAGGAATTAAAGTATTCTCCTTCGCGTTTACATGGAAATAGTAATTCCGAATCGAGGTTTACATCGAAAACATGTTTATTCGCCTTTATTCAATTCCGCTTAAGGTCTGGGGGTTGGGAATGGTTCTGATTGGACAGGGGGTGGATGTGACGTAGTGACGTATTTACGTCTACTGGAAAAAACCAAACTCCAGTTCAGCGTCTCTGTCAGGGAAACCTCGTCCAGCTTGGATGCTACAACTTTAAAAAGGTCCTCATTTTTATGCTTATGTCCTTCCACTCTTTTCATAATTTCCAAATCCTTTAAGGCTCTAATTAAAAATTGTCTCGGCTCGAGTCCAACGCTTGCTTCGGGTAGCCATCCTGTTCCTGTCAGTGTGTGTCATCGCGACAGGACAAGGGAATGAGCGTGCGCAGAACGACCAGAATCAATTTAAAGTGGAATGGACGTATACGTGATCAAGGAATTATTCATTTCGGATTTAAAATCAGAATAAACCAGCCACCTATTTCGGAATAAAGTTTAATTCGGAATGGTCATTTTCATTCAGAATTTGGTGTTTACAAGGTCATTTTTATACTTTTAAAAGAGGATGTAAGTTTTCTTCTGAATGAAAGGGGAATTTAAGCTCTCATGTAAACATAGCCATTGTGGAGAATTGAAACATGGTAATTATTTCAAGAAACAAAATCTACCTTATTGTTTGTCATCTTGGATAAGATTTCAATAATGTAATCAATACGATGCTGATAGACTAGCACATGGCCCATATATAGGGGCTCTTCCCTCATACAAGATGCCTTGTGTTGAGTTTGGCCTGCATGTCTTTCCCCATCTCTCACCCCACTTTAAGACTATACACTGTCTCTGCACTATCAAATAAAGACATAAATAGCCACAAAAATATCTTTAACTAGAAGATCAATCCTTACAGTCTTCATAGTAGTTAATTAATATCAACACCAACATTTTTGGGACTGGTGTATGTTGGTGAGGAGGGTACCAAAAAGTTACCCAAATAATTGAGAAACACTGCCCTAAATCATGTTTGAAAAAGTACCAAATATCTGCAAAAAATTCCATATATTACCCACCACTATACGAGACTAAAAATGACCCTAGACCATTGAGAGCTACTGAATATAACTGCCTCCAGCTGAGCACGTTTTGATGACAGGCCAGACATCAGCAGATTTTTGGTGCATCCAAACAGCAGACAACATTTTAAAGCAACTCCTATGACATGAATAGAGAGTGGAACTAAAAGTGAGGCCACACCGCATCACAGCTAAGATCATTTATAATCTTTAGACCAAACAAATGTGCTCCTAGTGGCTTTGTTGGCATGTTTATAATAAACATCAGTGATCATCCATCCTCACCTCGTTCTTCTGTCTCTGTGTGTCTTTCAGCTTTACCAACAGGGCCGGCTCTGCCAGCTGGGAGGAGAGTTCTGTGAGCTGGAGGTGTTTGCTAAAGTGCTGCGAGCTTCAGACAAAAGGTGAGAACATAGTGGGACTTAAACTGTACCTGAAACCTCACACCATCCACACTGACCCATCAGCTGTCTCACAAAACAGGGCTGTGCTCCCTCTAAACAGGTGGTAACCATTATTGAAATGTAAGGTCTCAAAAAGTCATGTTTTTGCTTGTTAGAGTTATATGATGCCAAATCCTTATCACACCTCTCGGGCAGTTTTAAGGACTCTATAAAAATAAACTGTAGCGGCAATGTGATGTTTGTTCAGTGTGTTTTTCACTTTTTATTTATTTAGCTGTTTTCTCTGTCTCCTCCTTTGCAGACACCTCCTCCATCACTGTTTTCAGGCCCTGATGGACCATGGTGTTAAAGTGGCGTCAGTCCTGGCCAATTCCTTCAGCCGCCGCTGCTCTTACATTGCAGAGTCGGACGCCCACGTCAAAGAGAAGGCCATCCAGTTCGGCTTTGTGCTGGGTGGGTAAACATTGAGGGAAAGGGGACAGATTGTTTCACAGATACACACAGGGGTGAACTGAGTTTATCAGGAACAGTGAGATAACAAGCTGAGGTCATTAATTCATCCCACTGATGTTGTCATAGTTTAGCTGATTGGAAGAATACAACTCAGAAGTACAACATCCTGGGTTATTGCCTCTGGGCTGTAATGGTTTTAAGCGGTTTAATCAGTCTTAAATAAGATTTACAATTTTAATTATCAGTATTGATCCATTTAAGGGAAAAAGTTTCTCCTCTCTTACAAAGTTTCCTGTCTGGTCTGGTCTGGTTAAACAGTGTTAACCCTACAAATATACACAATGAGGTCAGTTTTATTGCCCGATCATACTGACTAGATTCAGATTTTTACCATCATTTAACGTAAGGCCTTTCAAATTTGTGTATCTCAGTTCCCCTATTTCCAGCCTCCTCTCTAAAACCAGATGTAGGTCCGGATGTACTATGGTAAAGATTGTCCTGTAGCACTTATTGTTGACTGAAGGAGGAAGAATGAAGGAAAGTAGAGGGAGATGTTATAATAAAAATATACAACTAGGCATACACAGGCACTTCCTTACCTCAGCCAGAACAGGACAAGAATGATTGTAGGTCCTAAAAGATTTTAAAAAGTGTTGTCTGGTCCGAGCATCTGTTTATATGTTTAAATAAAAAAGATGAATACATTAATAACACTAAGAAATGTTTTATTTCCCTCAGTTAAGCCCTCACACTTGTTGATGGTTTGACTCATCTGTCATGTTCTGTTTCCAGGTGGCTTCCTGTCTGACGCAGGCTGGTATGGAGATGCAGAGAAAGTGTTTTTGTCGTGCCTGCAGCTGTGCACGCTCCACAGTGAGGTCCTCCACTGTTTCAGAGCCGTGGAGTGTTGTGTTAGGTCAGTCTCTAAACATCACACATATGTGGTTTCAGTTAAGTTTTTCTTCTCAATATGTTTGTATTATCAAATTTTACCACCCGTTGAGCACCCTTTGCGTTTTTTGTTTATTTACTGCTGTGTGAATGTGCTTAAAAATACATTATTTAGCTCAAGGGGTGGGCAACTGGTGGCTTTGGGGCCCCCCTCTCCTATCACTGAGGCCAACAAATCAACTACAAATATCAGTTATTTGTAAAGATATTGTAAAGATGAACAAAACATGAAAAAATTACCATTGAACAGTAAAAATAGTACAATCTCTGACATTATCCTAGACTTCAAGTTTATATTTTATGTTTGTAAGAAACTGATTAGATAAATATTCAATAACTATTCCTCCATAACTCATTAACTTGCACTACTACATGCATTCATGGAACAAAAACAGAAAATCATCACCCATTAAATGTTGCATTAATATTTGCATTTAAGGTTGATGTCAATCTTGGTTTCCTAAATTCTGATGATGGCTTTATTTGTGTTCCTTATGTTAAATTATAAGAGTCTTTAGATGTTAGTACTCTGTCACTTCTTTAATAATATGGCAGTGCAAATGGAATTGGCACTGCCATATGGCCCACTGGTAACCAAAGTTGCCCATCCCTAATCTGGTGTCTGCTGTCTTAGGAGAGGTTTGTCTGCCTCTCCACACAGTATCCTGAGAACATCTGCATAGATAGACTGAAGATTTTTAAATGATTTCCCCTCTGGCAGGCTGCTTCATGTCCGTAATGGGAACTGTAAGTACCATCTGGGGGAGGAGACCTTCAAGCTCGCTCAGTCTTATATGGACAAACTAGCCAAACATGGCCACCAGGCCAACAAGGCAGCGCTGTACGGCGAGCTCTGTGCCTTGCTCTTCGCCAAAAGCCACTATGATGAGGTAAGTGCAACTGATCAACAATGACCAAGTAACTATTTGGGAGTATTATCAGTCCCTTAAGTCTCAAATCTGTTCAGTCTGAAATGTTATATAAGTCAATAAGCTATCATGACAAATAAAAGCATAGGAAATTGTACTTTCTTACTTTCTTATTGAAACGGCTGATCCAAGACTTGGTTCTGTTAATTGATTTTTTCCGTCTACATAATGTGCTGCAGTCCTACCCAAATAAGCCATAACAAAAGTAATGGGACTTCTCCACTATGTGGGATCTTCTACACTCGGCTCAACTTTACTGTTGTTTTGATAATTTACCTTGTACCTGGCACAGTACCTTTTCACCTCTAGGGAGGGTTCCAAGCAAGCTGAGCCAAAACCAAAAGTGATGTGGAGACACTGCTGACCTCTGAACGGTCAGAGTATCACTATGACTCTGAGTATTGACGTAAAAATGACACATACCTCGATGTTGGCTCTGGGATGCTACAACCCCTGGCAAAAATTATGGAATCACCAGTCTTGGAGGATGTTCATTTAGTTGTTTAATTTTGTAGAAAAGAGGCAGATCACAGACATGACACAAAACTAAAGTCATTATAAATGGCAACGTTTGTTCTTTAAGAAACACTAAAAGAAATCAAGAAAAAAAATGTGGTAGTCAGTAACAATTACTTTTTTAGACCAAGCAGAGGGGAAAAAATGTGGAATCACTCAATTCCGAGGAAAAAATTATGGAATCACCCTGTCAATTTCCTTTCCCACCTGCATCAGATTAGATCTGCTCATTAATCTGCAGTTAAAAAGGAGTGATCACACCTTGGAGGTGTTGCACCAAGTGGATTGACATGAATCATGGCTCTAAGACGAGAGATGTCAATTGAAACAAAGGAGAGAGTTATCAAACTCCTTAAAGAGGGTAAATCATCAGTGTTGCAAAAGATGTTGGTTGTTCACAGTCAGCTGTGTCTAAAATCTGGACGAAGTACAAACAACATGGGAAGGTTGTTAAAGGAAAGCGTACTGGTAGACTAAGGAAGACATCAAAGCGTCAAGACAGAAAACTTAAGGCAATATGTCTTGAAAACAGAAAATGCACAGCAAAACAAATGAGGAACAAATGGGAGGAAACTGAGTCAACGTCTATGACTGAACTGTGAGAAATCGCCTCAAGGAAATGGGATTTACATACAGAAAAGCTAAACCAAAACCGTCATTAACACCGAAACAGAAAAAAACAAGGTTACAATGGGCTAAGGAAAAGCAATCTTGGACTGTGGATGACTGGATGAAAGTCATATTAAGTGATGAATCACGAATCTGCATTGGACAAGGCGATGATGCTGGAACTTTTGTTTGGTGCCGTTCCAATGAGATTTACAAAGACAACTGCCTGAAGAAAACATGCAAATTTCCACAGTCATTGATGATATGGGGCTGCATGTCAGGTAAAGGCATTGGGGAGATGGCTGTCATTAAATCTTCAATAAATGCACAAGTTTACATGGACATTTTGGACACTTTTCTTATCCCATCAATTGAAAGGATGTTTGGGGATGATGAAATCATTTTTCAAGATGATAATGCATCTTGCCATAGAGCAAAAACTGTGAAAACATTCCTTAAAGAAAGACACATAAGGTGAATGTCATGGCCTGCAAATAGTCCGGATCTCAATCCGATTGAAAATCTGTGGTGGAAGTTGAAGAAAATGGTCCATGACAAGGCTCCAACCTGCAAAGCTGATCTGGCAACTGCAATCAGAAAGTTGGAGCCAGATTGATGAAGAGTACTGTTTGTCACTCATTAAGTCCATGCCTCAAAGACTGCAAGCTGTTATAAAAGCCAGAGGTGGTGCAACAAAGTACTAGTGGTGTGTTGAAGTGTTCTTTTGTTTGTTTGTTTTTCATGATTCCATATTTTTTTCCCTCTGCTTGGTCTAAAAAAGTAATTGTTACTGACTACCACATTTTCTTTCTTGATTTCTTTTAGTGTTTCTTAAAGCAAGAACGTTGCCATTTGAAATGACTTTAGTTTTGTGTCTTGTCTGTGATCTGCCTTTTTTCTACAAAATTAAACATCTGAATGAACATCCTCCAAGACTGGTGATTCCATAATTTTTGCCAGGGGTTGTATATGACTTCTCCACCTCTTCTCTGCTTAAATAGCATGTTGTTTTGCTGCGTACAACTGACTGTGGAACAGTCACACGCGATGTCGCTGGAAAAGTTCAAATTTTTCAACTTTGCCGACCGAGCAATGTGACCTGTTCGCGGATCCAGAGCAACCTTTAGCATGACTATGAGCCAGAGACTATGGTCGCCCAGATCGCGTCCGTCGCTTTGCGGGAGGGTTAACCCCGCCCCATCTCAGCTGTACATTGACTTTACATGGAGAGTGGTCGCCCAGGTCACCCAAGTCACATTCGGTGTGAGTGCACCTTGAGATCAGCTGCCATCACCCAAAGCTCAAAATGATTAATTTCCCCAAATTTTAAAACAAAATTGATCATAAACCAAGTGAAAAGTTTGTTTGAATTGAGGTAGTCTGGGCTTCTTAGATACAAAAAGGTTAAAGTGCTGTTGCTATGAAGTTTTTTTTAGACTAATTTTGACAGGATAATTTCAACAGTGATCCTTGACAATGTCACATTTCTGTGTTTCAGTTTCCAGAGTGTGGCTCTAATATGTTAAATGTATCTGTTTTCTTACATTATCCAGGCATACAGGTGGTGTATAGAGGCTATGAAGGAAATCACTCCGGGGCTGCCTGTCAAAGTAGTGGTTGATGTCCTACGGCAAGCCTCAAAGGTATCCTCATGTTGTTTTATAGTTCTTTGTCTTCAGAAAGTGTCTGTAAAACAGCTAAATAATAATTACTTTATGGATGCTTGTTTGATCTCTGACTCGTCTTCCTCTGCAGGCTTGTGTGGTGAAGAGAGAGTTCAGAAAAGCAGAGCAGCTGATCAAACATGCAGTGTTTTTAGCAAGGTAACCTGCTGCATCTTCACAATTAAATCCTCTTATATTTCTTTGTTTCCATGGTTTCTGATCAAATGTTTTGTGTCTTTCAGAGAACATTTTGGACACAAGCATCCCAAATACTCAGACACGCTGCTAGATTATGGATTTTACTTATTAAATGTAGACAACATATGCCAATCAGTCGCTATTTACCAGGTACGTTGAGTGGCTGAAGATGTTTGGTTTTTTGTACCCTTTGGCTGGAAAAACACTCAACAGGTTTTAGGTCTTGTTTACATTTTAAAAATGTAAAAGCCCATTGTCATATGTTTGTTGTAATGATTTCAGTGGTCATGCATTTTTCTATGTTGACTTCTGATTTTGGCATTAATATAAGCAGAAGCATTATGTTTAACCTTCCCTGAAGACTGAGCAGGAAAAATCTGGTCTAAATTCGTGGCTGAAACTGTCCAGTGTGTTGCCAGCCTTGCTGTACTGTCATTTAAAGCCAGTGTGGAATATTTTGTTCATCCTATGTAAAGCTCTTTCTGTTTAAACTTCAGACGGCACTAGACATCCGACAGTCAGTGTTTGGGGGTAAAAATATCCACGTTGCTACAGCCCATGAAGACTTGGCCTACTCCTCGTACGTGCATCAGTACAGCTCTGGGAAATTTGACAACGCTCTGTGAGTACAATGAATCTTACAATGTCTGTACTATTCTGAGAGCAGCAGCTAATTACATTAGACATGAAGCACAAGACTGTGACTCTCTGCTGTAATCGCCTGTTCTTCCCTGGACTGAATGATGTTGTCAGGCTGAAGGCTTGTATTATGTGGTGTTTTATTAAAGGTATTGATCTGTGAGACACTGCAATAGGTCATGTTTTGGGATGTTTTTTTAGCAGTAGAAAAGATAAAAGGCTTATAGAAAACCAAAATTTAGTTGTTTTTTTTAATTTAATTTTAATTATTTCTTATTTTTTAATTAAGTGGGATGTAAAAAGATGTAATGATACTAATTAAGCTGTGATATTCTGAAAACATATCTCTTCACTATCTGGTAAAAAACTTGTATTTTATATTTTCATAATTTTCAATTGCTGAATGAAACAGTGCTATTTGATTATGAGAATACAGTATATGCTAAAAGTAAGTGTAAGTGCTATGTAAATAATACATTACAGGTTACAGTTTAGTCTAAATTTTGATTAAAAATGTTTGGTTTAGAGTGAAAATTGCAGGAATGATGGGGTGATGATTACAATATAGTTGACAATATATGTTGGAAAAGTCAACAATAAAGTAGAGTCTCTCCACTCTCAAGGAAATCTGAATGAAAAAAAGGAAAAGAATGGGCACAAAGTGAAGTTTTAACAAGGGGTCCAGAGAGGAAGCTGTAGCCACTGCTCTAAACAGTCAAATATCCCTCTAATATGACATGAACGTCTGCAAGAATTTTTTTGAATCAGTCACTATCCAATGAAAATTAAATAGTAAAAATGAAAAAGGAAGAAAGTTTTGGGTTAATTTGCAAAGTGACACAAAGTGAGATCTCAATCCTTTTTAAGTGTGCAACAGGGACTGATGGACAAATCAGACTCTAAGTTCAAAAACCATCAATAACAACAAAACTGTTGAAGTGTCCCTTTGCATGAACAGTATTGACTTTCAGTTATTTAATTGTGACCAGTGATAACATAATTCTTCTCACTTCACTCACCAAGGGTGCACACTTTTCATGAAACATAATGTACCTGGCATGTAACCATCTCTTCAAGCAATTTCTCTCTTTGAAATAAAAACAACAGAACCAGAAGGCATTTCTGACATTGTTAGCAGAGTTAATAGCAAAAATGTGGAAAACTGCCCTGTCACACAATGTCAACAAATATTTAGAAAAATCCTGGATCTGCATCCAAAAGCAAAACCTCTTTAGCTGGGGAAATAAAAGTCTGCATGAGTGTCATACCAATACTCAAACATTGAAAGAAGTTTCACAGACTTCTGTAATTATGGATGCCAGTGATCATTAAAACTATAAATTCCTCGAACTTATTGAAAACCAACAATATCAAGAATGTATTTTATACCACAACTATAACTTTTAAATGCAAAGCTAAAAAAAAAAAAGTATAACAAGCATCTCCCTGCCCCTAAATTTCTTCCATATCAAAACTTTTTTAAGCTTCTTGCTTCCACAGATCCTGATTCAAACGTAGAATTCCTCTGACCTCTCTAATCCTGAATTAAGCTCCAAAACAGCATTCTTCATTGGAAACACGTTCATTTCTTGGAAGTGTTTATCGTCTTTAAAACACAGCTCCATGCCAAGTCTCTGTTGGCCTGCGTGTTTGACTCGGCTGTTGTGTCTTTGCCCTCAGATTTCATGCAGAACGTGCCATAGACATCATCACTCACATTCTGCCTGAGGACCACCTGCTGCTCGCCTCCTCCAAGAGAGTCAAAGGTAAGAGAGCTGATCGTGCTGCAGCAGCTCGGCTGAAGTTAAAAGGGTACAGATGGCAGTAAAGGCTGGCGCTTTGTTTTTAAGCTTAATTTATTATTTTCCCAGATTTCTGCTTTTTTTGGGCTCTGAATGACTAATCCCTGGTAATCACTCTGGAATTTTTGTTGCAAATTTGTCACCTGTGAGAGCAGATGTTGTTCACAAAGGCTGCTAGATGTTTTTTGAAGTTTTTGCACTAAAGTCATGTTTCTCTGATAAAGGCTTGTTTTGCCACAAGCACACATTCTATTCTACTGTCTGATAACATCACATACCAGATTCCCATACAGATAGACTTTTCAGAGACATCACTTCCATGGTCAAATACCTTGCAGAGCAGAGAAACTGCTATCTGTTTCTAATACTGATGCCTTTTTCGTGCTGGATGTGTTTTACTTGCATGATGGCAGCAGTGCGTGTGCATGTATTTCATTCGGGCGAGCAGGTTATGAAGTCAGAGCTTTCAGATGGCCTGCGTTAGCCGCACATCTCCTGTTCAAAAAGTCTTGAGACCAGACTCAGCTTTCCTTTCCGTCTTGGCCAAAAAAGATGCATAGAGCCATACTTACCTGATATGTATTTTCACTGTGGCAGAATATGGCACAGACAAGACATAAGCAGTTCAATTACACTTCTAGTCTGTACCTGTGAGTTACAGCTCAGTCACCCATTCTGTGAAAAAACTCCCTTTGTTCATACAGAATGCTTTTATTCTGAAAGCTTCACCGGTTAGTTAATCAATGTATCAGGTCGTCTTTGGAGATGTATTATGGTTCTGCTTGAACTTTTTATTGAAGCTCTTTACTGAGGTGAGATGTCTTGAGAGATAGAGCTATGGCAGCAGGGAGATGCAGCCACAATGTAGCAAACGGACCTGCCTGGTCATACCTCCTTGAGCTGACATGCTTGTTAGCTGTGAGAATTCAGTGTGAGATGTTCTGTCTTAGTTATGTCCTCATGACATAACTTACTGTATCTTAAAAGCTCTGTGTTAATTTTACTTTGGCCACAAAAGTCTGCTACGATGCCAAGGCTTTTCTAAATACTCTGCTGAATTCTAACGTATTTTCTATCCACCCAGCTCTGATCCTCGAGGAAATTGCCATTGACTGCCACAATAAGGAGACAGAAGAGCGCCTCCTGCAGGAGGCTCATGACCTCCACCTTTCATCACTGCAGCTTGCAAAGAAGGCCTTCGGAGAGTTCAACGTCCAGACGGCAAAGCACTACGGCAACCTGGGACGACTCTACCAATCCATGAGGAAGTTCAAGGTCTGTTATCGGTAACAATACTAACAGTTTGAATTAGAGTTAAAATCGATTTAAAGCAAACTCCACATGTGCAGACATGCTAGCCTGGTTGAGTTACGGCTGGAATTTTTTAAATGTAATTTATATGCAACTCACGAAAAATCCAAATTTTTAAAGCATTGGAGTTAGGAGCTCACCTGTAGGTTGCAATTATCATTTTCACTGCAGGACACTGTGGACAGTGAGGAGATATTCATTGTCCATATGTCCATCCTGTGCGGGCAGTCCATCAGTCTATTATGATAAGAACCATATCAATTAAAGAAAACTAAATAGAAGCTTCTCCTAGTGTGCATGAAGGTGAATATAGCCAGAGAGTTTAGGAGGTGGGAGTGTCAGTAATTTATCAGCTATATGACTGTACGATGGGCATTAATGAGGTAATGTGTATGTCCAGTGTTTCTGTAGGCTGATTCAACAATGTAGACAACACAATCAACCTACAGATGAGTTTTACTTCAGTTTTCTAAAAGTGTGGATATCTCTTGGTTTACATTTGAAGATCAAAACATCAATCAGTCAGGCCATTGTGTAGAGTTTTTTTAAATAATCAAACTCAGTGACGTGATGTTTTTCACCAGGAAGCAGAGGAGATGCACATTAAAGCCATCCAGATCAAGGAGCAGCTGCTGGGTCACGAGGACTACGAGGTGGCGCTGTCTGTGGGTCACCTTGCCTCGCTCTACAACTATGACATGAACCAGTACGACGATGCAGAGAGGCTTTACCTGCGCTCCATCGCCATTGGTGAGATATGGGGGAGCAATATGTGATTGTAGTTCAATGTCCAGCCAGCTAAAACCCCTGATATTATCCCACTTACATTATGGGGTGATTAATGACAAATTTCAGTTCCTGCATGCCTTCTCCCCAAGCTCACTCGCCACACTCTCAGACACTAAAAAATGTGTGTCATCTATTACATTAAGGCAAATCATGCCCCAAAAGTATTTTAAAATGGTATTTATTTCTCTTGTTTTGGGCCTTAAAAATGTCTTAAAATGCTCCTTTTTTATCTCAGTATGAGACTTTTTAAAGGTCTTAAAAGGTCTTTATCCATCTGAGTTTAGGTCCTAACAAGGTCTTTATTTATCTCAGTTAAGGTCTTAAAAAAGATCTTAGTTAAAGTCTCAAAGAGGTCTTCATCCATCTCAGTTTTGGTCTTAAAAGGGTCTTTTTTTATATCAGATTTAGTCTTAAAAATGTATTTTTTTAATCTCAGTTTAGGTCTTAAATAGGTCTTAAAATGGTCTTTATTTCAGTTTGGGTCTAAGGGTAATAATTCATCTGAAGGTCTTAGAGGGACCTTTATGTAACTTGGCTTGTGTTCAAAAAGTCCTGAAGACTGTCTTTATTTATCTCAGTTTGGGTTCTTAAAATGTCTTAAAATGGACTTTATTTATCTTGGTTTCAGTCTCAAAATGGGTTCTATTTGTATCAGTTTGTGCTTTTGAAGGGTCTTATGTGTTTGTTTATCTCAGTTTTGTTCTGAAAAAGGCCCCAAAATTGACTTGATTTATCTCAGTTCCAGTCAGTTCCGCTCAGTTTGAGTCTCTAAAATGTTTACAATGGGCTTTGTCTCAGTTTCAGTCTTTAAAAGTTGAAAATGGTCTTTATTTATCTCAATTGTGGTTTATTAAAGGTCTCAAAATTGTCTTTTTCTCTCAGTTTGGGTCCTAAAAAGGTGTTTTTTTGCAGTTTTAGTCTTAAAATGATCTTTACTTTGACCTGATTTGAGTTCTTGAAATAGTATTTTTTTAATCTCAGTTTAAGTCTTAAAAAGGTCTTAAATCCGTCTTTATTTCTCAGTCTAAGTCGTAAAAAAGTATCATAAGATTAAGAATGTAATGTTTCAGAGTTTATAATAACCCTCACTGTTGATGTTTGTATTGAGAATTGTGTTTTTAAATGACAGAGCAAATATCAAAACGGCATCAGTAGGTTTATTGGTAAGTCATTGCAGCTGTTGAATATTTAGACACTGAAGATTGTGATTTTCTCGCCTTTTTTCAGGTAAGAAACTGTTTGGGGAGGGCTACAGTGGGCTGGAATATGACTACCGAGGCCTCATCAAACTCTATAACTCTGTGGGAAACTATGAGAAAGTGTTTGAATACCACAACGTGCTCTCCAACTGGAACAGGCTGAGGGACCGGCAGTTTGCTGTGGCGGACGCCTTGGAGGATGTTAACACGACGCCGCAGCAGACCCAGGAAGTGGTAAAAGCTTTCCTATTGGCCCAGAGCCTAGGCCCGACCCGCCCCTGTCTCGGCTGATTTTATGAGGGATGAGAGGATCTTAAAAGTAGAGACTTGAGGGCTCTGGCTTGGTGAGGACCGTGAAAGGGCCAAAATGTGATGCTCTGGTTGCACACAGTTTATTAGTAACATGATCAATTGAAGCGTCACCGGCAAGTCAACTGCCAGAACTTACATGCAGACATACACACATTTAGAAGTGGATTTAAAAAGTAGACAAGACACCGTTATCAAACCTCATCGACACCCACACAAAACCACCGAGATGCAACTGCAGACTGAGCGCAGCTTCACCCCACAGAACAGATTGAAGCATTTCTCCAAGAGAAACAAGGAAAATATGACGCAGAGGGGGAGAACTTTAAAAAAAAAAAAAAAAAGGAAACCTCAAACGTCCTGTAAGGATGCACCAGAACCTCTCCTCCTCTCGTCTCACTCGCCTTTTTCTTCCGTTGGAGTTGGAGGACTTGATGTTTGTTTTTTTTTTTGTTTTTTTGTTTTTGCTTTTTATATTTGAACCAGTGTAGCTCTGAATGCCATGAGACTCACCACAGATCCATGTTCTCCAGGGCTACAAACGTGACAGTATCTGAACCCCAGAAACACACGAACATCCGCTTATCTCCATCGACGTTATCACCAGGAGGAGCCGTGATGGAACGTGAAATTTTGGACACTTGTACAGTGAAATAACAGAGCAGATTGTACACTTTACGCATTGATTGAAGGTTTTTTTTTCTTTGTGAAGACTTGAAAGTGCACCCTTGGAAAACTTCTCAGCGGAGAGATTACAAACAGAGGAATGTGTTAAACCAGTGGGTTTATTGTTACACACTTTTTATTTGATCCACAGCTTAGTCCTGATCTAGAAGAATACAAATGCCAATAATTTATATGCAAAAGTGTGTTATGTAGCCCTTTTGTTGATGCTTTTCTAACTGAGTGAGCCATGAATGCTATTGGAAAACAGGTCAACATGATAAAAACAGGATGCAGGAGTGAGAAGAGGAAGATGCTGCAGAGGCCCAGTTGATAATTCTTCATCTTTTAGGGGAATTCTGGTCAAACTTTGGTCTTTTTAATTAAAATTTGGGGGTCTAAATGACTAAAAGGTGCAAAAAGCTTCTGTAGATTTTGCAATTAGGCAGCTGTAGAACAGGCTACAATATAATCCTTTACAGATATACATAAATTGTCTAGTTTTCTTGTGAAAGTGCTTTTTGTCTATAAAAAAGTCTAAATTTTTGTTAATTTTGAAGAAAAAAAATCCTATTTTTGTAAAAGGAAGACACTGGTTTTGACGCAAAAAGAAAAGTGTTCCTCCTCTTTAAAGCCACCGTGCTTTTGACAAAACAAAAATGTATCACTGAAGAACACATGCATTATCGGTCTGCAAATGCCTCCATCAACTTGCTTTGCTCGGGAAAACAGAAAATAATTTAACATCTACCACAAAACAGGACGTATATCAGTTGAAACACACTAGATGTAGGATGGCTGATGTGCTCCAGCTTGCGACACGATGGCTGTCAGACCAAGCATGTGTCTGATATTTTTGGCTGCATCTCTCTGTTGTCACTAATGAAGGCTGTAATTTAATATAATTTTTTTTTCTTTGCTATATAAAGTCATGTGTTCAACAGAAACCTTGATAAATAAAAAAAAATGACCTGATTCACTGAATAAGTGACCCAGGAAAACTAGCATGTTGCTAAAAATAGGGGAGTCTCACCCCTGAAATGACCCATCTCGCTTTTACTTTGATAATTACTAAAAGAAAGTGTTGTAGCAGATGTGCTGCTTTCAATGATGGTTCCACTGCTCTGACTTGGTGACATGCTAGCCAATAAAAAAATTGGCACACTTCGCAGCTATCATGCCATGGAATTGCATCCAGTGTGGAAAACTCTTTAACAGCACTCTCAAAATGTACCTTTTCACCTCAAAAATGGTTGCCTTCCATACTCGTGTGTGCTGTTTTAAAGTCCTGTGATGTGCTCTCAGTATTACAAGTGCAGCTGCTCCATCACACTGGGGTTATGGAAAATGTGCCTCTTCTGACTGCAAATTACAAGCAGTTTTCACTGTTCAAGACCAGCTAAGATATTTTGTAGGGACGACTGATATTAGATTTTATCCAATATATGAAGATATATCCCAAATCATTATCGCCAATACCAGTATCAATACCAACACTTTTTGTCAAGAGCACAAAGCCTCTACTTTGTTAAAACTTGTCTTTTCATGGTTGTAGTCTATTTGTGTTAACAACAGATGTGAGGCAAGAAAAATGTTTTATTTTGTAATAAATTACACTTTTGATTGGTAACTGTGGACATAAAGTGATGGTGAGGTCATGCATCATGATGCACTTGTAAGTTCTGCCAATATTACAGTCCATATGTGGGATATAATTTGCCAGTTTTAAGGCTAAATATGGACTGTAAATATGAGGAATACATTTTCACAGCTGCCAATACTGACAGTCACCTTTTTAGGCTAAATCTACAGATACCAATATTGTTCCAATTATGTGGAGCATCCCTTATATAAAGCACTGCAGACCAGGCTGGTGGCACCACCTCTTACCATCTATTCTCCTTCATTAGGTTTCAATCCTGCATTTAAAGAAAACCGTTCAAGACTTTCAGTTTAGTAAAGCTTTTTGGGAGCTAGTTTGATCAAAAAATGCTGTGGGTTTGCACTGCACCACTTTCAAACCAAGAGCCTACAAACTCCACATGATGAAAAACCCGTGATGTGAAACTGCACTTTGGGGACTTTACTGGAAACAGTGTGCAGTGGCCATTTGGTCTTGTCCATTAACAAACTGAAAATTAAAAATCTAACTGGTCACCTTGGCACAGGGGCAGTGGATCTTATGCAGAATAAGAATGTCAACCTCCATGCTCAGAGTTACATTTTTTTGGTACACAAAGAATCTTTCTCACAAACAAATCAGTGTACTTGTGGCATGCTCTTGGCTTCCCTTCAAAGAAAACATTCACTTTTCCTAGTGTCTGTCCCTCCTATCCCACCTCCCATTTATATCCATATCACTCCATGTCAAAACTACTAATTCTGTCAAAATGAAAGCTTTAGTATAATCATCAAAAAAGTGGAAAACTGTCCAATGTTGCACTGTTGACAAATCCTTGAAAAAAATTCTGGGATCCACATCCGAGTTCGGATCACGACCAAAATCGTATCAATTGTCCCCTGTGCCATGACCAACATTTCCTTACTAACAAACAGCAGAGAAAAACAGTTGTGTCAGAGTTGTGTCAGCCTAGCTTCAAGCTACCAACCAGAGGATGTAGAAGGTGGGTGCTGCTTTTGTGGTCCTTCTTTTGAATCACCTGATTTTACGGTTTAGTTCAACCTTACACCTTTAAGTTGATCTTCCTACTTTTGGAATAACCAAGCCCTGGTACAAGACTGAATCTGTTTGTGCCTTTCAGTCACTAAGACCCCTAAAAATGTCAAAGTATGGCCTATGTTTGAGTAATTCCTCTTAAAGGAGTGTATTCATGTGTGAGTGTCAGTAAACACATAGAACTCTGGGTGCCCGAGTGCTCCGCTGATGATTTTGAGCCTTACACCGGCCTGCAGGTATCTGTCTGTAGACGGACCCATACTTCTAAGTGCTAATTAATGTTTATTAAACCCTTAAGGGCACTACAGTGGGGACCAATATTGTGTATTTGTGTGTTATTTCTGTGTGTGTGTGTGTGGATGTGTGCGTGTGTGTTGGCCTGTAGACATGAGCATCTTCCCTTTTCCACTGCGGTCAGAGTTCCCATCAAACAGAGATTTTCGTTTCTTGAATGTGCTTTTTCCAGTAGCTCCTTCAGACAGAATGTTTGTTAAAAACAATCTCATCTGTTGTTTCCTCACAGAGCTGCATGTCTATAATCGTAATGAATCAGTGATACGTATTCTAGAAATCTAAATTTTTTTAATGCTGGGGTTGTCATCACACAAGAGCTTTATGGTCTGATCCATTCGATGTCGGATGTCACATTGTTGGAGTTGCAATTTAGATGTGTCACTGAGAACGCCCCCTTTGGTTGGGATGGGAAGTTGGACGATCCTCAGGTACCCCGACCTTAGCAGCTCTTAACTGGATCACATTTAACTGGGATGTGCTGTAATTTCCACTTTCTACATCCAAGTTCCAAAGTTAATGGAACGCACCATTAAACATGGATGTGATATGACTAACAATCAAATATTGATTCCTGGTGACACCAGAGGGCCTCAGCGCACTGTCAGTTTTTTTTCTTTTTCATTATTCTTAAATATTGCAAGCTAACTCATGCACAGAGCATGAATGACACTCATATATATTTTTTTTTCTTTCGAAAGCTTTGCTAAGCTTATCCAAAGCGTGATCCAAGTTGCAGCTGGACTTGTGAGGGTTTCACCTCTTCTCTAAAAGGCTTCTGCAGTGCTGCTCTTGGAGAAGAGATGAAAACTCTGCTATCACCCCAAGCCCGCTCAGCTGCCACTTTGATCAACCTTTAATTGACCATGACCTGTAAACCTGGATGAATGAGAGCCCACACAGATGCTTTGCTAAGTTGCTTGTGCAGTTCAGACAGCTGTTAAAGGGACGGTCTGATTTTTTAAGTGGGGTTGCTCAAGGCAACTATGGCACTAGTAAGTATAGTTGCCAATAAAACAACTGGTCAGCTCTACCCCGGTGGAAAGATTACTGAGTACGGATGCTAGGCAGTACAAAGCAGTCAATGGTGCCATCGAAAGCCTCATAATTACCCCCACATTTTGCCATGTGTGACACGGGCCTTTGCCAACTTTGTCTTGTTGGTTTGAATATGGACATCAGCGTTTCCCTCTGCAGTGAAGAACATCATAATTGCCCATTTCACCCATCAGGACCATAAAGGTCCAGGAGAAGCATTTATGACAGCAATAGGCCTCAAGGTTCATGGGCATGGACTCATAGTTTATGCATCTACACCACCAAGTAGTCTGTGACCTGACCTGCTCCTTAATTTCCATAACAGTCTTTCTCCTCCCTCTTTCTACCTGTGACTCCATCGACAAAAGTTCTTCCTCTGTGTACTCTGATTCTTAAAGATATCCTTGTACCTAAAATAACAGAAAATCGTCATCACATCAGGCAATATTGCTCAGTTTTAGTCAAGTTAGTGTTTGTTATTACTTTCATATGTGCCATATGCCTTAAGCTACCCTACTTCAAAATCCTGAACTGTCCCTTTATATCTGGTTCAGTACCTAGTTGACAAGTAATGAAAGTCAGATGCACCAAATGTCAGACATTTTCTTGTTTTCCCTCCCCAAATTTGCCATCAAATTATAAACCAATTCATTGCCTAATTTTGTCAATGTATTTGTGCCATTAAGACAATTACTTAAGGTGACAAACAGGAATGTTGTCACTGTACTAAAACTATAAATCTTGGATAGTGCTAGTGAAGGTGTGACTCTTCCTGGACTCGCCATTTTCAATATACTGCTGTGTGAACCTGAAATGACCTAAGGGAATTATGGAAAGTTGTAGCTTTTTTCTTTAACTGAAACTGAACTAAGCAGCCAAGCTGCAGGTATGAAAACCACTGTAGACTCATAGTTCTGTTACCATTGCATTAAGCAGGTATAAATGTCATTGAATTGTTAGAATAATACCAAAGCTCATAATTTTGGTATTGTGACAACCATTTCCTCACTGATGGGCTTAAGCCTTGCACCTCTAAAATCCCTACTTTCAAGTAAAAAAACCCATTTTCATATAAAGAAATAGTGTCGTTATAATAGACAGTTGGCTTTGGTACTTTTAATTGGTTTGTTATTCATCAGACATATAAACGTGGAAAGCTATCAAAAGCCATGCTTTATTAAATCATGAAAAATTGAGATGCAAGTTTTAATTGATAGACATCAATTTGGTATTTAAATTCTATAAATGAATTAAGATACAGATGGTGTTTAGCTGAAATAAGTGATTTGATAAATATCATCTTCTGTGTGTCTTATGTTATTATTTTGGTGAACTGGCCCTTTATATCAGCAGTTCATTCGTGTGACGTGCAGCTCTGTAAGGAAAATTGTGCTGAGGTTTTGCTCCGTAGAAAAACCGAGTCCAGTTTGGGTGTCACTCTGTCAATGTGGCCACTGATCTGATGCCTTTGAGAAGTTCCTCCTTTGTTTATTTTTATATATTTATTTCCTGTTGATTCAACGTGAATGAGAAAAAACAAGCTTTGCCTTGTTGCTTCAGTGTTGTCGAAACGTCCTCCTCTCCTGCAGTGATGTGAGTGGTTCCAGCTGAGGAGGTCCAGCCTTAGCCCCTTAAACAGACGCTCAGCAACACTCTCAGTGCTTTAGCTTTAAAATGGAGTACACCCTCCCACCCAACTGACAAAAACACACACTGGTCTGATCTGACACATCCTGGCCAGGCAGGGAATCGAATGTGATCCTCTTTTAAGAGAGGAGGAACAGAAGACGCCCCAATCTTCATGTCAGCATTGGCCATTTTACTAAAAGGTCGGCATTTACCCAGGGCCATGTGCTCCAAGGGGCCTCATAATATACTGGTGGTCATTAAAGGCGTGCATCAGACATGAGGTATATATCTTAAGTTACTTTAAAAAGACATCAAAACACGATGGATGACCTGCTCACTGCCTGAATGCACAATGTGTGGCATATATCACCAGACTGTCTGAATTGTCCAAAATTGCCAACTTTTTTGTGCTCTTTGGGCAGTGAAAGGAGAACTGCTCTGGATTTTTTTTAACGTTTTGGTAATGAGAGGCTATTTTGCTACAATATTGTTTCAAGAGTTCTCTTTTTTTGGTCCAAATATTTACAAACAATTTCCTGCATGCTGTCTGAATTGCAAAAACCTGTTGGCAGTATTTGCAGAAACTTGTGTAATTGGTTGGGACCAACCCTTGCTCCTTTGAAGGGACTAAACTAAAAGAGAAGAATTCCTCTTCGATGTTTGCTAATTTGCTTTAAGTGGTTATGAAACTGCAAAATATTTGGCAACATTTCCAAAAGTGTCCTGAACAGGTAATTCTACATCAAATGCAGTATCTGATGTTGACCAACATTGAGAAATCATCAAAATTGCAGTGAAAGTACGTTCTCAGGGTCAGTGTTGCTGTGTTCGATGAAGGCCGACGTAACTAAAGCAGCGAAAAACGTGCTAGCAAAGTATGACATTTCACGATGGCCCACTTACTTATCATAGGCCTATTTAAGCTTTTGCCAACATAGATAAAACACTGCTGTTCATGCTGCAGGACTTCCAGCTCATACTCTTGTCGAAACATCAGGAGGTCCTACATCCTCTCAGGCTTAGACTTGGCCCAGGTCTGCCAATCCTTTTATAGAGCCTGTAATGTAGGCACTATTAAACATTTGCAGCAAGTTTGTAAATGCCAGAAGCTTTATGTGAAAGTCTTCAAACAATCATGCAAAGTTGATCTACGTTGATGTAAGTTCATCTCAGTTTGGGATGCAGTGTGTAAAGTTGTCAATTGCTGTCTGAGCCTTGCAAGAGATGAGTTCACTGCGCTAGAACTACGATCTAGCTGTTAATGGGACACCTTTAGGGCCTGTTTACAAGGTGACGAGAATGATTGAATACCCAGAGTTTTCATTGCGTTTTCACCTCCCGTTTACATGAGAACGGTGCCTGGAGTGCCTGATCCACAAACTTTTGAAACCAGGGTCCAGAGTGGAAATTTTTGAAAAGGGATCCCTATCCGGCTCCATGTAGACGTGCGTCCACTCGCCATTGTTGTTTGTGAAAAGTTTGTCTATCCCGGAAAGCGTACGTGTGTTGTGACACCACTGTTTCTCTACAAACCTACATAGCCATCTACTGGCCTCGCATGCACGCTACAGCGTTTTCAGTCGTTCTCGCGTGTCCGTCTGAACGTGGATCGTTTTTGAAACCCAAAGGAAAATCCTTTCCGTTTCTGGTGAAAACATTCTTGTGTAAACGTGGCCTTAGTCTGCTGGAGGTCTGCTGAACAGCAACAAGCAAGCCCCAAGATTCGCCAACAGAGATGAATGTAGCGGTCTGAGGGTAGCGAAGGCAAGCGGAGGTCAACTCCGCCTGGTGTTTCCAAGCGTGTTGGATCAAAGGTTGGTAAATTTTGAAGCATGCATAGCATTTGTCAAGGTACCAACGATGGCAACATTTTCAATCTGATGTTTACTTAGTTCTGCGTGGCTAAACTTAGCTCGTCGCGGTTCGAGGTTTCCTCAATGTTGACAACAGTTGGCCAAAACTTCAGTGTGTGAACGCAGCTTAAGGAGTGAGGGTTTCTTAGCCATTTTACCCACAATATTCCAAAGATGCTTGAGCAGATTCACAAATATTAATTTGTACAATTTATTAAGTTTGGTTAAGACTTGAGATCACATTGCTTGAGAAGCCTGAAAATGTCTTCATAACAAGCTCATTGTAGCTAAAAAGGTCCCTGAAGATGCGAAACAGTCTGCATACTGGTTAAACAGTTCTGCAGGAAATTTCTGCACTTTTCAAACTTCAAACGAATGTTTAGCAATATTTGGAAAAGTTGTGACACTGATTCAGTAAATCGGTACTTGCTTATTTCGCCAGAAAAAAATATCCTTTCATTACTAAAACAAAGAAAAGGTTGCAGTTCTCCTGACAGAAATTGGTTGGCAATTCCAGGACAACAGGGTAAAACCTGCAATTTACACAGTACTCTGTCTGCCTCGCTTTTGTTTAAAAAAAGAACTTCAAGTCATTTGATTTCTGAACTCGAAAAAACCCTCAAAATATTTTGTTCTCACACCTCTTGCTTTGTACAGGGTGGGGCCTAAAAACTAAAATTAGAGCCTTTTGTTCCTTAAAATAATCACCAAAATAAATGACTAAAGTCCGTTTTCTTGCCGACATGCTGCAATGCATTCTGGTGCAGGAGGGCTCCTGCTGGAGCAAGCAGCCATGTATTCTTTTGCTTTAGAAATTTCTCTTAAGAGAGCTTTTTTGCTCCTTAAATGGCAAAAACATTTAAATCATGCTGTAATGGCAGCAAGATACCACCTGATGGGGACTCCCAGTAAGCTGCCTCATTTTTGGGTCCTGCACCAGCAGTTGAGAACCACTAATTTATATGCCAATTTTACATCATTTAAAGTAATTTGAAGTCCTCATATGAGCAATAACCTGATAAAGCAGCTGACTGAAGGAACATAAGAGGCTGATCACACCATCAAATCGTCATCAGCTGATTGAAAGGGGAAGTTTGTAGTTTCAGAGCTGTAGGAGTCAGAGGAGGCTCAATGGTTGAGGGCCTGCTGGGTAATAAAGATGGAGATAGTTAAAGGTGTTAAATAAAGCTGTGCCCTGATTTGACTCTGATGGAGACAAAAATGTGATGAGGGGATGTTTTCACTGTTACTGTCCTGTTACTGCTTCACTGTTAGCTGCAAAAACATTAAAACTTATAAAATTAATCATTGAAGATCAGTTTGGTGTTCTCCTCTGTTTCAGACCACTGTTTGGTTTTTTCTTCTTACACATGAATACAGCTTAAAAAACACTCTAGGGCCACTATAAACATTTTATCATCCGTGGAAGGGCTTCTTGATGATGGCAAAAGTCGTAACTTAATTATTTTGACTGATATTGAGATCATGATTCTTAAACATAATTAGTCACAACTGCTTCACTTATATATTTGTTGGACTTAAACACATTAACACATATGAAATATGTAGGGAACAGCTGCTCTAATGCTGACTGTATTTTGTCTTTTATGGGTTACAAACAGCATTAGCTTTGATAGTAGCCTCCTAAGCTGTTTAAGGTCCTCCAACATGTGAATCACTGATTCTAAAATCATCTGCTGATAAGCTGCTCATGAGCGTCCTCTGATTAAATACATTTTAACTCACTCAAAGTGAAAGCACTCAGTTTAAACACAAGGTAACAAATGATGTCCTGATATCTAATGGTAAATGGATTTGAGGTGTTTCTGCACAGCAGTGACAAAATCTGATACTTATATGGGCCATGAAAAGTCTGAAACAGTCATTGAAGTCTTATTTTTGGTTTTAAGAGGCCCTAGGTTGTAGATGACACATTGAATGAGACCTTTATTAATTATTAATTCTGTCTTGGGAAAGTTTAGGGCTGCTTTGGAAAACACTGACACCTTTTCTCTCTTCAGTCAAAGTCACTGTCCCTCCATTGGTGGATCATCACAACTTCATATCCTCCTACCAAATGAACATTTGGCTCTATGGCTGATTACATTTGATCAAAAATGGCCTGATATTAACAAATCAGGATTTCAGCTCGAACACAAAACAAAGTTTGATAGTACCACACCTGTGTTGATTGTCATTTGTTCTTCAGTGCCAAAAAATGTTCTTCAAAGTTTTTAGGAGTCTGAATAAATATACCAGATTACTTACATTGGAGCTACAGGAAGAGGAGGGCTTTTTTTCATTGTGATAAAAAATTAGATAAAAAATCAAAATGGCAAGAATGAAGCTGAAATATTTAAAGTAAAGATGAAAATTTTAAGTTAAGTAGTAATATGAGAGCAGAATTTATTCTCAAATTTGTATTTGAGCATTTTCTCAGCATTAACTTTTCCCGAATTTATCATGCAATCTTAGAACTGCATACCAGTTTTGTAAAGATTTTATTTAATAAAGTCAAACATAAATAGCACAAACGTTTCAAACACAATCCTTAAACATTTCAAGCACCCAGATCCATGCAGCTCACACACCCTCATATCAGATATCAAATACAAAATGTAACAACATCCCTTATTTCGTTGTGTTTAGCAGTAATGCTTCCAGATTTCCTTTCATTGTTTTTCTTCTGTTTAAATGGTGTCTGGACTTTTTAACCCAAATGTTCCAAAACTTTGCCGCAAACTACCCCCAAAATTCTGGAGGCCAGGACCACCCACTGTCCCTGGAGGTGGTTAAGAAATATCCATCCATATTCAACATCGCTTTATCCCAATCAGGGTCACAGGATGCTGGAGTTTAACTCAGGGTGTCACTGAAATAAACAACCATTCATGCACACCCACACCTACGGTCTTTTTAGGACGCCAGCTAACCTAACAAGCATGTTTTTGGTCTGTAAGCAGAAACCAGAGTACCTGGAGCTGACTGACCAGGGATTCAAACCGGCAACATTCTTGCTGCGTGGAGCAAACACTACAGGCTGCACCACTGTGCAGCAAAGATTCATCCTATTTGCTACTCAGCCATCCAACCAAAGGGAGGCAGTGTTGTACAGTGTTTTTGGTTATTAGACATTTTCCCTTCACCTTCTCATCCCTTTATAAACTGAAACAAGAACAAATCAGCAGAATAAACTAAATCAGTGCTGGTCTTTAGAGTCATGATAAAGGCCCCAAATATCCCCCTGCATAGCTCTAAACCATGACAAATAAGTCAAAAAACAATAAAGCTTCCCCTCTGTATAAGTTAAGAATGACAGTCTCCCTGCAGTGCTCCCTTTAATAACACATCAAATCCATCTTCCCTCAGAAAGTTAAGCCCATTAATTAAGAAGCTTATTTTTTTCAACAGTGTCCTCAGACTAGTAACAGATTCTTTTACAGCCTTACAAGAAGAATAACATGATAAACTAAGTGTGGCCAGACTCCAGACCATCTCTCGTGCAGGGGGGAGAATATCTGAATTCTTCTCAGCATCTCAGCTCTTCTTGTCTTGTGTTTCCTCACTGGTTAAGTATTCAACATGTGTCTTGATGCACCACACCTGCAGAAAAAAACACCACCAAATAAAGAGTTTTAGCACATGCATGTTATATTTTATGTAGACAACACACAGCTCTATGTTTATTTGAAACCAAGGACGCACAACAGCTCAACCTGTAAACACCTACATAAAGTTTTGTATATTCTTTTTTAGGATAAATTTGGGGCTTTTAAGCCTGTATTGATAGTGTACTAACAGTGGATAGACTTGGAAAGGTGGGTAGAGAGCAGCGGAAGACACGTAGCATATGGGCCTCAGGTCAGATACGAACCTGGGCCACAGACATGAGACGAGAGCCTCCTTAAAGCTGCGTTCATACACACACGTTTTAGCCAACGTTACCGATGTATATGCTGATGTATGGAATGGACTTAAATATGGAGTTGTTTTTTTTTTACTTTTATCTTAAATTACACCACACTTCTATAATAATATATTAGATTAAACTCATTTTTGTGTACATGTTTATTATCATGGGTAAAATACACCACTTGAAATAATTTTAGTTTTTTTTATGGTATTGAACATGACGACAGCAGGAAGTTACTGCTCACACTAAGATTGGCATAGATGCTAACAGCTTCAGTTTCAGTTTTATCAGATCTAGAACACATTTCTTTATTAAATGAAAACCATATCACAAAGCTACAAACTGCTCTATCGAAAGGATTTGTTCGCTCCACTTCCGACATGTTTTGCCAAGAGATGTTCTATGACGTGGCTCATGTTCTGTCCTTTACACTATGGCAGTAGCGCCCATCTACTACATTATCTGATTGGCTTGTAATGAATGGTAGACAGAATGATTGTCCAATCACCTGCTGGATATGCTTTTGAAAGGTTCTGCCCATTCCCAAGCACTTTGAATGGGCTCTTTCCCAGATGGACTAGTGAAATATATTCAACAGTTCGTCTCGGTTCAGCTCAAAAGAGGAAAAAATATTGAAATACTATTTTTTCCTAATATCATTCAGCCTTAGAATGAATATAGTGTGCTATGAGATTTTAGCGTGATCTTAGGTGTGCCTTGAGACAAAACCACTGGTGTATCGTATCGTGAATTCACTGTGATTCCAAGCACCCATTTGTAAAGTTATAACGTGCACCTCTGCAGACAAAGCGAGCAGGCGTCCTGCAGTGAGCAGCATCATCACCAGGTTCTGCATCCACTGGGGCAGGTTAAACCATCCAGACAGTAAACCTTTCTGAGAGCCGTATAACCACAAAGGGAGGACGTGGAGACCACTAACCACCCACAGACCCACAGGAGACCGGAAACCTGGCACAAACACACATAAAATAGCACATGATTGGATAGAACAACTACTATCCTTTCAAATGACTTATATTGTGAACATCAGCTAAAACACAAACACAGGCAGATTTCTTTACCGTTATGCATGATGGCTCGTATGATCCGAGGGCTGCTGCTGAAGCTGCTCTTCCACTGTTCTCCTCTGCTGCTGTGGTTACACACGAACACACACCACTCCACTGCAGACACCAGCCAACCCCACTGAAACACACAGACAAGACCAGGGCTGGGACACATGGACCAAAAAACTAGATCTACAAACAATAAAAGGAACAGTATGTAAAATTTGGCCGCCAGGGGGCTCTCAAACAAACAAAACAACCTCAACTGAGTCAAGATGTAGTGACCCAGTCACTACATCTTGACTTTACTGTTTACAGTTCTTTAAATTGAGGACTCTGTTCAATAAAAAGGTCACTCCATGAGGTGTATATACTAAACAGAAAACCAACATTCCTGTTTTGTGGAAAAAATTTTAAAAGGGAATCTTGGTTTGTACAATGAACTTGCAAAGCATTCTGGGGGAATAAATTGGTTAGTTAGGGTTCTTTAAAGTTGGGTTGCCGAGGCGGACACTAGCCGATATATGGTGCACCAAAATAGTGCCAACAAAAGCCTCATAATTAACCCACTCTTAGGGTAAAACTACACAAAACACAACGTTGACTTGTTTGGCTGCTACAGCAAGGTTATTTAGAGCATTTCACTTTTCCTCGACAAAGCCCTGTATTTAAAACTTCTGTTTGTTTGCAGGGACAAAGCTGGCAAGTTTCTTTCTTGGCAACTATATATACTAGTGCCATAGGTCTCAAGCAACCCCACTTCAAAATACCTGAATGAACTCTTTAACGTGTGGTTTGTGTGCATTTGTGGGTTTTCTCCAGATAGTTCGGTTTCCTCCTACAGACCAAAAACATTAGAGGTGTCCCGATACAACTTTTTAACCTCCGATACGATACCGATATTGCAGCCTTGAGTATTGGCCGATACCGATATCGATCCGATACGATATCAGCAGGAATCGTACATACTTTTATTACTTATTTTGTAGTATGGACTGTAAGAAAAGGCTTGATCAAGTGAGATTACTCAAACAGAGAACAGTAGTCAGCAATAGTAGGTATGACAGAAACTGACCCATTTGCTATTAACCAATGGGTTAAATAAATTTTAACCTTTAACATAAGAATATACTACAATTAAATAAAATAAATAATAATAAATTAGAAGTTCCTGACAAGTAACCTCAATAAATCCAATAAAAACAGAAACGGTTATTTTTAAATTGCAAAATAACCCCTGTGTTTAACTTAAACAAAAGCATATTCTACAACTGAATTAAATAAATAAAAAAATAATTTAGAATGGACTGCTTGTATTGGAGTGCTTATATCGGAGATTTAAGATGCAGGCCGATATAATCCGATATCAGTTTTTTTGCTGAAATTGGACCGATATCCGATATCAATATCGGATTGGGACACCCCTAAAAAACATGCTCATTAGGTGAACTGGTGACTCCAATTGGTGTGTTTTACAAAGAACTATACGTTTACACATTTACTTACACTATAAACTGTCATGAGAGTAGAAACTTTAACATTGTGGTTGAAATTGAAAAATGTATCATTCAAGAAGACAGTGCTTAGAGTAAGTCTTTTTAATTGATCATGCTTAGCAAAGAAAATGCATTTTAAAGCATGTTGGTGTTCTCTGATACCAAACACACAGTAAGGATTATCTCAGTCTTCCATAAAATGTGGCTGTTACTGTCCAGTCTGTGGCACATTTGACAGTCCGATAAAAAAATGTCAACCCCGTAGTGTGTAATTGTGTGACCTCAAACAGGCAGCTCCACAGCATCCCTCTGCCCATGTTGTCCACCACTACGTCCAGCCATGCCCCGAACCTCGACGTCTGACCCAGCCTCCTCGCCACCCAGCCGTCCACTCCTGCACAAAAATCACCAAAAATCAGACACTGAACAAGTCCCTCACACAGGAGATGTAAGAATATGTGGTATGAGGTATTGTAAATTTCCAATGATATAAACCTGTTCAAATCACATTTATAAATGACCATGAAATGCTGGATCTAAAAAAATCCCATATCTCACAGAAAACAAACAGAGGACATTAACTTTTTATCATTTACTGTCGGATACACAAAACCGCTGTAACACTTTAACTGGTGTTGAATTAAATGCTGACATTTCAGCTAAGATCTTAATGAGCTGCTTGCTTCCTGTTTTAAATAAATTATTGGTGCTTTTAAAGAAATTGAAGATTTTACCGCACAGTGAATGTCCCAAAAGACAATATTGAAGAAACTGTAGCAGCAAAACGTAGCCTTCAAATTAAAATCTGTTTATGAAAAAAGAAGGTTTATACTTTAAGTGTCATGTTGTAGTTGTATGAAGGTGTTGTTGGGCCTCAGATACATATCAGGTTTTAAACTGGGTCAGGGTGTGCTTACGTTGGGGAAAAGCTGTTATTGCAACTTTTCCAGCATGACAAACTAAAGATTTCCTTTAAATCAGAGATTATCTACCACATCTATACATCTGACATTTTTTCCCGACAGAGTCTGTAGGAGACTGCACTAAAAACTACAAGAATAAAAACGCCCTCATAACCATTACACGCTTTTCCTCCTCATATTTTCTGAATTTGATATTATTCAGTGAGTCAAATGGGAAGCTGTTGAGGACCTAATGTGTCCCTGGGGCCTCCAGTTCACAATCACTTCTTTGAATCAGAAAACTATCAATTTATCAGGTGTCATCTTGTACAAACTGTCCCTTATTTGTTTTGACAGACTGAACTACAGCAGAGCCTAAGGACGAGGCGGAAAATGGAAATCAGCCATTATTTATTTTGGTTCTAATATTTACTCTATTTCTTCTCCACTTGTGACAAACACCGTCTGTTTAAAGGCCAAAGTGTAAATCTATCATTCAGTCAAAGTCTAGTATTACTCTGAAAGTCCTCTGCAGAGTGGAGGCCATTAAAAGTAAACAGCAACAAAGGCATGGTGTTATGACCTACGATCTGATTCAGACTGCAGCAACAGAAACCCTGACAGAGTGAAAAATACACTTTTTTTATATTGCAGTTTTTTTTATATCTCTGGCTGCTCTTCAAATGCATATACATCAAGTTTATCAAAAATGGTAGGGCTGAACAAAAAATCAGAACCTTATCATGATGTAATAAGAGTGCAGTGGCGATATTCTCTTACCAACAAACAACAAAACTCAATATCAAACCAGGAGGAGGGGGGGTGGATCTTTTACACTGGATCAAAATCAAAAACAAATGTTGTTTCTTTTGTGTTTATTCAAAGAACTTTTTTTGCACAGAAAGAATTTGCATTATGCTTGCTGGCACCCACCCATCCCATCTACCTGCCAGGCTTTACACATATCCCCCTGTGCAGAAACTACAAATTTTATCAAAATAAAAGCATAAATATGCACTCAAATATTCTTAAAATAATAATAACAAGGGGCATATCCAAGCTGACACTGAGCTGGAGCTGGGGTTCCATTCTCACACACATAAGATGTGACTTTGAGTCACCAATTAACCTAACAAGCATGTTTTGGTCTTTGGGAGGAAAGCTAAATATCTAGAGAAAACCCACATATGCACAGCGGGAACATGGAATCTCCAAAAAGGAATGACCTGACTGACCGGGGAGTCGAACAAGCAACCTTCTTGCTGTGAGGCATGAGCACTACCTGCTGCACCACCATGCAGCCTGAGTGAAGGAGAAGCTGCTGCAAATTGTATTTGGATTTGTTGATGAATTTAAAACAGTTTATAACACCTAAATTCTGACAGTAAAGGTTTTTTACCATCCAGAGCGATGGAGATGGAGTAGAGACAGACGAAGAGTGCTGGTGCTTCATATACAGCCCACGCTGTGAACACAAGAATGATCCTGATGTACCCTATAAGGAGACAAGAACACAAAATCAAGATTGTAAGATGTTAAATGACTTGATTATTTTTTATCAGACTCAGCGGGGAGAGCATAGCTATATGTGTTTGTGCAGCTCTGGCAGAGCCGTGCTCTTATGTCTCCAAGTTATTTGATAGCTTTTAGTCATGTGACATGTGGGGGGCTGGAGGGCAAAAAGAGTGTCCACTAGCATTGAGTACTGTGTGGTGCTGCTCCATAGGCTTCTTTTTTCTCATCTCAACATAACAACACTGATACATCCCATGAAAAACACAGAAATACAAAAAGAAATAACGATATTAGTGCAAATTGAGTTTTAGGCTCCTTTGATACGTATATTGCACCTATTACATTGTTTCATTAATAAAAACAGCACCATGTTTACGTATGATAACATTATATTGGAGAATTATTCCCCATACACCACTGTCAGGATAAAAATCCAGAGATACATGGACAATCAGGGGCTCCCGGTGACATCAAGTTCACCTGGCTGGGTGGTAGCAGTGCTAGGTGTGGAGTGAGAGTGGGCCTCCTGCCCTGCTTCATCCTGCAGCTTTTTGTTGTTTCTGCCATATTCAATAGAGGCATTAAATAACATTATTATTACTCACAAATGTGTTAAAAACAGCACAAGCTTTATTCAAGCATAAGACCTTACACTGCAGTTCATTACCGTGGATGGTTTTTATATCATATAGATATATATATAAACACCGATTATTGATGTATTAGAAGCAGCAAAAATTGGCAAGCGTAAGGATCTGAGTGGGTTTGTCAAGGGCTAAATTGTGATGACTACGCGACTGTGTCAGGGCATCTCGGAAACTGCAGCTCTTGTGGGGTGTTCCCGGCCTTCAGTGTTCACTACCCATCAAAAGTGGTCAAAGGAAGGAACAATAGTGAACTGGTGACTGGGTCAAGGATCAATGATGCACGTGGAGAACGAAGGCTGGCGAGTGTGGTCCGATCCGATTGCTGAAGAGGTAAATATACACATACTAATATTTTGCATACTTCATTTTGAATATCCTTTCTCTCTCTTTAAGTTATAAATGATATGTCAAAAATGTGGTGTTTTAAACAGATCAGTTTAGGTCAGAGCAGTAGCAGTTTATTGGAGATTTATTGATTTCGCATACTGCAAATCAGTGCTAATTTTGTTGACTAATAATTTTCGTCATAGTTTTCGTCAACAACCTTTTTTCGCCTGACGAAAACTAGACAGTAACTAATAAAAACAAGTGCACATGGAGAAAAACTAAAACTAAATTAACTAACATCTTCGTCAACAAATTAAAACTAGATGAAAATGTTTGATAGAGACTTAATCCAGTCAGACCTAATTTCATCATGTAGAAAGTAGGGACAAGTTAGGAATAAATCCAATCACAGCTACTTTGGTTGTGTGGTAAGGTTGGATGAGTTAGGAGGGACATCCAATCACAACTGCCTTAGCTTCGTGGTGGTTGGATGAGTTGGGGAGCGATCCAATCAGAGCTTCTCTCTTTATGAATTGATATATTCATGTAGAACAGGCTCACTGTTTTCGTCAATTCTGGTGTTGTTACTGAGATGCTCTGCCAGGTAGCCTGAATAAAGGTGACTGCATTTCACACAGAAGTTAAATTTGTTTCTGTTAATTTATACATTCAAGCTTTACTGCCATTGTATAAAGGGTTATTAGATGTTTCGTTTTATCCAAGTGTAAAACATGACTTCAGCAATTCAAAGACACATAAAAAATGCCTTACACTTTACACTTCATATTTTAGTCGACTAAATTGACAGTAGATTTCGCTGACCAAAGTGTTGTGAGATTTCATCAACTAAAACTAGACTAAAAATTAAAACAATTTACAGGAATAAATTATGTCCAAAACTAAAAGATATTTTAGGCAAAACACAATAACTAAAACTTAATTTAAAAGAACTGTCAAAATTAACACTGCTGCAAATGTAGTTTAATAAATGTGCAGGATCTGACCCAGGTTAGATAACAGCTTCATTAATCATCATATTTACCATAATTCAATAACCGTCCTGTATACTGTACTATTCTCTTTATTTGCTCTACTTTTAATTTTATGAAACATTTAACGTAGTATTCACAGAAATAGCCACGTTTACGAAATTCACTTTTGTCTTTTGCCATCAAATACAACTGTTATGTGATAAATAAAATAAACATGAAAGTGTCTGGTTTAATAAAGAGTCTCTCACCGATGATGTTGGGCCAGTAAAGCAGAATATGCCGTCTCATGTCCGTTCATGTCATGTATGTAAACAGCAGAGCCTCATCGCGGAAGAACAAGATGATGTAACCCTTCTCGTTAACCCGTGCTGTCTCTTAGTTATCCCAGGACAAACACGATAAACTTATGTGATATATCCGCCAATCATTGCACATGGTCACAAGGACTAATCGGTGCTCGCCATGATAAACAGGGAAGTCTGTCGCTTCAGATGCTGCGAGCTCTGAGCGCTCTCATGTTCACTGACGTAGGAAGCTGACGTAACTGACGCACGCTGACTGAGCCGAGCACCCCCCGCCAAAACGTGGTGTCCCTGAAATGCAAATCAAAAAGGAAAAAATGATTTGTTTCGATCTGTTGTGGGATTTTTATTTGTTTTCATGTTTTCTTTTGTGGTGTGTTTTATTTATTTTTCGTTCCACTTTCTTGTTGTATTTTCTTAATTGTTCTGTATTCATCATTGTTATTTATTGTTTCGTTCATTGTTATGTTGTTTAGGTATAATTTTTTTTCAGATTTTATTTTGTATTTTTTTATTGTTTTCATCAGCCATGATTATTTTAATTTATTTTGCTTTTTTTATTTGCAGTCATGATTTTTTTTTTTTTTTTAATGTTTCCGTGTTTTAGGTGTTGTATTTTTAACACGTTGTTGCAAGTTATTTGTTGTATCTTTATTTTTTGTGTTTTGTTGTTGGGTGCTTTTATTTATACATGTGGGGGTTTTTTTTCTTCTGTGTGTTGCTTTTGCCTTTTTGTATTATTTTACCTGTAATTGTAATTTTTAAAATATTTTCTCATTTGTTGCTGTTTTTTCTATTAATTTTTATTATTATTATTATTTGTGTAGTTGATTGAATTGTCTACTACTTTTTTGAGAGTATCTTTTTTTCAGTTTGTTGGGTTTTAGTTTTTTTTGTTTTTCCTACTTGTTTAAGCTCTTTTTAAAATTGCTTTGTGTTTTTGATTTTTTTTAAATGTATTTTTTGTTTTGGGCTCTTTATTAATTGTTGCTTTTTAATTTTATTTGTCATTGTCATTTCATAAAATATTGTTTTCTCTGATGTGATTTTTTTGTATCTTATTTGATAATTCTGTTTGTTATCAAATTTTATTTGTGCTTTTTGATGTTTTATTTTATTAATTGTTGCATTTTTTTTCTTGTTGCATTTTGATACATCATTGTACTTGTCATGTTTTTGATTTCTTGTTGAGTATTTTTTTATATGAGTAAAAAAATGTTGATGCTCTTCCCTATCTGTTTTTTATTTGTAGTTTGTTTTTATATGTTGTGTTTTTTTTGGTTGTTACAGTTCTTGATATTTGTACTGTTGTGTATCTTATTTGATATTTTGTTTTTGATGTGTTCATTTGGCTTCTATATTTTTAAAGTTATCATTTCAGTATACTTTTATCTCTTTTAATCTGTTGTTCTTTGTTGTTGTTTTAATCAGTAGTAGTATTTTAAGTTTGTTTTTCTTTATTTGTTGTAATGTTCAAATGTTTCACAGTTTAATGTGATTTTTTTTTTACTGTAGTGTTTTCTTATTTGTTGTCGTGTGTTTTAATTTTGCTGTGTTTCTACATTTTTTGTTTTGTGTTACTAAATGGCTGAAGTGCTTTTAATTTGTTTTGTGTTTTATGTTTTTTTCTTTAATCTGGCTCTTTATTGTTATTTTATTGTTCTGTTGAATTTGGGTTTTTTCTTATTGTGATTTTGAAATTTTTTTTCTTGTATGTTATTATTGCATTTATGGTCATGTTTTTTAATTGTTGTTTTGATTTTTATTTGCAGCTATGCAGTTGATACACTACCGTTCAAAAGTTTTAGAACACCCCAATTTTTCCAGTTTTTTACTGAATAGTGTTCAGTTCAATGTCTCATTGCACTTTGAAATGAAAGCATAGTACAAATAAGCAATTGGAGTAAAAAAAGAAATCATGACATCAGTTTACAGGCCAAAATGTCCTCTAAACTCTTGACTCATCAAAGTACCCACCTTTGGCAGATATAAAAGCTGAACACACTCGAGGCATTCTTTCTACAATAGAAATCAAATATTCCTAGGAAGTTGCAGAAGTTCCCATAAATGTGTGGCGCTTGTAGGTTGCTTTGCTTTTGCTCTTCTGTCCAGTTCATCCCAAACCAGCTCAAGGGGTTCAAGTCTGGAGGATGTGCTGGCCACTCCATGTTTTCAAGCTTACCATCTTGTTCTTTTTTCCTGAGGTAGTTTTGGTATAGCTTGGACTTGTGTTTTGGGTCATTACTTTGCTGTAGGATGAACCCCTGACCAATTAGATGCATACCAGAGGGTACTGCATGGTGCTGCAGAATGCTGTGGTAGCCGTTTTGGTTCAGTGTGCCTCTCATTCTGTACAAGTCACCAACCCTGGACCCAGCAAAACAGTCCCAGACCATCACACTTCCTCCCCCATGTTCAACAGTTGATGTCACACACTTTAGAAACATCCTTTCACCTACTCAACGGCATACAAAGATCCTGCGTGATGAACCAAAGATTTCAAATTTTGATTCATCAGTCCGTGATACTTTCTTCCATACTTCGGTAGTCCAGTGACGGTGTTTCATGGCCCAGGCAAGCCTCTTTGTCTTGTTCTGACATCTTAGCAATGGCTTTCTTGTTGCAACTCGTCCTGTCAAACCGCAGCAAGTCTTCTCTTCACAGTTGAAAGTGAGACTTGCTTACTATGACCACTATTAAGGTGTGCTTGAAGCTGTTGTCCTGTGAGCCGCCTGTCACGCAAACCGTTAACTCTCAGAAACTTGTCCTCTGATTTAGTTGTGGCTTTGGGTCTGCCAGACCTCTTCCTGTCAGAGTTTCCCCCAGTTTCTGAGTGCCTTTTGATGGTGAAGAAAACTGGACTCACTGACAACTTGACTTTCTTTGCAATTTGTTGTAAGAAAGACCTACATTTATAAGTGTTATGATGTTCTGTCTCTCTTCCATTGTTAATTGCCTTTTTCTTGCCATTTTTGTCGCAACATATGACTTTCTGCAGTACAGTGCTGTTCAACTGATGCTCACAAGGGTATGGTACCACAGGGTATGCTTTTGTGCAGACAGAGAGGGTTGTAAGCAATCAAGAAAAGTTGGAACATCTGTAGGAATTAGTAGAGCCAGCTTTCAAGGCTTGATCAGCCTTCACTGCTGCAGAACAGCTTTAAATTGTTAACCCATTTCATGTTCCCTAAAAGAGGCCTTTTTGTATTATTCTGAAATGTACATAATTTTTCAGTTTTGAGTAACCTAACTTTTTCTTTAAAGCTATGGCAGTACAGCACTAACCTATGTGACATTTCAAGATATTCATTGGACTTGCACGAAATGAGTTGCAATAAGTAACTGGAAAAATTGAAGTGTTCTAAAACTTTTGACGGGTAGTGTATGTAGTTTTAATGTTGTCTTTTGTTGTTTTTTTTTTATATTTGTTGCTTTTCTAATTTGATGTCATGTCATTTTTATTTATTTATTTTTTTAAAATTTTTTGCAGTAATGTTTTTAACCTGCCATCGTGTTCTGTTTAGTCTGATGTGCTTTGTTGCACTTTATGTCAGAACTCACTGCTACAGCTCAATCATACTCCATAAGGGCTCGCTTCGAGTTTTGATTTATTTATTATTTACAGAAAAGTTATTTCACAGTGGCTTATACTGTATGTTGTTTGTGAAAACTGAAATTTACTAAAAAAAAAAAAAAAAAAAAAAGGAATCCTGACGTGAACTTGCGATATTTAAAGTGACCACTAGGTGGGGCTATGCGCTTTGGGTAACAACCTGTTATTACTGACACATGCTCACATTTTGGCACGACTGCGCCTAAACGGATGAAACTGTGTTTATTGTATAAAAAAGGAGCATAAATTAAGTGTTGTGGGGCTTAAGTGGGATATTTGTTTGTCTGCTTGTGGTCAGCCGTGTCCGCAGACGTTAAACAATCTGATCAACTGACCTGTAGAGTCCGATCATGTGACAGCATGGAGGCGTCGCTGTAAACGTTGAGCAGTTGATAAACACAGCACAGGGGAAACAATCTCACCGTAAACGGATAACGACACTAACAAACGCCGGTCTCCTCCGCCTGGAAACGTTTATTTCCTAACATCGCCATGAAATGAGGGGAGCATGGGGGCCAAAGAGTCGAGGATAGGGTTCCTGTCGTATGACGAAGCCGTCAAGAGAGGTAAGCCGCAGAATCAAACAGACTAAATCCTCCGGCTCCTAGCTTAGCTGTCAGCCCCAGGCCAGCCCCGGGTGTCCTGATCCACCGTTAAAATGTCGCGGTTTAGGGGGCGGCTGCTAACGTAGGAGTTTGACTGCATGTACAGAAAGGACACGGTGTTTTCGGGATAACTGGGGTATACATGTGAATACGGCTGGGAGATATGTCAAAAAGGCTGTTGGAGTTTTGTTTTACGTTGAGTTGAACCAGAGCTGTGGTTGTATTTTCCGCAGTCGTCTTCAGTCAAGAAAAGGCTGCGTTGGGTGCAGCAGACATAGATATTGCACGCGTAGAAGCCGCCGAAGGACCGCTGGTATGCGTCTGCGCAGGCGCCATCTTGGAGGAGGGCTGCCGCAGCTGAAATGAACATAAGTCTTTGACGGCAGAGGGTCGATCCACCAACAAAACAGACCAATTAATTACAATGCGAATACTATGGAAGATGATCAGGGCCACTGGAAAATATTACAGGTTGAAATTTATCTTAAAGTGTGTGAGCAACAGAGTTATGAAAAAAAGAGAGGGAAAAAAAATCAGAATTCTGCTTTAAATATAGTATTGGACTTTAATTCTAATTTAAATCTAGGAATTATTCAATTGAATCTAAATACTGACTGTATTATCAACGTTCTGGCTTTTTTTGAATCTCAAAGATGTGCATTTTTATTCTAATTTCCAAATTCTGACTTTAATCAAACAAAGTGTTATATAAATGGTACAAGGTAATGATACGGTCCTGACAAATTAGGTATTTTGTCAAGGAAATACCAAACACTTTCCCCTAGGGGTACATGATATTATCGTTACAATATTGGTATTTGCAGATAGTGGCATATAAAGCTGAATATCAGTATTGACTGATATTAACATTTTTGCAGATAGTTACAGTCACTGACCATGTACTGTATGTACTGTATTGTATTGGCTGTAATGTTGACAACATACACAAATGTACAATAATGCTCAACTTATGAATTCATGTGTTCATCAACAAAGTTTCATTTTTCAAGAGTTAAATGTTGTTTTCCTTATTTTAAATATGTTCCTTACACACATAGACTGTCACATTAAAAGCAAAAAGTCAATTTTTGTAAAGACTTTGCGCTCTTGGTGAAAAATAACTATCTGTGAAAGTGTGTTTGGAAATACTAGATATCTAGTAATACTAATAATAAATATCAGGTATTGGAAAAAATCCAATACTGTGTTTCCCTACTCCCTAAAAACACTTGCAAATGACTTCTTAGTAGCCCCATATAAAGACCCCTTTTATGAAAGTGTTTATCTCAGGTTTAGATAAGGTGACCTAAGCTCCAATGAGAATCACAACAACCCCTCTCCAAAATGGCGCCCGCTTGGCAAGGGCTCAATCGGCGTCTGCGTGTAACTGTCTATGATAACCAGAAAGGCATTCCCTGTCAAAATCGTTGTGATTAATTGTATTTAAAGCAAACGTTGTTGATTATACATTTCCCGATTGATTATTTAGTAGTTTCCTTATGTGGATCTTACCGTTTTGTGACCTTAGATGCGTTTGCTTCAAGAAGAAAGCAATTTCTCCTTAAGTTAGCATATTTTACTACGAGATTGGGTACAGCGGTTGAGCCAAAGCCAGGACAGCACTGCTAGTGTTGGCTAACGAGTGGGGCTGGGCTTGCTTTGCCAAAACAACAGCATAGACAGCTTCTAATGTGTCTAACTTTTCCCCCGACATGGCGGTGTGCTCCTGTGTCTTGCTGTTGTTAACGTAAAATGCTAACGGCTGTGTCCGTGCTGCCGTTAGCTAGCTTGTCAGTTAGCTTCACAGTTCGGCAGCTAGAAGCTACAGCTAAGTTCACAGAGGGGAATGCCTGCAGACTGTTTGCTTTAGCCTTCGTCTAGCGGATTTCGAGCCCAGCCATGTGATATAGGCCAGGTTTTCCCAGTCTTAACCGTGCCAAAGACCCACATGGAACATACGAGCCTCTCACGGGAACCTCTTTTGCAAAATAAAATAAATGTATGATGCATAAGGATGTCAAATATTACAAAATTAACCACACTTATATATGATATTCTTTATTTTGGATATTAACTAAACCCCGTTGACGGTTTTTCTATTGATTTTAAGTCAAATATAATCAACTGTTTTAGGAAGAGTAAGCATTTTTATCTTTATTGTCAGCCATTGCATGCACTCTTTCATTCTTGTTGTATTTGTTTAATACTTTCATAGAAATGGGGCATAGTAAACTACCCAGATCACCAGCTGTGTCTCATTGGGGACAATACTATTGTACCAAATCCAAGTAAATATTCATATAAACAAATGGTTCGATAATATGTGCCCACACAATTCGGTAGTGTTGGAAGAAATCAAAAGCCCTATCACTCAAAACGTGGAAAGAAGAAATTATGGCAGTACTGTAGCTTCATGTGAAAAGATATGCAGAAAACTGAACTGAAAGAGAGATTTGTTTAAAGAGAATACAGCCAATACATATCTAAAGATGTTAACACCAAGTGTAACTGAAGATATTGAGCCCTGAAGATACTTTGAATCACGTGGCCAACTCATGAAATACTTTTGTTGTCATATGTCTCCTGCCTTTTGTGTTGATTGTACTTCTGTTGGATTCTGTTGTATATTTATTTATGGTTTGATTAATTTTTATAATGTAAAATAAAACAAGTCTTCAATTTAGATTAAAAATATAGCATAGATTCATTAAGTGGTTTTAGACATCCAAAAGGCACAAGTGAACTTTTAATTGTAACAAACACTGTCTTCAGTTTTGCTTTGCTTTTCCCCTTTTCCCTCCAATTTTCTGTAACCCCCGCTAAGTCTCCTAAGGAGCCCCCCTTGGGGTCAGGACCCCCACTTTACAAAACACTGATAGAGGCTAATTGTGTGTATCAGTAGGAGGGTGGTTCTTTGACAGGCTGCTTCTGCTAAAATGAACATTTACATTTTTGGTAGAGTGTTTGTGTTTGTTGAGACTACTTAAGTAAATAATCATTTAAGGTACAAGGGGCATCCAGTGACCCCTTGTAAACACGACCCAGAGCTCCCAGGGCTGCATATGCAACAGCAGCTACCTCCCTCCTACACATTAGAATACATTTGTTCATTCACTTGGCATCACGACAAGCTCTCACCACAGTCACAACCAAGGCTACCACAATAACTGATTGCTGTGATTTGATGTAATTCCAGTAACAATGAGATATTAGTGCCTTCTTCCAAACCAAAGCAACAAAAATAAATGGCCAAGACACCCTACACTGTGTTATTTATTGCTTATAATAATGCCGGTAAACTCCTGCAAAATGTCTGCATTACAGTAGGTCAGTCAGTTAAGGCTTAGGTACTGAAGGGTCCTTGGTTTATATCCTGGTGGAGGCCAAAGTGTTGGTCTGGAAGTTGGAGAGGTGCCAGTTTACTTTCCAAGGACTTCTGAAGTGCCCCTGAGTAAGACACCAGACCCTCAACTGCCCTCCACTCTGCAACCTCTCCATGAGTGCATGTCAAGCCTGTTTGTGCATGTGTGTGACATATTCAATAAGGTTTTAAACATTCAAATTCACCCTTTGAATTTCTAAATACTTTTGTGTCCATTTAGAAATTCATCTGTATAATTTTGTTTAAGCAGAAATGCCAGTTTTTCAAATTGGACTGCTACTTTAAGGTGTAATAGTTTAGCCCCTGTGACATTTTGCCTTCAGAATGAAAGTTGTGGAAGTGTAGAGTTAGGACAGAGTGATCCCCCTCTGTGCTTGGTTATGAGTTAGTTATGCTGTGTTCCATTTATCTTGCTTGGGACTCGGATACCAGAGCTTGGAGTTACATCACACCTGAGTAGACCATGTTCCAGTTACAGGCTTGTAAACTGGGGTTCCTGAATTCTGCCTAAAGGGGTTACTCCCAATGATGTATTCAATTTGACATCCAAATCGTCCAAGTTTTGAGATAAAATAGAATATGCCATTACCTGACGTACAGCTTCAAATATTTTTTATAGCATAAGATGAGGATCTGAACTGCCTGTGGTGAACAATATCCAATATGTTAAAAATGGACTTTTTTAATTAAATAATCTCACAGTTTTGAATTTGTCCCAGTGAATATGGGAATTTTTTGAGTATCAGTTAAATATTCAAACCTTGTGTGTTATTTGAGGATAGTATCCCTCTTTCGTAGCCTCATATTTAGAGCAGTATGTGAGGAAGTTCACTGCTGTCTCTACCTGTTAGGTAGCACAGCAGAGGCAAAGTCCTCTGGGAGCCAGCTCTTTTTGTGACAACTCTATAGGTAATCTGTGGTCACTGAGTCTGTACCTTGTTTGGTCTTTCTTCAGTGAAGGAACATTTGCAGTGCTCACGTAATCTGCCAATTTGTATTGTCTGTTAAGGCCACATAACATTTTCGTTAGATTTTTTTTTTTGGGTTGCTTCTCCACAGTATTTCCACATACATTTCTTTATGTTGATTTCTAAATTGATTTGGTCTAATTTTTGGAGTGCTGGGTTCTTGAGTCTTATTTGGTTGTATTAGGTGGTTTTGCTGTGGTCCTGGTGGTCTTCAGGCCAGCTCATGTGATTTGGAAGAAGGCTTTGGATCAGTAGGGAGACTTTTTTTTCTGGTTTCAGCTCTCGGCAACTCGGGGATGTGATGGTAAGCCTGAAGGTCTGAAGTGATTTTTTTTAAATTTCTTATTAGTGGATCTTGACCATCTTCTGTAATACATGAGCAACATCAGTTCTGTGTGTTAATACTGTTTGATATTAACCAGAGCCAGATCAGCCTTTTGATTTTGATGTTGAGAAATTTATTAATTTGCTTGTTGAGAAAAGTATATTTTTATCCACATCTTCCACCCTAGGAGCCCCTGGTTTAGACAGATACAACCTTTGAACATGTCTTTGTTACATTTATAAGCACTGGTAGTGATTTTGCATGTGGGATTGACCATCTGTACCTCATACCAAAGGGAGTGTAGTGTGTGTAATAACTCTCTGAGTTATGTAAGAGGTGGCAGAATGTTTATCAAGGCTTGTATGAGATGTTAAACCGGGTGGCCTTCATGTTGAACTTTACTCCCCAGGCTGGGCGGGTGATGAACTTTGTCAGATTTTAATAGGGAGGCTGTTGTACATTCATCCAGAACACCAGTTTTGGAGTTGAACTGAACTGATTTTATGTTGATATTCTTCTCACAAGGAAGGGTAATTCATAACCTTGCAGAGCAGATGGACCTGCCTGATTCGTTGTCTGAAATCACACAGATCCATCTTGCCAAGCTCCAGTCCTCTACAATTTCACCGGCTAAAAGCTGAACGACCCAATCAGGGGCAAGAGGCGGGAACTGCAGACGTGATGACAGCGGGAACCGACTGCATGTTCGAAAACAATGGCGGCTTCTGAAGCGGTCAATGTGGATGCAGCAATATCTGCAGTATTATCAGAAATGGGCTCAATATCTCCTTAAAAGAGGAGCTGAGAACGTCACTTAAATCTTTTTTTATGGGAAACGATATGTTTGCTCTTCTCCCGACTGGTTTCGGTTAGAGTTTGATCTACCGTTTGGCTCCTCTGGTCATGAGAAGGATGTGAAGGACTCCAAACCCCATTGTGATAATCGTGTCTGCACTGGTTGACCTCATGAACAATCAAACCAGAGAAGCCAGGAAGCTGGGGATTACTGCTGGGAAACTGGGAGAGAATGTGAAAATTCTTCATGGACAATGCTGGTTAGTCTATGTTCGTCGTGGTTATTTATCAATACCTGGCGAAATATGCTCTCCCCAGAAGTTTACCGGGAGAACTTGGTGGGAATTAGCATTGACGAGGTTCTTGTCACATGTAGGTGGTAAATCATACATCTGTGTGGTATAATTTAATGTAAGACGATAGTCTAAGGACTGAAACGTAGTTTAAGCTAACGGCTAACAACAGGGTCTAGCTGCTACGTCATACTGTGGCTTGAAATGGATTGGTCTGTGATGAGTGTGACAAGCAGAACAGTAGTCCAGTCACCAGCTGCAGTTGTTTTTGAAGGTTCTACCCCTGAAAACATTTCTTATGGGCTCTTTCCCAGATGGACCAGTGAAATGATATATGGAACTGCACGTCTGGCATGTCAGGTTAGGTAACTTAAACATTTATTATAATACTGAGGAGTTATTTGTACACTGGAAGACATATCCAGACGTTTGACTGTAGAAAGAATTGGATGAAGCCTCGTGACATCAGTTATTTGGTTATCAAAAGAGCTTTTGGAACGTTGTGTACACTGCCATATTGTGCATGTCCTCCTAACCAAACTTAAGGTCAGCATACTCACACATGAGGAAGCCATTTTGAGGCAGGACTTGGGGCTGTCTGACCAAAAGCATTATTAGCATATTTTTTCTTACTTTGGTACAAACTGGTATTAATATAGTTTTACTTCTTTAAAGTATCTTGTGGTCAATAATCTTATGACTGTTAGTAGTTTTCACTGTAAACTATCTTCTTACAAAGCACTAGGGATGGTATTCCCTCTTTCATCAACATAAACTGAACTGATATTCTACTCTTAGATCTGATTTGAAAATATATTGATATATTTTATGATATCCATCAGTTGCCTCAGCCCTGTCCCTGCTGTTATTTATATCTATGTGAGACAAACTTTATTATCACTGCTCTTTGTGCGGTGGTTTGGACGTTCTTCGAGCTGCTGTTCCCTCTCCATTGATCACAAGTGACCACACACTCACTGGCGGTGGAATCATCCATCCGCCCAGCCTTATCTGAGCGGTCACATGACAGCCTTCCCTAATTCCGACAGTGGTCTGCAGTGCAGCAATTACAGGGTCGGTTTTCATCTGAGCCTGCCGTGTTAGGACAGCGCCAGGAGAACAGTCTGGAAGCATCCTGTGTCCTTAAAGGTTACTCTCTGATTGGTTCCTGTAGTAAATCCTCCATCATTCAGACTTCCTGCAGGCCTCATTATAAAGGGCTGATTGTTCAATCTGAGCTCTCGATGTTTACAGTTTTTTTCTACCCTGACACCGGGTTAGTGCCGCCACATGTCTGGGATAAAACAAGGACAGTGTGCTGTCGCAGATGCAGATGTTTTCGTTAGTCTGTCCCAATGCCAACTCTGACACTTAAACTTTAGAACTGTCTGACACCCTGGACTCCTGTGGTTCAATAAATAATCATATTTTTTGAACCATTTTGATAGCTTTAGCGAGTATACCACCCATACCTCTCATCACACCGTTGTTGCTTGCTTTAGTAACAATCAAAGCAAACAGTAGGGCAAGTCACTATACAAATGATTTGGTATAATCATCATGATAGTTTTCTATCACTTTGTATCCTAACAATAAGACTTGTTTTTAGGGAGGCAGGGTTTTGGATTTCTGCATATCTGCTGATAAAAAAGACATAATACCATGAGCATGGTTTTAGTGTTTGCAGATAATAGCCTAAAAAGCTGATTATTGATATTTACAGGTATTCAATTGTTTGCCATAAATTAGTGCAAATATCTTCTGTGCATATTGGCCATAAATATTCCTTAACAACAGCTTTATTATGGGAAGAGCTTAAAAATGTTCCAATGAGGTTTCCACACCGACAGCTCTTCTTCTTTGTTCTTATTTGGTCGCCGAGCAAAACAATGGTAGATTTTGGCACTAGAAAGTTTCACAGCTGTTAATCTCACATCTGACCAATAATAGCGCTCGCTGTTGTCAAGTATGTCACAGTCCAAACTATCAATAGGCCTCTTGATTGTGTTTGTACATGGACTGTTAAAGAATTGGATGTAAGCTGTTTAAGCTTTTGGAATGTTGTTGATGCGTCGAAATGGAGGCTGCCATACTGCACATGTCATCCCTACCGACCTTAAGCTCAACGCACCCACAGACGTAGAGGCTGTGTTGAGATGGGGCTTAAGGCTGTCTGACTAATAGGGACTCTGCATGGGCATGCAGTCATGTCAATCATGTCTCGTGCTTCTAAATCCAGAAATCCTCGATAAAATGAAATGGGCGTGATATGAAGAAATTCATCCCCATGCCGCAGGAGCACAGAGATGTCTTATGTATTTAGACCAAGCTGTTTTTTAAGCAGGCTGTAAAGATGTTTAGTTAGGCCCTAAGAACCGTCCTTTTCCCACACAAGATCTTAACACCTCCAGGGTCTCTGCAGCCCACCTCAAGCAGACACTTGAGGAATGACAACTTTTGACATTTCCGCATGGGCCTCTTTTTCAGCCTCAGAGGTTGTCACTTGTGTTTCTATCCCAGCAGCCTGTGATATATTTGACCAGAGTCTTTAAAATGTGAAGGGCAATGACTTTAAAGATAATGTATGATGAAGATAGTGTTGGAGCTGCATTACGACCATGGTGTGTGTTATGGCATCTCAATTATGGAAAAGATTATAATTTATTAATTATTTTACTATTTTGCTTGTTATTGATATCATGATTATAAGGCATGATTAGGCATTGATTTTACAACATCTGTGTAGGAATTTTAAGAGCAAAATGTTGCTAATATTGCATTGAGATGTAGCTACAGCTATAACAACTTTTGCTTTATTACTTAGCATTGTCTGAAAAATGTTTTAAAATTACTATTAATAAATTTAAGAGGACTGAAAATTACATATAAAAAATGTTTAATAGCTTTATTTTACAAGCTGTAGAATTAATGGCAAACAGTGTTACTCATATTTTACAGAGGTGGTTGAAGCTGTTTTGAATATTTTTAGTAATTCTGTTTTAATAAAATGCTCTCATTAAAACAGGAATCTAAAGGACATACAAGTACAAAAAGTACTGAGTGAAGAGGGAGCCTCCTAATTAAAAACAGCCTCTATTATTATTATTATTTCACATCATTCAAACAGTGTGTAAATCACCTTTTAGATTTAAAACAGATGTTTTGTTGTGAGGAAAGTTAATGCGAGATGAAGAGAACACACTAGATGACTTTGTGTGTCACATCAACCACTGCATACTGGCCCGAAAATGCTTTCAGAACAAAAACATTAATCAAAAACACGGATACTCTTATCACTGAGTACAACAGGCCAGGCTTTTCCTCTGGAATACACCATGGAAGTCCTACCGCTGTATGTTGAAGCCCTGAAGGCACTGACAGGCCTGGAGCACTGCAGTGTGCTTGGGTATGCACACAGCTTTAAACTCACAGCGTCATTCAGAGCATGCACATTCATTTTCGAGCGGCAAAAGAAGTGAGGAAATGATTCAGAAAAACTTCTTAAAATGAGGTGGAAAATTAGCTCTAGATTTGAAGAGGCAAAAGTCCTTTTCTTTTCCATAAACTCTTTAATGATGACCAAACATCACCCACACATGTTTGACACATTCTCAGCTAATAAAATGTGGAATGAAGTGTTTCCAGGAAAGATGAAGGCAATGGCTGCATCACCTTTCTTAAGAAAAAGTCAATGTAAAGGATTTTGCAAAAATTTCTCCTCCAGTTTTAGTTTCTGGATGATTGAGAAAAGCTTGACTTGTGAGATATTTGAGATTTTTCCTGCTGTACAGGAACAGAGATGGATCATTGATATCCTCTTGGTGTTTCAATTTACTGTCAGAGCTGTTATGTGATTCTATTTTGAGCTTCATAAAGGTAAATGGTTTTAGTAATCTCTGTTTTAAAAAGTTGTTTACAGTCCAGATAAAATACTTCCTGAATGTATGACTGATAAAGGTCGGCTTAAAATTCTCCTGGTGTCCTGACAGAGCTGTGTTGACTCACCTTTGTGGTATTTCTGTAGTCAGATTGTGTAGATGTTGTATCACTCAGTGTTGTAACACCTGATGCCCTTACACCCTCATGAAGGAGAGCAGGCAAAGGTTACTTCCTTGTTGTTAACGTAGTCACAGTTGCAGTAGGGCAAAACAAATGCTGAGTGAGCTGCACCGTAAATAAATTGAGCTGTGTTGATTTTTGCATATTTAAAAGCAGAAAAAAAGCTAAATTTATGATCTGCTTTCGTTTGAGCAAAGTATGTTGAAGTAGGTTTAAGTTTTGGAGGTCAAAGAAATCCGTAATTTTTATTGTGGTGACAGAATTTTTTACGGCAACAGCAATGACCAAGCCACCATGACAGACACGAGATGGGAATCTATATGATTTTTTTTTGTACTCCTCCCACTATTAATGCATCCTATCAATCCAATCCTTATTGGACTCTCTTTTTTACAACTTTGGATTTTTCTGTTTGGATGAAAAGTTGGCCTTCACAGGTTTTCAGGGTCAACATATGACACTCCTGCTGTTCTACATAGCACTGTTTCTGGATGTTTCTGTTTCCATCCTGCAGTCAGCGTCATTTAGAGTAAAAATAAGCCCCATTTGGACCACTTCTGTGACCTGTCTGCTATGAACACGAACATGATGATAAGGAAATTGTTAAGCATTAAGGCAAATAAACAATTCCTTGAGATAGTTGTTATTGATTCTCAACTGGAACGTGTTTTTGATTCTGATCCCTATGACAGACAGAGCTCGATTATTGTTGCCATGGTAGTGGGAAGTGTTGAACCGAAAACTACAAGGACCTGCTACTCAATTCTGCCACTCTGTTTATGTATCTCGTTCATATTTTGTCCTGCTTACTGTGATGGATCGCCATTAGGGGCTGATCACTCGGAGATGCTTAAAGCACAGCCGCACCTAAACGTCTTCAGGAGGGAAAAACCCAGGGAGCACTTGTTGTGCTCACAAATGCAGCAGAATAGAATAGCAAAGAACTGGTTAGAAGAAGAATGGCTTGATAGGCTACCCGGACACTATCCTGATAATATGAGGGCAGCATGTGTGAGAAGGGCTTCTGTCTGAGACGCTCTGTTGGAGCTCCTGCCTCTTTAAGGCCCCTTTCTCATGTGAGCCCAGTCTGATCTGATTGGTCTACCTGTCTGCTCTTTGGTAATTGGTCAGTTCAGCACTGATGTGTAACTTGTTTTCAACGGCCCTGCATTCATTCTAGCATCTCTGTTTTATACTGGGCTTTTCAGTCCGAGTCAATGGACTAAAACTGCTCATGAAACAATGATAGGACGTCTGCAGGTAGGTCTGTTTGAGGATGGGGATTTGTCTTGTTCATAGAAGTGCTCTGTGACACAGAGAAGACCTGTTAAACATACTAAAGGGCAGGTAAATCTCAAAAAGCAAAAAAATAATTAAGTGTAAAAGGTCTAAATTTGTTATAAAACGTGATTAATCTATAGATAACTTTTAAAATTCAGAGATTTTTAGCAGTTAAAAATGTAAATCTTTTGACCGCCCTAGTATATATTTGGTTTAACTCTCCTGTTACTTCAAATATTTCTAAAAGTTTCAAGGAAAAAGAGCTCAACAGTTTTTCTGGCTGTAACAGGACATTTTATGGAGACAGCCATGTTTGGTCTACTGTGTGGTTATTGCTTAGTTCAGTTCTGTGTTTTCAGTTGCTAGATAAGGGTCTTGATATCAACTAAAATGTTTGAACCCCATCACTACATTAACGGCTTTTAAACCTCTGTGAGGTGGTCTGACTGAGACACAGCTCACAGACATGTTGTTCTCCTGGAATGACCCTGACTAAAATGTGACTGTGATGATATCAGTGTTTTCCTTGATGGTGTTATGGATCAGGTTCCACTCTGCAGATTTCCAACCTGGAACAGCCTCATGGGTCATCTGATCCTCTGTGGTTGACCACGGCACACTTCAGCCCTGCTACAGCAGGTGTCATCAGTCTGACTGGTCTGACGCCTGGCCTGACAGAGATCTGCTCTGTCTTCATGTCTGCTCCACGTCAGCTGACCTTATCATCCCAGGTGACAAACCACTGCTTTGCATGCTGACTGTGTAATCCTGGTTTGTGGATGTGGGTCTGAACTGTGAAGCCACAAAGGTTTCCAGTCTGCCGTTCGCTCTGGCAACGTGACCAGGCTGGCGTTTACATAGGCGAATATTTGCATGGAAGACTGCTGCATGAGAAAAGAATGTATTTAATTTTGCGTGAAGGTAGGAGGGACTGTCAACACTTTAAAAACATAATGTAAACCTCAATACTGCAGCCTGTAGGCATCACAATAAAGATATAATATAGACCACTGATAAACTTTTTGAGTTTAAGTAAGGGTCAGGAAATTTGGACCAAGGTTATATCTTGATATTTTTAGCTGAATATTCCAGTGATTCTCTCAGAATGATTCTGTACCCAGCGTGTGGAGGTGCCCAGTTATGGCTTACGTCTGCTTGTCTATTTTTTGTGTGAATTTCTACTCTTTTGACAGTATTAATCAGCAGTGCACACTATAAAATTACTAAAATAATATTACCATAGTTAGTGGTGATAACATTGCCATCTAATGTTGAAGTAGTGTGTCACAACTATCATTCTAGAGTGAAGGGGTTAAGGAAAATACTTGAAGCATAAATTTACAGGAAATGTTGAACCATGGGAAATGGACTTTAGTGCAAAATCATATCTCAGTGACACTAGAATTAGTATTAATTGCTTAGCCATTGTTTAATTTGGTGGATTTCCACCAAAAAAAAAAAGGTTGCAGATCTGTTTTTCAGTGGGTCCTGAATGTGTATCCTTGCAGTGCAGCTGGATCAGCGTGATTTGATGTCTGTAAGCAGACAGATCCATCTTGCCAAGCTCTAATCTTCAATGATTTTGCACGACTTGAAGCGAAACGACCTGATCAGCATCCTCTGAAGCAGGAAGAGACTGCACACTCAGGGATTAGCATAGATGCTAACAGCTTCAGTAGCAGTTTCATCAGATCTGGATCACATTTCTTTATTAAATGAAAAACAAACAACAACACTGAAAGCACTTCCTGATAGAAAATAAATTTAGTTGCACTTCTGACATGTTTTGCAAGAGTTTGTTTCTACAGAGTGGTTCACATTCTGTACTAAACATAGCTGCAGTAGCGCCTGCTTGCTTCATTATTTGATTGGCCCATAATGAATTTGATGGACAGAACGATCTTCCAATCACCTGCGGGAAATGCTTTTGAAAGTTTCAGCTCATTCCCAAACACTCTCTATGAGCTGTTTCCCAGATGAAGGAGTGAAGTATATCAAACGGTCCATCTGGTGTGTCAGGTTAGTGAATGTGTGCCTGGAGAAATAATATTGCAAGATGATGATGATTATTCAAAACACTTACTATACACTATAAACTAATACATTTCCTAGCCCTAGTTTAATATTAAATCATGCATTTTTCAGGAAATCACAGGTTTCTTAATCTTAGAATGACTAAGGCTTTTTTTTCTGACTTCCTAACCGTAAAAAAATCAGCGACACACACTCCTGAGCTTTAAGGATTACTGTAAATCTTAACAGAGGTGTGTGTTGTTTACCCTCCTCTTCTGTCTGCGCAACAGTGTAATTCACTGAGCTCTGCAGCATGGTGTGTACACATCTTAAATAAAGATCACCCAGGGTGAGGCAATTCTCTTTTACAAAACCTCTGTCCAGTACTTTATTTGTATCATAATCTAATAAAATGCCCCAGCTTATTACCTTGAAAGTTAACCTAGACTCATTTTTGATGGTTTATATTTGAAATGACTGCAATTAGCTGCAGTAAACTTTGTAATCAGTCACAGAAATTGCTTCATCCTGCCCGGAAACAAGTTACAGCTGCAACAAAATCATCAGAGGCGATTTAAGTATTTCCTCTTTAAGAACATGCAGTAACATGTTCAAAACAGGGATCTACACAATTAGCAAGCCAAAGAAATCAAAGTCAGACACCAGGTAGATTGCTGGCTATATTCTAAGTAAGGTTGTAAAAAACCAAACAACAAAAACAATACTTCAACACTCTTCAGTACCTTATTAAGAAAAACAAAACAAAACACGATACCATAAACTTTTAATACTAGTGAAAATATCCAAGCATACAAGACTGATCTAGAAATAGATTTCTCAACCTAGAGCTGTTTATTCACAGAACATAGAGGTAATACTAACACTACAATGGGATGTATTTTTTTGTTACTTAATTATTTGGTTATTGTCATGGTTTTGTACATTTTTACATTTTCAAACATCAAAACATGGTTGTAACAACAACTGCCCTGAGAAATTTTAGTCAAGAATTTCTTCAAATCCATCATATGTTCAGTCACTTTTCCTGAACCTTCATTTTTTTGCACGGCAGGTTGTCAATAAAAAAGTAGGATCTTTTTTTCAAAGACTTTTCATTATTTTATTTCATTTACTTTTTGCTGTGGTATTGAGCCAGGTACTGAATATTGAATTACTATACTGGCATTTTATCGATTTTACATTTACTGTTCAGGAACACTTCCCTTCTCAAAAATCAATCAGTGTTTAGGAAGGACCCCCACATAGATAATTATGAGGGTTTGTCCGAAAAAAAAAAAACAGCCTTAACATCATGTTTCAAAGGTGCAAGACACATAAAAGAGATAAACTCTAACTCTACAGAATGCACTCCTGAAAAAAAAAACAGTTTTGTTGTTTTTAATTTGTCTGACACAAAGCTTGTGAAGATAACACACAAACAGTAGGTTAGCCTACCTGTCTGATGTTGATCTGCAGTTCGTCTGCCTCCTGGTTTGGGGCAATGTTAATATTGTAAAGGGATAAAGAAGCAGAAGTCTGTAAGTGGTGTTTTACTCTGAGATTTACTGGATTAATCTGCTTGGAGAAAATTGATTGTAGTTTGAAATAACTACAATCAATTTTCTTGTTGCTGTACTCAGTCCCCTCAGTTGACAGTTCAACTTTTTGGAGTAGCTCAGTCCTTGTCAGTGTTATTTTTCCCTCAGTGGCCAATTAAGATCAAGAAGGGGTGGGATCCCTGATGTGCAGTTTGTAAACGACAATGGCAGAAGAGAGACTGATGTGACTCGTGTTTTTGAAAGATTACCTTGCCTTTGGCTGCTATCAGTGATGGGACATGACTCCTTGACTTTGTTGTCATGTTGTGTGGGTGATTCTTCCATACATAAGAAAATATTAAGTACACGGTTTGCTTTCAAGCAGCCTGACGGTAGGAAGGGAAATTTTGTAACCTAGCATCAATAAACCCCAGAGAGAAGTGCTCCAAAACTGAGGCTAAAGGTGCTGTTAGTGCAAAATGTGGACACAAGGCCTGTAATGCTTTGTGATTTTAAGGATGTTGGTGGGATTTAGGACAGGCCATGGACACATATGTTGCAGAAAGACCATTACAGAGTGAACTTACATACTGGACCTTCAGTGAGGTCTGGTGGCTTTGACTAGACCAACATAACATCTGTTTCTGTTTTTTAAAGCATTTTACTTTCTTACAATAGGGCTGTTCTCATATGGATCCTTTTATTTAAGTTTCAGACGCTTAAAATGAAAATCAGACAATGAATCTTCGATACAGAATTGAGGATTATAGGCTGATTATCAGGATTTGTCAAACTAATTCACACGTGTCTCTGACTGTAAAAACAATCATGTTTTCATTCTCACCAAAGCTTCAAGGCGGATGCTGGAATGTTTTCCTCAGGGTGATGGTCTTCTAAGAACTGCTTTCTATGTTTTCCGCCTGCAGGCGTCACGTGGGCTCAGTGTTTACACGCCGCTGCAGATGCCACCGTGTTTCCACTGTTGCTGTCAGCAGCAGGGCCAGTTTATTTAACAGGAGAGGAAGCCCTGATTCGCAGCAGGAGCTCTGCTGGAGGTTGATTGGACCGTTCAGCGAGGTGGTGGTCAAACAGAAAACCTGCTGTGAACGTGTGTGTGTGTTTGATATGAAGGTGAAGGTTTCAGTGGTGTGTATCAGGCAGTAACAACCCCCAGAGCTGAAGGCTGTCCATGTGTGTGTGTCATTGTCAGAGCTATTGTTCGCTCAGCTTTGAATTGTAACCATTGCAGTTACTGCAGCTCACTGTCCACTCACACACACTGGTTGCATCAGTATTGACAATGAGCAGTGTGTTCTCCGTGATGTGACCCTCTTTGTCTCTGTCCTCGTCTGTCCGTGCAGACAGAACAGTTTAGCTGTTCTCCTTTTTTATCCTGCTATTAGCAGTATAATACAACTCCTCTGCTCCTTAATTCACAAACTAAACAATTTTTTTATTTAGTGCTCCATCCTTTGTCTCAATATGATGTTGTCCACGAGTGAAGGAAGAGGCAGACGCTACGTTGAAGACAAACTCAGAGCCAGCAGAGATTACACTCATGCTTCTTGAGCATAAAATTGTCATGCTCGTGTTAAGTTATCAGGAATAAATCAGGCCGTGACCTTCCATGAATAAAAATGAAGCCAATTCAAAACTGCCATGAAAGGTTGTTCCTTGAGGTAGGCCTGTGAGAAACATCAGTTTAATCGATTGATTTGCATTGTTGTTCCATCCAGCCAATATCTATTATGCTATATGCTAGTATTTTCAGGGTCACCAGGGGCTGAAACCTGTCCCAACAGACCTTGGGCAGGAGGCAGACTAAGCCCAGGACTAAGTTGTCAGCAAATCACACAACTAAAGGTGTTTCCACTGTCAAACAAAGGGAAAGATACACAGATCAGTGATCTGTGCTGTCCCATTGCTTTGGCACTCTTCTGCCGGGGTGCTGAGCATATGTAGCTGGTGTGACCTTCATCTTCTAGCTAACACCCCTGCCCCCAGTTGAGGGTACAGCTAGCAGTGGAAATGCATGAGAGATCAGGGCTTACCACTCCCAACTGTACTGAGCCAAAGCAGATCACTCAGTGGAAATGCAGCGCATGATGACAAATTGACGGAATGAATTTTGATTCACCAAAATTCAGTTTACTTTGGTGACATATTCTTGTAAAATCAAAGCAATGTATGTTGTGTATCTGGTGTTTGATCAGTAATGTGTTTTCTTTACAAGAGAAAAAAAAATATAAAAATACAAGATTGAGTTTTGTTGGAGAAAATTCAGTGATTGTATCTTAAGGCCATATCATCCACACCTCTGGTGTCCACAGAGGCTGGCTGCTGGTATGGTGGCAGTTAAATGAACCTGAAAGGGGAAACCTGGTTTTGTTCAGGATCATTTTTCGGGATGGGTGTGTTTGAGGAGAGAGAGTGGATAAATGGGTGGGAGAGGGTAAGACGCGCTCAGTTTATGCCTTGTCAGTGATGCTCTCCTGACGGACACTCTGCTCCACCCAATCCATCAGCCAGCTGTCAGTTAACCTCCTGAGCGTCATTGATCTGGTTGACTGAAGGTGTGACTCTGATAATGAGCTTCTTCACCTCCACACTGACCTCCTGAGTATTTATCATAAACAATCTGGCAGCTGAACAGCCATGTGAGGAATTTGTCTTTCATTTTTCTAATGAAGTGTTACCACAGTATAAGGAATCTAAACTCAGATGTAATAACTGTGCCAATCAAGTAGTTTTAATCCCTGTTATCACAGCAATGAAAATAGAAGTCCTAAACACATTTCTTTGTTGAAATGACACACATTTTGTCTAATTTACACAAATAAGTTTGCAACACTTTGTTGTCAGGTTTGCCTTAAAAGGTAAAAAAACTAAGGATTATTCTGTAAGAAAAAAACCCCATTGTGTATCCAGCCTGGAAATGTTTCAAATTGGTCATTAATTTTCTCTAACTATGAGTGTTTCAAACCAAATTTTGTCTTCATTATCTCCACGCTGTCAGTGTTTAGATGGAGCCTCACTGTCTCAGGGATTTAGCAGATGAAGCCATTCTTCTGAGCTGTAGCTATGTGTGAGATGAAGCAGCTGCTGAGCTCTGCAGCATCTTTTATTTTTCTCCTTGTCTTCAGGAATCCTTCAGCTCTAAAACGCCACGACACACACGGCTGCTTCTTTCTTCTTCTCTGCCTCTGGAAATGTGAGCGCTCCACTGATTCACATGTGTGATTGGCTGCCTGCAGCCCGCTAACGCCTGTGATTCAGCACTGATAAGCTAATCACATCTGTGCTCCTATTGGCTGGATTTTATCGCCCACTCATACATGAGTCTATCATAAACGTGTTTAGTTAAAAGGGAAAGCTCTAACACTGAAGCAGAGAGTGAGGCTCTGCCCTCACATTGTTTCACACATCAGATTTGATGTTTGTTTCAGCGGTTTGATGGTGCAGCAGCTTCATCCTCTGATCTGTTACTCAGTGTTGACAGTATTGAGATGAGCTGATGTAGTTTTATTTGCCCTCTGGCTGTCTGCTCATCTGTTTGTATGAGTGAGATATTTCTTTTCACCCATCATATACAATTATTTGCTCTCTCTGGCCACTTTTAAGTTATGGAAGCTTATAGCCTTATTATACTACCAGAGTAAAATTATAACAGCGATAACAAGCAGTGAAATCATAAATAACAAAAAATGATTTAACAGCCTTTTATTGCTAAATGACTATAATTGTCCTTGCTGGTGGTAAACAAATGTGTGAGTCATCATTCATTTCTGAGGGATGTTATCTATCACAGAGAACAGACTACTGGCACCAAACAGCCATTTGTGCCCTATAAATGCCTTGGAAGAGGTTTGTCCTCTCTGAGCCCTTATAGTTCTTAGTCGTAGTTTTTTTTTCCTAGTTTTCCCAGTCTTAACTGAGGCAATCACAGGTGCTTAGCAGTGCAACACAGTAAGCTTTAAGATGTTAAAAACATGGGGCTTTCTGTGAAGAATTCCCCTTTAAACACCATCAGAAATAGTCATAACATAAGCTCCAACAAACACAAGCCAAAAGTTTATCTCTACAGTCTATGTCCCAACCCTTTCCCTCCTCTGTGGCTGTGTGTGTGTATACACCAATCAGACATAACATAAAGACCACTGACAGGTGAAGTGAGTAACACTGATTATCTCCTCATCATGACACCTGTTAGTAGGTGGAAATATTAGGTTTAAATTATATATTAAATTGTGATAGCTACACGACTGGGTCAGAGCATCTCCAAAACTTCAGCTCTTGTGGGGTGTTCCCTGTCTGCAGTGTTGAGTGTCATTGTTATTTTGATAGCACTTTTTAATTTAGTTTTAGTCTTTTGCCTAAAATATCTTTTAGTTTTAGTCATAATTTAGTCATCTAAATTATTTTAATTTTAGTCAAGTTTTAGTTGATGAAATTTCACAAAATTTCAGTCGATGAAATCTACTGTAAATTTAGTAGACTAAAATATGAATTGTGAAGTGTAAGGCATTTTTTTGGGTTTCCTTGAATTCCTGAAGCCATGTTTTACACTTGGGTCCCGCCACCATGAAGCTAAGGCTGTTGTAATTGGATGTCCCTCTTAACTCATCCAACCTTTCCACACGACCAAAGTAGCTGTGATTCCTAACTTGTTTCTACTTTCTACATGACGAAATTAGGTCTGATTGGATTTGGTCTCTGTCAGATGTTTTAGTCTAGTTTTTATCTGTTGACGAAAATGTCACTTAATTTAGTTTAGTTTTTGTCAATGTACACTTATTTTTTTTAGTTATAGTCTAGTTTTCGTCAGGGGAAAAAAGGTTATTGACGAAAACTATGACGAAATTAATTAGTCGACAAAATTAACACTGTTCAGGATCTATCACAAGTGGTCCAAGAAAGGAACAGTAAAGAACCGGCGGCAGGGTCATGGGCGGTCAAGGTTAATTGATGCACGTGGGGAGCAAAGACTGGCCAACAGGCAAGCCACTGTTGCTCAAATTGCTGAAGAAGCTGATGCTGGTTGTGATAGAAAGGTATCAGAATACACACTGTGTTGCAAGTTTGTTAGGTAGAGGCATAAAGGGAACCAACGCAGTATTAGATAGGTAGTCATAATGTTACCGCTGATTGGTGTTTACAATTTATTAAGGCATAACTCCTTGAGATGAATCATCTCGTTTTCAAGAGGGGCCTTTACACCAGTATACAGACAAAACCAAACATAAAAAACAAACCGTTAAAGTACAGACATCACTCTGACATTACAAGAGAAACATTACAATACTTACAATACTGACAATACACAAAACAAACACAGAAAGCTCTCCCAACCCAACCATCCCCTCACCCACCAGTCCACATTGGATATATGGTAATTAACAGTAAGACACAGACCCACACTAATTTAGAAATATACAAACATTTACATTATTAGGTACAACATACAAAGTTTATCTGTGTCAGAGAGCTGCAGTGTGCATAGGATGAATGAATAGGTAAAGGGGAACCTGAGTTGGATATCCCATTCAAATTATTATACATAAAAAGACAGCATTTGAAAGGAAAGTACCCTGAAAACATTGTGATCTTTTGTTTTCGAATATTGTTCAGTCCCACTTTCATTTCTCTGCTTTTGTTTCCTGGAATACTAAACTCCTGTGCTTCCTCTTGGGTTATCTTGGAGATCATGACCTGGAGCTCTACACTTATTAATGGATAATGTCATGGATGTACAATCTCGATCACAGCCCTTGAAATAAGTGTAATGGCTGTCCTGAATATTCCAATGGACAAATAAGTGTCTCATCATTGCACAGCTTCATCCATCCTGTCAAAGTCCTGCTGCCTTGTATCTCTGAGAACACTTTCTCCTTATTTATTGACCTCATGTACGTCTTTAGATCAGTCTGTTGGTGCAGCGAGCTGTGGATATGCTTTGTGTTTCCAGAAAGAGAGCTAAAAGAAAGAAGTTTGTTTATCTATGACTCTGAAAAAAGGACATGTCATTAGCTGAGGATGTGCTGTGAGGCCCACAGACATTAGTCAGCGTTAAAGACATCTTGAAGTGTATGATTGGTTAATGTTTTCATGTTTCTGTGAACAGGGTCTCCAGGCCCACAAAGCTAACACGCTTTTTTAAAGGTTTGGGTAGTTGTAGCAAAGGTAGTCTGACTGTGGGATCAGTTTATTTATCCCCATTAAACCTTGTCTTTATCGCCCTCCACAGGCTGGTACTTGATAGTAGAACCAGGCGGGTCTGAATGGTTTTATATTGAGTTCCACTTGTTTATAACTTATTTACAGAAATAGACAGTTTATGTGCAAATTATCCAGGCAAGAGAGCAGAGGTGTGAAAAAATATTCTCCAGCTGCATGCACATGGATTATTGTCAGGACATGTGGTTGTGGGGATGATATTAAGGAACTAAAGTGGTGAGGTTAATTGTTAATAAAAGTGACCTTTACTTCATAGGCATGTAGTCAAAAGCCTCATCTTGTTTTAAAGCACTGTTGTAGAAGCTAGGTGGTAAGATAATGCAGCAACACATGTAGGAGCGAGACAAATGTTACAGTGCACTTCATTCACATCTGTGCTATAACTTCTCTGTAACACACATGTTAACAGCACTATATCAGTCTGCTTTTTCCTGTTAATACCTGATAAAATGTGGCACAACTGTGTAACTCATGACATATTTATATGACAGCTGTTTTATTAGGTACACCTTGCAGAACCAGGTTGGACCTCTTTTACCCCAGAGCTGCTGTAATTCTTGGTGGCGTTGATTCAACAGTCTGCTGGAAACATTCCTCAGAGATTTTGGTCCATATTGACATGATAGCTTCACACAATTGCTGCAGATTTGTCAGCTGCACATCCATAACTGAAGATCTCCTGTTCCACCACATCCCAAAGATGCTCTATTGGATTGAGATATGGTGAATGTGAAGGCATCTGGTGCGCAGTGAGGTCACTGTCATGTTCAAGAAACCTGTTTGAGTTGATTTTAGCTTTTTGACATGGATCCTTATCCTGCTGGAAGTAACCATCAGAAGATGGGTACACTGTGGTCATAAAGGGAAGGGACATGGTCAGCGACAATACTCAGGGAGGCTGTGGGGTTTAAACATGCTCAGTTGGTACTAAGGGCGCAAAGTGTGCCAAGAAAATACCCCCCACACCATTACACCACCAGCAGCCTGAACGGTTGAAACAAGGCAGGATGGATCATGCTGTCATGATGTTTACATGGAATTCTGACACTACCATCTGAATGTGGCACCAGAAATCCAGAATCATTCACAATTCACTTAAATCATGTTTCTTCACCATTTTAATGCTCGGTTTGAACTTCATCAGGTTGTCTTGACCATGTCTGCATGCCCAAATGCACTGAGTTGCTGCCATGTAATTGGCTGAATAGCAATTTGCATTAACAAAAAGTTTAACAGGTGTTTTCAATGAAGAGGCTAGTGAGTTTTTGTACTTAATAATCATGAATGAGATGGACCAGTGCCAATCTAGAAGTTGTTTGATGGTTTCATTGCTGTCCCACTTGACTGCTCATTTTTTACTGATGTCAACTTTATGTTTTCTTCTCATCAGCTGTCCCTAATCCTGAATATTTCTGATAAAACTGAGCATAGCAGCTTAAGCTCTGTGGCATGAGACCGGTATTACAGAAGAATCTGTATTTCAGTCAGTGTTATTGAGGGATCAGAGCAGTCATCTCTTAACTGTATTACCAACGTTATCCCCCTGATATGTTGACAGAGCTCTGTGGAACTATTTTTTACTCTCAGACTATAAATAGGCCTCCAAATAGAAACAGTCAGAGCATCCTAAAATAAAGCATTAAGGGTCCAACCTCATGCAGACTTAAATTATAAATGATTGAGAAGACATTAGCTATGAATGGGATTGGAGATTAAAAATGTCCTTTTCAGTATGTTTATTTTTTTTAATTTCATTTCATAAACAAGGAAATGGCTTTTTTGCGTCAAAGTGAAGTGAAGAAATTGTATATTGTATATGAAATTCATAAAGTATTTCCCCCTTCAGTACCCCTTTTCTGTATTGAAGAAAATGCCGATAACACTTCAGAATGGTAAAGAATTTAAAAAACATAAAAATGACTTCAATGACAAACCGTGCACAAAAAATCAAGGTATGAACCAAACCGTGGGCTAAGTGTTTTGTTGCATCAATTGTTGGAGAGGGTGCATGAGGGGCCATGTGATACAGTAGGCTAACCTGACATGCTAGACTGTTCAATCTATTTCATTAATCCATCTGGGGAAGATCCCGTAGAAAGTGTTTGGGAATGGGCAGAACCTTTCAGAAGCATATCCGGCAGGTGACTGGATAGTCGTTGTAGTTGGTGGGCTTGACAGAGAGGGTCTAAAAGACAGAACATGAGCTACTTCATAAAACAAACTCGTGGAAAACTATGTTGAAAGTGCAGCAAAAATAGAAGAAGATTGTAGTGTTGGTATTTGTTTTTCATTTAATAAACAAATGTGGTCCAGATCTGATAAAACTGCTACTGAATCTGTTAGCATCCATGCTAATTTCCATATGAGCAGCCACTGCCTGCTGCAGTCTCACTCGTCGCTCCCACCTCTTCCTGCCCTGAGGGACACTGACTTGGCAGTGCTGCTTTGGGCTGCTCACAGTCGTTGTTGATTGGACTTTGGCAAGATGGATCTGTCTGATGCAGACATTGAATCAGGCTGATCAATCTGCAATGCAAGGTTAAGATTAGGCAGCGTAAGTGTTGACCAAAGTGGAACTGATTTCTATACCCAAGCCTACACCTGAGTAAGTGAAGTGCCACTGTGTCAGACTGTTGACACAGTGGCACTTCATAGGGGCACATTAATTTTGAAGAATATAAAGAAATACAATGTTTCAGTCATCTAACTGTATCATGCTTTACTGGAGCTCTCTCTCAGTGTATAGTAATAGATTGCATAAACACCTGAGGAGATGTTTCATGTTTGGGACACGGTGGACTAAATTATCTCCCTGCAGGGCTCTGAACCTCAAGTTGGGAGCCCAAAGTTGTGGTTGTAATTCATTGGCTCTACTGCAGTGTGTGTCCCTTCTCCCCTCCTGCCCTCACATCAAATGAGGTGCAGGTCTGGGTGCTTAAAAGCCCAGAGCTGACATCTACAGGCAGAGATTCTGGAGTGTGTTTTGTCTCATTTGGGCATTTCTTTGTTGAGTTTTGTCCATTCTCGCTGTATTTTGTCCTTTATTAGCTCTTGTTTGTTGATTTAATTCTTTGCTGTCAGGATGAGGTCAATTTTAGCCTCCTTGCGGTGGGGGTAACATCAGCAGCATCAATAGTTTGAGGGGGTTCCTTTACTGAGCTGTTATTCTTCCATTAGAGCTTAAATATCTTCTGTTTATTTCAATGATTCATAAACTCAAAGTAGGTACAGTACCGTTGTCCTCTGCTGTCTGTGTATTTCACTTGAGCAGCAGAGCAGCCTGGGTAATTGTTGCTTCTGGGACCCATCTCCATATCCTCTTGGTTTGTGTGTGTTTGTGTGTTTTATTACACTGTTTTCATCCAGGTTTATTGCTTCTGTGCTGCTGAAAAGAACAGCACTAATGTGTTTTATACATTGTTATTTCAAACTGAGCACAGAATGTTAGTTAGTCAAAAACATTAACTCATCTATTTTTGCAAGCTCAACTTTTGTTTTTTCACCAAGGCTTAAAATAAACACTTTAGCTTTAGGATAGATTGGGGACATCTGTCCTCATCACCTGAGGTGTTGGCACAAAATGCAGGATTTGTATTTTACTAACTCTAACAATATGTCTGCTGAGGATATAGGCTTCAGGAAACTGTTCAAAAGGCTAAAAGCATAGAAAGCAGTGACTGAATAATGCCGGATTCATTTTAAATTTAGTTGATTTTTCTTTAACACATCTGAAAACATTCATTCTGTTTGTGTTAACTGAGAATACTGTGTATACCATGCTGTCTAATAAAAAAATCTTCTCTTTTCTCTGCAGTCACTGATGTGGAACTGAAGCGTCTGAAAGATGCCTTCAAGAGGACAAGCGGCATCACGTATTACATGACCCAGCAGTGCTTCTACAGGGAGGTGCTGGGAGATGGAGTTCCTCTTAAAGTCGCTGAGGTGAGTCACTTACGAGATTTCCGACTGATCGTGATGTTCATGTTAAATCAGTCTTACAACAGAGTCAGTGTCTGCTGGATAAAGATGGTAAAGGAGGTTCAAGTTAATATTTAATAAAGTTTGATAAGGGACAGGTTTGTGCCTCAACTTTGAACTACATTAAAAAGTCTGAGTGGTGTTTATTTGTGGTCCAAAATACAGTGGTCTGTCAGCTGGATTTTCTCTTTTAAGCTTCTCTTGATACCATGTCCTGGTTGTCAGCCCCTAGAAGTTGATAATTATTGGTCATGGTGATTCTAAGCTTGCTGTAATTTTTACTCCAGGTCTTGTGGCAACAGTAGCTGTCCTCTGAGGAGTTTCTCGACTGTGCTCCGGCACAAGGCAATATTACAAGTGTGAAATCAGACTGGAGGAAGGATAATCATGTTCAAGCAGTGAACAAAAGCGTTAAATCTAGTGTCACAACGCTCTGGGACTGTAATGCTTTTGTCCTTTTAGTAATGCTCTCTGTCATTGAACATATTCACTGTGTAAACTGGCGAGCTGCTTTAAGACATGGATGAGAGTGAAATTTTACTATGAAATACTTTTTCTGGGTTAAATGTCATTGAGTTAAAACTAGGGCTGCCCCAATCAGGCTTTTTGCAGCTGATACTGATTGCTGATCACTTGTTAATGGGATCAGCTGATACCGATACTGTTATCTAAATTGATAATGTTTTGTGATAACATTTGGCTGAGTGTTTATTGAATAAAACAGCACAAAAAGCTCTTAAGGAGCAATGATGCAGTGAAGTGGCTCTTTTATTACTTCAGTTTATTTATAGGACTGAACATTATTGACAGAATTAATTTTTTTTTGTTATTATTATTATTATTACTATTATTAATTTTATCCAGCAGGCAAAACAGTGCAGTCTAATAGATACAATACAATATGCCTAAAATTATTAACTCAGCTAGGTAATGTAATTGATGTAATTTTTTCAGAGAGATTAGAAAACAAATCTTATCCCCACTTAACATTATTTTTTCAGGGTTTAGACGTAATCTAAATCCTAAGTCCTACTCTGAACATAACATTCAAACACATCAAGTACTTACCTTTGGAAGTGGGTACGGCTAAGTTCATATCTATTCTGTTTCCAGTTCTTAGTGGTTTCGAATTCCACTTGCACATTCTTGCACAAATCTGCAGGCTAATATTGTTAGCCTAGCCAGGAACTCAATAATCTGCAATTACAGAGGTGTCTTTATTCCCCTCTGTATATACTAATAAATACTGCCCCTGTGAGAGGGGAGGGGAGATGACATCATCCTTCGCGTAAAACTGGAAAGGGAGACTTGACAAGAAAGATAAACACAACAGCTGTCGCAGGAGAAGTTTATTTGATTACAAGGTGAATCACACAATCTCAAATGTACATGTGGACATTTGAAAGTTCTGTTTCCACTGCACATCATCAAAGTCCTATAGTACATCTGCTCCAAAACAATCAAAAAGGACCTTCTCGCATTGCTGTTGGATATGGAGCTAAAACACTTCAGCTTTCTTTCTCCGGTGTAATCGTTGTGCATGTCGTGACGCTGCTTGATATTCACTTCTGCGTGCTACAATACTCCTCTTAACTCTACCATTGAGACTGTTAATGTGATTTTTTAACTCTTAAATCTCTTTTTAACTCTTGAATGTTTTAAACTATTCAATGTTATTGCATAATAGTGAACAATTTAGGAACTTGTCTTTGAACAAACTAACTTTCAATAACCGCGACCTTTTCATTTAGAGATTTTATTCCTTGTGGGACTCACATGACTGCATTGACTCCTTTTGAAAGTCTCCCTTGTATTCGGTTGGCTCTGAAACTACTGTTTAAAGGTGAAAAAGTGTCATTTTGTTGCTATATCTGATCAATTTGATGTTGCAAAAACACCAGTAATAACATGATTGACAGCTGTGAGGCTCCTGTAGCTGTTACCCAAGATTTACTGAGGAGCGGAGCTTTGATATGAAGCTTACTGGTCTATCGTCAAATATTTCGAATTCCTAAACCCTTAAAACTTGCAGAAACATGAGCTGACTGCCTTTGTAACATAATAAAACCAGGATTCCCTCAAGGCTAACTTTATCAGGATGATCTTATCTACAGAGTTCTGTAAATGTGAGTTATGCCCTTCCTGTGTCACTACTGTGTCAGCAGTGGTTAATATCTACAGTGGATTTACCATTCAAGGGTTCATTAGACAGACCAGCATGTTGCTTCTCTCTCCTCCTCACTTTGTCACCATGGCAGCTGTAACCACAGCCTGATCTGAGGCTGCTGCTGTCATCAAACAGAAACATGGCTGCTGTGAACTATGAGTTCAAAGAGAGCAGGAAGCAGACCTCCTCCTTATTATGTGTTCATTTCATCATATATTAAACATATTCCTCCCTGCTGTGAGTGCGCTTTAATGATTATTGATTATAGATTATCCACTACTACTAAACAAGTATCCAAAGGCTTCGTGGTGCTGGAAAAAATTAGGGCTGAACAATGAATCATTTAACATCCCAACTGCAATTAGTGCATGTGCAGTGGTCACATCACAGGATGTGCAATGTCAGTCACGACTCAAAGCACATAAGACTGCTTTTCTGTGTTGTTTGATGATAACCCAAACTGCCAGTTTTCTTGTTTCCTGGACATTATACAGTTAAGTCCATCTAAAATCACCAGCAGTGTGCTAAATGGACCACAGAATGGACCATGGTGCATGCAGAGGTTTTGTACTACCTACCTGCACATTAAAGGTACAGTCTACAGGCAGTGCGCATCACAGGTAGAGCAGTGTTACGATTAAAAGGGTGACAATTTGGGCAATTTTTTTAGCCTCCTTTTAATCACCCCATTCACGCTGCTGTTTAAGTCTTAATATTTAAGCCCCTATGACATTTCACCTCCACTCTAAGCGTCACAGAGGCACAATGGAAGAATTGACTTGACCCCCATTTGCTCCATCTCCAAAGGCAGTATCAGAGTTTTTTTATATTTGAATGTTTTTATTGAATTTTCCACATTTTCCACACACACACAAGCACACAAAATCAATCAATCAATCAATCAAATAAAATTGTAAAAAATAAATAGAATACTAACAATAATAATAATAATAATAATAATACAGATAATAGTTATAATAAAAAAAAGGGAATTCAAAGGATGTCAGTAAGGCAACTGGGCATGCTCACAGCTTACTGACTTCTGGTCAAACAGATTTGAAACACTGAGCCTTTAACACCATCACCATCCACAACCCTGTAACACCACCTTTTGGACTCCCCCCAACCCCTGACATACCCTCCAGACTTGATCCTGACATTGAATTCACTACTTTACTGGTGTGGGGTGCCCTTTCAAAATGAAACCTTGTCTGTTGCCTGTAACTATGGGTGCATTATTCAGAGAAACTGACATTTATCACTGATCGCTGTTAAACAATACAGTCCTGGCTGCTGGCAGCAGGGAATTAAACAGCAGCAGCAGAGAGGAAGTTTGATAGGGAATTTAAAACTCTTCAAAGAATGGCACACACCGACTTCTCCTTTAGTTAAACCACAACTGATGCTTCCCTGCCCGTGTGTGTGTGTGTGTGATGACCTACTGACACACACACACTTCATTAGCTCACTGACTGCAGACTCTTCTCCTGCACACCCACAGATATTTGACACAGCTTCATGCCTCTTGCACACACACAGCTCTGTAATCATCTCTTTCATGCTCTGCTGCATGATTACTGCGCCCCCTAGCATGGACAGTCAGGGATGTCCCTATTGAAGGTTTATTTTCAAGATTTGATTTCTCCATCATTCTTCTGTTCATTCTAAAAAAATGTACAGAAACAGTTTGGTGCTTATTATTTTTGTTAGATACCAACATGATCTCAATATTTCCATTTTAAAGTGCCTGGTTGTAAAGGCCACCATGACACACTTTGTTGAGATATTAAAGATTGAGATTTATTTTGTAAATATTTTGTACTAAATTATCGGATTCTATAGCCCTATTCACAGTGCCTTCATGCGAAAGCACCACAAAGTTCTGCTATATTTTAATACATTCTCATTAATTCTGTGAGGCAGTAACATCTGTCAACTCATGCTGCAATATGGCATGGATTTGTGAGATGCGGCACATGCCCCCACATATACATTAAGGCAGAGACACTCACTCGCAGTGCTAAGTTTGCTTGCCTCCTCTCCAATATCACGCCTCTGTTACTACACTGCCTGGCCAAAAAAAAAAGTCGCCACCTGGATTTAACTAAGCAAATAGGTATGAGCCTCCTATTGGAGAATTACTGCTTGGGTGATTATCTTTCAGCTGGAAACAAGTTAATTAACTCCAGCTGATGCAATGAGTAGCTTCTCATTTCTTAAACAACCATGTAGAAAGACACATCCTGTGGTTGTGGAAAAGATGTAGTCTGTTTAAGAAGGGTCAAATCACTGGCATGCATCAAGCAGAGAAAAAGTCTTAGGGGACTGCAGAAACTACTAAAATTGGGTTAAGAACTGTCCAACGCATTATTAAAAACCAGAAGAATAGTAGAGAACCATTGTCTTCAAGGAAGAAATGTGGTTGGAATAAAATCCTGAATGATTGTGATCGGCGATCACTTAAACGTTTGGCCAAATCAAATAGAAGAAAAACAACAGTAGAACTCAGAGGTTGTTTAATAGTGAAAGTAAGAGCATTTCCACATGCACATTGCAAAGGGAACTCAAGGGATTGGGACTGAACAGTTGTGTAGCCTTAAGAAAACCACTAATCAGTAAGACTAACCAGAAAAAAAGGCTTCAGTTTGCTAGGGAGCATAAAGATTGGACTCTGGAGGACTGGAAGAAGGTCATGTGGTCTGATGAGTCCAGATTTACCCTGTTCCAAAGTGATGGGCGCATCAGGGTAAGAAGAGAGGCAGGTGAAGTGATGCACCCATCATGCCTAGTGCCCACTGTTTAAGCCTGTGGGGGCAGTGCTGTGGTCTGTGACAAATCTTGTGACATTGCAGAAGCTTATCGAAACAATGCCACAGTGAATTCGTGCTGTAATCAAAGCTAAAGGCGGTCCAGCGAAATATAAGAGTGTGTGACCTTGTTTTTTGGTGGCAACTTTTTTTGGCCAGGCAGTGTACCTCTGGAGATGGAGCAAAGAGGGGGTCAACTGTTACCCCATTCCGTCTCCACAGCATTCACAGTGGAGGCGAAATGTCACAGAGCGGTAAATATTATGCTTTGAAATGCCAGTATGAACTGGGCTTATGTTATATTTATTATGCAGAAAGCTAACATTTCAAATATGTCCTTAAGTTTCAAAGACAGAGTAACTCTTCATTTTATCAATCACATGGGCCTGACAATGGCGACCATTTGTTTATTGTTGCAGTGAGAACTTCGGAGTAATGCGTGACAAGCTGTAGAAGTGAGCAGGACCTTCTACTTTTGCAATTCTATTTCCGTATTTTATTTACATTATGTGCTGCTTACCTGTGATGGACCACCATTATTCTCCACCTGCTGTCCATTCTATCACCCAAACTTCTCCCTGTAACTCCTGACCCCTGAAAATAAATGTTTATAGGTTTATTATAGAGCTGTGGTGCCCCCCTGTCCACTTCCAGTGTTACTTCTCCTTTAGCATTGAGGACTCTGGTTGACAAACATCTCTCCATGACGTGTGTTCATTACACAGCAATGACCAGTTTCTCTTTATGAAGGTTTGGTACATAAACAAGACCAAAGAAAAGTGGACTATAGTCTGCCCACCTGTTTATCATACAACTGACCATGTGATGACTATCTGAATAAAATGGGATTTCCATCGTCTGTGTGTTTCAGGTGATCTACAGCTCGTTTGGAGGCTCCTCCAAAGGACTGCATTTCAACAATCTGATTGTTGGTCTGGTGCTTCTGACTCGAGGACGAGATGAAGAGAAAGCTAAGTGTAAGTGTCTGTAGATGATGGAGGCGAGATTTAAAAAAAAAAAAAAAAACATTAATCTGCCACATACCACAGTGTTTCCCAGAGAGTGATGCTGCAATCTCAGGTTAAAGAAGCATAATGTGGTTGTGCTGCTTGACTTCATCATGTAGACCATTTTGTGTGTTTCTGCTGTTTGGACACTAGTCATCTTTAGTACATTCTATAATTGAGCTAAAGTGTGAGATCCCACTTGTTTCTGAACACTTACTCAATATTCAGTAATGATAGTCGACTATGTAATATTGATAAGATTTTGTGTGGCAACCGTCATCTTAGATTGCAGGAGTTTTAGAATACTATTGAAATGACAGCAGATTTATGATGAGACATCACTGTTCAGTCAAGGCTTTAGCAGGAGGGGATGTAGAATACCAGTGGGTTTATTCCTTATGCAGGCAGACAGTGGTTACAGTTTATTTTTTCAATTAAAAAAAAAATGTATGGAAAATGTACTTTGGTAGCTGTAATACTGCTGGTTGGCCCACCCAAGTGTGAAAAACACTGTACCATCATTGCCAGTTCACAGTTGGTCTACCTCAGTATGATGAACGATTAAATGTAAAACCGAAACCAGGAGCTGAGGTTTTATTTGCTTCAGCCTATACAATGATCCTTTGTTTATGACTTGGATTGGACAGTTTGGGATTTTTTTTTTAAATCTGATATGTCTTTATTTTTCAGCTTGTTGCTAATATCAATACACAAAAATAACAGTGTTTTGGATTATGTCTATGCTATACGCAAAATGTATTTTTAACAATAAAATCAAGTTTCATCTGCCCTCTAAAGGCTGGAAATATACTTGCTGAGAACTATGCGGACGAGGTGGCATGATGGCCCCTGCATTGGTTCAAGTCGTCGGCTGTGCACGTTGTATAGAATTAACATGCCACAGACGTGAGCTTCAGTCTGCACATGACCAGTAGGATCAGTGTAGAGGCAAAGGGGGTATGACAGCATCAGCTGAACTGATGAGTCAAGTCCTCAATCATCATCATCCGAACAATGTGTAACACTGCACGGACTTAAACAGGTCTGTTCATCTATCTGATGACAGATATTTTTTCTTGAAGAAGTTGTGAATTGGGGAAATGATTTTGGCGTATTGGTTCAATTGGTGTAAATTTTTGAGTTTGAGTTGACGCTATGGGTGAGTCTGTCCATATCTGTGTTTATGTTAGTTTATTTTCTCTGGTTTTATTTTCTCACACATAAATGATAGAATGATAAACAAATACTTTACAATAAAACATTGGAGAAAACGTGCTCTGTTGTTGCCGGCGCTTTAACTACAGCATCTATTAGCACAGTCGGCCGAAAGTTATCAGTTGGCACGGTCATTCATTGGACAGTTACAATGGTGGGCCAAGGAAAAGAAATGGAGTGCAGACAGTGCTGATGGTTAGTTCTAACCACTGGTCATCAGTCACTAATATATATTTAATGATAATATTGATTATTAGTGTTTATTTCTTACATTTGCTCTCAGAATTATCACCATGTTTGCAGTTTATTTCTAACACAGCAGGTACCCACATAAAGCCTGAGGTATTTTGCGCCCTCTAGTGGTGTCCTACAGTAACACGTGTCACATGCAGGCAAGCGTATAAACAAAAACTTGATGGCGACAGACATAAACACAAGGACAAACTCTTAAGTTTATCTCTGGCTTAGGAGCTAAAAACACCAATTTAAGAACCTGCTGACCAAGAATCAGTCCTATAATTTTGGAACTTTATTTTTCAGTTAAAATAAATAAGCAGGAACTCCACAAACTTAACAAAACACACATTAAGCTAAAATATTTATCGTAAATATTGACTGAAATTTTCTTACCTACAGACACAGATATTTAGCTTTTGAAGCAATTATCTGCTCATATCAATATCATAACAATAAAATTATGCATCCCTATATCTGACAAGTTGGGTCTATTTAAAACAGACCTTGAATTTAAAAGAGCCTCAAGGATAAAATATATTAAAAAATTATTCAGTCGCAGAAGAGTAACTATTACAGCTGAAAACATCACTTTAAATGAGGCTGATGACGTTCTACACAAGATCAAAGTACTAGTTTTTGTTGCTCAGGAGTCTCCAAACCCTTCAACTGGCAGGTGAGGCTCTAATCATGCTTAAATCACTTATTCTGACCCGATATTACGCCCTCATCATCATGGTAGGGTTTCATTGTAAGTTTGTTCTACGAAAGAGCTCACTGTGCTAAACCTTTACTTTTATGCTAAAATATCCTGACACATCCGTCTCTTTCATTCAGGATTCATCCCTCAGGGTGAAAACGTTTGACACATTAATTATGATAATCCTTTGAAACATTAAAGTTTGATGGAGTCTACACTTCCACAGAGCTTTTCAAATGTAAAACATTTACAAAAACAGAATAATGGAGGCAGAACTCTTCCTCATTGTTATTCTGAGAGCTGATGTTGATGCTCTGCAGGCTGAATAATCCTGCAGGATCTTATTGACGCTGTAGCTTCAGTTGTCTGAGCCGAGGCCTGCCTCTCTCTGATAAAACTCAAGACCTGTGTGTGTGTGTGTGTGTGTGTGTGGGTGTGTGTATGTGTGTGTGTGGGTATACACTTTCAGATCTCTTCAGCCTGTTTGCCAGTGATCTGGGTGGATACGCTGCCAGGGAAGACATTGAAGCAGTTCTGCAGGTTCTAGATGGAGAAGTCCCCGCATCCCTCAAGAAGTGCTTCACCGAGGTCAGTGAACGCCCCGCAGAGTTACAAAAGGGCAATATGGACCAAAAGTCAAAACATGATACTATTTTTTTCATTCAAGGAATACACTCCCGATCAAAATCTTAAGACCAGTTGAAAAATTGCAAGAATTTGCACGGTTGGATCCTAAGAAGGTTTGAAGTAGAGCTTCAAAATGCAAAAAGAAGAAATGAGAGCAGGACCAAAAAAAATTTAAGCAGGCAATTTATTGAAAACTGCATTTAAACTCAAACATGCTTTTGTCAGCTGATCAAAAGTTTAAGACCACAGCCTTTAAAAGCCTAAATCTGTGCAAATATTGGATTCCATGTCATTTCCTGTCAGGTATTCACACTGTCATGACCTCCTGATGCTAAAGGCAAAAAAGCTCTCTGTCACTGAATGCGGTCAGATTTTTGAGCTGCATAAGCAAGGCCTCTCGCAACGCACCATCGCTGCTGAGGTTGGGGGTCTGTATCACCTTCACTGGCACTATGTAACTTCGATGTGGATGGTAGGAACACTTCCACACTAAAAACTACAAATTTTTACTGCTTTGACTGCTTTATGGCATACCTCACTCCCCCCTCTGGCTCACACTCCTGCAAAGTGGGTGGCGGTAATGCTCCTCTGACGCTGGATGCCACCCACCATTAAACAAGAAGAAGAAGAAGAAAGCCAAATGTAGCATTGTTGTCATGGCGGAAGCAGCGAAAAACATGAAGAAAAGAAAAGTGTTACTGGTGGAGACGACCCACAGAAAGCGGGAGAGTAACAAGCTAAATGCCCGGACAGGGATAAACATTGGCCTGGCGTTCAATCGCTGGCGTGAGCTGAAAGATGTCCAAGTGATGCTGATTTAGCCCTGGTACTGCTTGGACTTGTAAGTACATGATGATTTATTCAAAAAGAAACATGATCAGACTGTACCTTATCAGTCCACATGGTTTATTTGTCTCTCGGGACATCCTGTCGGCTCACTTCTCCTCCCTCTGTATGTCAACAAACGCATGTTGGTGTAAGACTGTGCAGTTACACTCAGTGACCATAGAGGCCCCTAGAGAGCTGAAAGCCGGAATCTTACTTAGTGCTGCTTTAAATTTATGTTGAAAATAAAACATTAAAAGCAGAGCAGAACAGAAAATGTTGTTTTACTTCCCAAAAATGGGCCAAAATAAGCAAGGTAATCTGCTGACTTTGTCGAAATTGGACAAATAAACTTTTTCAAATGTGGCCAATGTATTTATGCACATTTTAGACAGTCTGACAACTTTAAAGCAGCACCAGGTAAGATTCCAGCTTTTTAGCTCTCTAGGAGCCTCTATGGTCGTTGAGTGTAACTGCGCGGTTACAAAAACACAGCGCCTCACACCAACGTGCGTTTGTTGACATACAGAGGGAGGAGAAGCGAGCCGACAGGACGTCCCAAGAGACAAATAAACCATGTGGACTGATAAGGTACAGTCTGATCATGCTTTTTAGTTTGTAGTTTTTCAGTGTGGAAGTGTTCCTACCATGCACATCGAAGTTACATAGTGCCAGTGAAAGTGATACAGACCCCCTCAGACCATGACAGAGGTGTCATTCAACCTGTTGTTAGGCGGTGTACCATCACAATGATTCCAGAAATATTATATTAGGGTGGAAAAACTACGTAGTGTTGGTTTAACAACGGAGAGAGATAACTTTTTTATCACCCCGTTCTCGTTCAGAGTTCACCACATACTCATAAAACAGCTGTTGTTTTATTGCTGACACTTTTACACATGGAGGCAAAGAGAAAATACAAAGTTTGGCTTGATACTCAGTTATTGTTCTGCTTAATAGAAAACAAAAGATCTTTTCAAATCACTAAACACAACAAACAACAGCAGGTTATAACAAAAACTGGAAACATAAAGTCATTGCCAAAACACTGAGCGTGTGAAATATAAAAAATATCAGAAAGGCTGTTGTTGCAGAGTTTGATTTCACCAATTAATAAACAAAATCAGTAATCAAAGTCAGGATCAAAATGGTGGATCTGACACAGGATCAAAATTGTCAATGTCAAAGCATAAAAATACTCTCTTTTCTTAATATAACGAATATTTCTTACAGTCATCCTTGTAGCATGCTCCTTGCTTCCCGGTGGTCGCTACTCACTTCACCAAACCAGCAATACCAACCACTTTTTGATGCTATCAAGTGTCTCTCTCTATCAAACAAGAGAATAAGAAAACCAAAACGGAATCTTTAATAATATGTGGAATAAAGGAAATGAATAATTGGATATGAAAACTTAATAAATACTTAGTATTCTGAATGTTAACACCAGATGTATCAAACTTAAACCTTCTTCAGAGGCAGTAGACACAGAGGCAGTATGCATAAACAGCTAAGGCTTCGTCCACATGTAGGCAGGTATTTTTTTTTTTTAAAACACACTTTTTCTGTGCCTTTGGCCTTCTGTCCACACATAAACAGCATTTTAGGTCATTGAAAATGCATATTCTGGAAAACCCCCGTCAGTGTGAAGATTTTTAAACACACTGCTTAGGTTGTCTTCGTGTGGACAGGAAAAAGTCGTTTAGGCCTAAAACGGCACACTGAGGCTGACTATTCTGAGGGATTTTGTTTACATGTGTAGCAGTGGCTGTTGCTAAACTGTTGCTGTTTTAAGTGTAAATGACTGGATGGTTTATATGCCAACACATACCTTCTGTTGCTCCCTCATTACGAGGCTGCTTTTAAACACTCAGATGACACAAACCTGGCTGAAGTTTTGGAGCAGACCTGCTGTTTTTGTCAACAAGTTACTGTGTTGACTGGTACTCCATGGCTGCTTCTTCCCTGTGGCTGCCATGACTTCAACCAACACAAGTATCCACAAAACTCTTTATTAACAGGATTTGATCAAGGTTATCAGCTATGTCTCGAATAAATACAGCTGAAGAAATATCTACTCAGTATGAATGTTGACACCAATTAACAGCCACAAGTTAAACTGTAACTCCAGTCAGACTTGTGGTTGGAAAGCATAAGAAAATAACATTGCTTTTACACAGTAATTACAAAAAAATACCACACCACAGACATTGTTACAAGGTAATAAACAATATTTAACAATACTGACATATGCTTTGAAATTGTTTGAGCATGTGGGTGGGATTTTTTTCTAAATGGAGAAGGAAAACCTATTTTTGAAAAAACCTGCCTACGTGTGGACAGAGCATACTGAATGAGAGAAGTAATCGTGCTTTACAGGAAACAGCTGTGGTCAAAAGGGAATCAACAGAGAAATTAATCTGTTACCATCCCTAGTCGTGTAGAAAACATGCTGAAATGTCAGCGTACACTGAACCTCTAAATACAACACACGTCTGATCTGTAGGTCTGTCATGACTAGAAGGTTCAGACTTAAAGTCTCCCTGTATTTTATTGTTGTGTTTCAGGGTGATAAAGTAAACTATGAGCGCTTTAAGAGCTGGCTCCTGCAGAACAAGGAGGCCTTCACTTTGTCCAGATGGCTTCTGTCTGGAGGAGTGTGTGTCACGCTCACCGACGACAGCGACACGCCAACCTTCTACCAGACCCTCGCTGGAGTCACACATTGTGAGTACCAAAATCACTCAAACATGTTTAACTTCATCTTTTAATGTGCTTTTTTGATTTTCCATCAACCCTAAAAGCTGATTAAAAATATTTATAAAAGAATTTCTGTGAGGGTGTTGCCACATGACCAAAAATGATAAAGTTTAGTAATCCTCTTCTGGCTCTTCATCAGCCAGAATATGAAGCAATTTTTTACTGAGTATTGTCGTCACATCTGTTTATTTTTCTCTCTTATTTGTCTTTTTTTTCTTTGATGCAACATTTTGATTAAATTCTAACCATCAAGACAGGGCCCTGGTAGCCCCTCTGCTCTGGTTTTGGTTAATCAGTGTATATTAGTCTCTGCAGCAAAGGTAGGAAAGTACAAGTGAGTTTTAGGGTCAGGTATGAGAAAAATAATGTGAAGAGAATTTTTTTTTAATTATGCACTTTGAGAAAAAATGTTATAAAAAGTCAAAATGGGGAAATTGTGAAAATGTCAAAACATGGCTAAAGAAATAAAAACATGGATAATAACATTGAAATACAGTGTAAAGAATAAAGTCAGTTGTCTGTTTCAGCTTTGTTCTTGACATTTAAACTTCTTGTCCTACAAGATGAAAAAAACAAAACACTTTTTTTTACTCCTGCCAGGCCCTGATATTTGTTTGAAGGAAGCCCTTAAAATAATCCCTAAAAGTTTAATAAAAAAATAATTATACTATTAAAGTGACGCATGGTTAAATTTTTAGTGCATTTTTCCCCGATTATTTCATTGGTAGAGCTTCATAGGGGACACGTAATCAAGTCACATACAATTTCACGTGTACTGTTAGTGCATCTTGGAGGGGACACTATCTTGTGTTGTACACTGGATATGGACACTGGAGACCTGTTTATCATGCTTTGTCCACTGGAAGGGCACCCTTAAGTGTTGTCCACTATAGGGACACCTTAGAGGGCACTCCGTCAAGTGTTTTCCTCTTTCAGGGCATCCTGGAAGGCATGTTTTCACATTTTGTCCATGTTTTGTCCACTAGATAGGGTACCCTAAAGGTCATTTATCATGTTTGTCTACTAAATTCACACTCGGGAAGTCTATTTGCCATGCTTTGTTCACTACAAGGGCATCAAGCAGGGCTAATGATCTTGTTTTGTCCACCAAAGTGACACCCTGAAAGTATTTTACTAGGTTTTTTTCCACTAAAGTGACACCCCCGAAGAATCTTTAACATGTTTTGTCCACTGGAAGTTCAGCATGAAGGGTGTGTTGTAAACTGGAGGTGCAGCCTGAAAGGCATTATATTTTGTTTTGACCTGTGGAGGGTCACCCTTAAGAGCACTCCATCATGTGTTATCTACTATAGGGTCACCTTAGAGGGCACTCCATCGAGTTTTTTCAACTTCAGGGACAACCTGGAAGGCATTTTTTCACATTTTGTCTACTACAGGTTATCCCTAGAGGGCACTCCATAATGTTTGTCCACTAGATGGGGCACCCTGACAGCCATTTATCATGTCTTGTCCCCTAAATACACACCCTGGAGAGCCAATGGCCATGCTGGGCTCACTACAGAGGCACCAAGCAGCGCTGTTGATTATGTTTTGTCCTTAAAAGAAAAACACCTGGAAGACTATCAAATTTTGTCCACTGGAGATGCTCCTTAGAGAACACTTTGTCATGTTTTGTTCATCACGAGGCCTCATTGGATCACTCTTTATCAAGTTTTATCTACCAGGGGCATCCAAGAGAGCACTTGCGGAACCATTTTTGAGCAGATGGACAGCAGGAGAATCTTAAGTCCTGAAATTGGATGCTGGTGTGGCACAGTGGGTTGCAACTGTCACACAAGGCTCTCGTCTCCTGTGGGCGACCCAGGTTCGATTCTAACCTGAGGCCTTTTTGCTGCATGCCTCCCCCTACCCTCTACACCCCTTTCCAAGCCCATCTACTGTCTCACTAATATCAATAAAGGCCAAAAAGCCCCCAAATATCTTTTAAAAAGTCCTGAAGTTGATCCTTTTATAAAATTATAGAACCATAGGAAACACATTTTTGACCCTGTACTCCATTTTTTCATGCCCCCTATACCCTCTTACAAAATATGAACCCAGAACACTTTATTTTGTTGATGTGTTCAGATTTTTTTAATAATCTAATCTTTAACATACCTTTTATTGTAAGAATTTTCCTTTTTATGGAGGGACTGTACATATTCTGATGTACATATGGATATTAAAAGAAAAATTAGGTGATCTTCTTGAAAGTAAATTTAGCCTGGCTTTATTTTGCCAATTAAGGACAGCGGACTGGAAAAAACGTGTGTTGTGCAGGGAACCTGGACACTGCGGTTAATCTGCTGATCCTCTTAACTTTGTGTCTCTGAATGTGTGTGTTGGCGAGAGAGAGTGACACACTCCTGATCCATGATCCTTTCTAGAACAAGAACGTGAAGCCTGACTCATGGCTGAGCGGAGCTCCGAGGATCCTCCGCTAACTTTTTTAGCCTCTGATGGTGCTGATGTGCTTATAGAGAGGAAATAAGAGGGAGATAGAGGAGTGAAGTTCGTGATGATGATGTAGAGTTGTGTGAGCGCTGATCAGGTGGAGGTTAATATGCTGAATCCTGGCGGTTGCAGCTCCTCTCCAAGGATGTTCCCTGGATAATGGTATGGTATCTCTGCTGCAGGTCGGAGAGAGTCGCACCTCTAGGTGGGTATCAGGCAGACCATGGTGGGGGACAGTAGCTTGATGTGGGTGTGTTTCATTTTCAGTAATTTTATTGGTAATTATAGAAGGACAGCTGTGTTAAAGACAAAAACAGGACTTTGTATGTTTTTATGAGTCTGCAAGAGAGCAGGAGATTCTTTCCTGAAGAATTATATAGCCTAAATGTAGGGATGGACCACAGCAAATTTGTGATGATAGCCAAAGAGTCCAATTTTCAGTCCTGTTTTTGAGTTTGCTAATAACAACATTAACTGATTCATTTTTTTTAATAAAGTTTGTTGAATTTATTAGCCAAAGAAAGCAACTATGAATGAAAAGGAACAGAAATAGCTATAATCTTACATAGCCTGCCCCTCTTATATGTAATAGTTTTAAAATAATATTTACTTTATAAATATTGCACCATTAAAAGCAAGTCTTTACAAAGTGCTTCATAGAAAAATCTAAGATTAAAGATCATGGAATAAAAACATAAAAATCAGGCCAAACAGGAGGTCTTAAATATTCAAACACAAAACTCAGGCCCAAAAATATAAGCACAGGATCAGGGATAAAAAGGCAAATAAAAATGACTAATAGGCAGATTTTAAAGGCTAGTTCAAGAACTGCGCTGATGGATTTTAAATGATACGAGACCGAAGGCTTTTGCATTCTAGACGCAGTTGTTTTGCATAAATGATTTACATGTTATTGGAACCTTTTTCCAAGCCAATAACCAGTCACTGCAAGCTTCTACACCAGTGCCATAATGTTACTGAGTGAAATGGCAGCAAAATGTATCAAGCAAGCCTTTAGTCCTGAGGCAGCTGGGCTTCAGATTCAGCTCCTTAATTACACACTGGAACCCACTAAGTTCTCTCCTTGGTCTTTATGTGAATGTGAAGGTACATCAGAAATTGACATTCAAATATATGTAGAGTTTATTTGCAAAAGCAGAAAACTAAGTTTTTTTTTTTTTTTGTTGAGAGCAGGAAATCCATCAGACCTCTGAAGAGTTCAAAGGAACTCCTTATTTGCAATTTTATTAGCATTTGTTTGCATTGCCTGTGATGTGCAAAGGCCATAAGAGCAATAAAATACAAACAAAAAGATTTGAAAGCTAAAGAGGGAGACATCACATCAGCAAAGTTAAACATAGATAAGAAGGTAAAAACACATGCATGACAGACATAGATAAATGAATTAAAACATAACGGCCCAAGAAGGATAAAAAGTGGTTAAGATTTGCAGCAACTGTATGAATTCATAAATAAGTAAGCAAATAAGGCAAACAAAGTAAACATCTTGTTCAAGACAGTCTACACAAGTGAGTTTTAAGAGATGTGTTTAAAGTTGTCGCAGATTCTGCATGCCTTATTTCCTTGGCAGGATGTCCAGAAGTTGATGGGATATGATGGAAATGGGAAGTTGGAATGGAAGTTTAGACTGATTCTAAGTTTTTGATTATATTATAGAGAGGATCTAAACTTTGGATTTTAGTTCAGAAGGCCATTTTGGAGCATGCATACTTACATCAGACATCAGACTTAAGTTAAAAAAAACAAAACAGTAAATTAACTAAAGTAATTTAACTATCCATCCAGTCCTCCATGCATTGATCATCTATGCATCCATCCATCCATCCTCCAAATCTTTAGACACCCCAAACACACACCATTAAAACCATTCTGAAGCAAAGGTTGATTTAAGAGGAGGCTCTCTGACTGGTGGATCAGTGGACCAATCATAAAGCCACGAAAGATCGATAAAACTTAAGTGTTTCTTTTGTTGGAGTGGCGTATTTATAGTAATCAATTAGGTTTCTTAACAAACCAACTGTGTTATTTGAAGAGCATATTCTTATCAGGCCATCTACTTTTAGACTTATTATTTAGAAAAAAAAGACAAAATTAGAATACATTCTTGTGGAATTTTAATGAATATTCAGCCCTATTTATGGGGCATATCCTTTTTCATAAACCTTTATATTTTCTTACAGGCATAATTGTATAGATTTAAACAGACTGTGTGTGTCAGTCTGCTCGCGTGAATCTAAAAGATGGCCGGACTGAGAGCTTATTTAGCTCTAATGCTTTTAAGATCCTTCTGACAGAGTCGACTGCCAAACTCCAATTTTTAGGTCTGTGATCGTTCCAAGAATTAAGGTTCAATCAGAGACACTGACACTGATGTAACCTGTAATGAAACAACATAGAGCTGTGTTTACTTGCTGCAGTATAGAGATGCTCAATATCATCAGCAGGACATTGGTACCAGCAGATATGAAAATGTTTAACAGTTTTTACAGCATATTTATCAACTGTATGCTAGAAAATGTACAATTGTTCAACAGTGCTTCTTCTTATATGATCAAGGATTGTCTGTGTTTAGGTTTAATCAGAACCAACAGATCTACCTCAGCTAATGTTTTTTTTTTAAATCCTCATCAGTGTTTCTCATCTTCATTTGAGAGTGCGGCCCACCCACCTTAATATGATCTACCAACAGTCCAAAACCCCAATTCCAATATAGTTGTAATGTTGTTTAAAACAAAAATGAAAAACAGAATACAATGATTTGCTAATTCTTTTTGATCAGCATTCGATTCAATTCACTACAAAGACAAGATATTTAATGTTCAAACTTTATTGTTTATTTGCAAATATTCACATTTCATCTGCCAAAACCACACATTCATTAGCAGCTTTTTGAGTAACAAATGGCTACTATTAATTCTGTAGCTCTATACCGCCATCATGTTGCCAGCTAGACCAGAAGTCTTCTAGCAATTTATTACTAGTATACAACTAAATGCACTAAAGGAGTAAAGAAATATGGCTGTATCAATTTTTGATCATTCCCCAATCCAATGCCATTTCAAACACTGTGCTGTATTTTCTCTTGTCCTATCTGAAATACATATATAAAACCTACAGCTGAACAGTAACTATTGTTCTGCACTCATCAGTTCTCTTAAGTCTTTAAAAAGCTTCAGCATTTTCAGAGGCTTTTTTTTCCATATACTTAGAGATTAAAATGTCTTCTGTGGCATTATCTATAATGTTTTGGACTCCATCACAATATGCTTTTCTTAAATTTAGTCTTGTGCTATTGTTGATTTTTTTCTTTTTTTTGATAAAATCATAATAATGGAAACAGCAAACAACAGCTCCTGTCCCAATATGCTGTTAAAAAGATGGACCACAGATATTTTTGAGATGGTGGTGGGAGAAAGGTTGTCTAAGTTTGTTCAACACTTAAACCCAAAGTTGTTGTTGATCTTTAAACTCCATCACTGTTCTTGTTTTCTGATTTATCCCTCTTATTTTTACTCTGAGTCAGGGGTCATTCTGAGTCTGTACAATGTTGCTCAATAATTTACAGCTCTCACATCTCCATACAGCAGCCTCAACTCTCTAAATCATTGATTCTGCACTCAATGCTCCCTTTTAGTTCGTTTACGCTGAAACATCTAAGACAGGAAGTTAAGGTGAGGAGCTGCAGAACAAAAGGTGAAAGAGTTTATTAGAGTCTAACCAAAGCCAAACTGAGCTGAAGTTTGTAAATGTACACACATGATTTACTCAACAGAAAGAACTGAAACATGGAAAGAAAGATTGTTAAAGCAGTAGAAGAATCTCTGTAGGGTAGTGTAAGCTTGAAAGGCCAGATTAAAATGTCTTCTTGGATAACAAAAGTAAAAAGTGTCCCTCTGAAGGATGTTTTCCACCATATATTTGTTCATAAACCTGACTTTAACTCAACCTGTATTTCAGTCTGACTGCAGATATAACAGAATAAAATAATATCAAAAAAGTACTCGAGCTAAGCTTGCTCCAGGGTGTTATTCAGCAGGATGGAAACTCAGCCGTTTCACTGTCTGTCTTCAGTCATTTTGTCTGCTTCACTCTTACCACAACAAGAATTTGAACATTATTATGTGACTATGAATATCTGTAATTTCACTTCAGATCAGTAAGTGTTAATCTAGCTATCTAGCTATTGATGATCCATCTGTCCATCCATTCAACCTTAGATCAGTAAATATGTCCATCCATCCATCCCGGCATGTCAGTCATGTCAGATGGATGGACAAATTCATATAAGAATAAATGTAAAATAAATAAATTGATTAAACAATTATGGTTTGATGAATGGATGGCTTAACGTTTAAAAAGGTGGATGAATAGATGTGTAAAAACATGAAATGATGGGTGGATGATGATTTAAAAAAAGGATGGATGATAGAATGAATTGATGAATGGATAAAAACATGAACTGATGGATTGATAGTCAAAGTTAAGGATCAATCAACAGACGGATAAACAGATAAAGGATGGAAGGATTTGTGTTGAATTAAAAGAGGGATAGATAAAATTACAGATTGAAGGATGGTTGGATGGCGGGCAAGATAGATAGATACATAGATAGATAGATGGTTGTACTTTGTTAAATCACAATACTTTTTTGCTAAATGGCAATATTGGCAATATATACTAGGGCTGAGCAGTGTGGCCTTAAATAAAACTGGCAGTAATAATGGGCCTAGCTGAGGGTTAAATTAATAAGTTATAACCACCTCCAGGCAGCAGTGTAGCATCAGTCAATAAGGGCTTGAACTGGGGACCGGGGAGTGGCCGGTTCAAGTCCTGATCAAACCGTACTTGGAAGTTGGGGAGATATAAGCTGACTTCCTTGGGCACCTCTGCCGGTTCTGGCAGTTGGTAACACAGCTGAAAGGATTTTACATCCCTTGCCTCCAGGGCCTCTGGGAGTAGGGTTTGCACCCTTGCACCCTTTAAACTTCATCACACATAAACATCTACAAATGAAGTTGGATTAGCGTTGCTGGTGGTGCTGATGAGTTGACAGGAATTATGAATTGCGAAGTGCCAACCCGACATGTTCTCTCAAACTTCACCTGACTTCTAGGGCGGTGGAAGTCAGCACTGTAATTCTGGAGTCTTGGGCTGAAAAGTTTGGTTGCCCTTTCTTTAAAGTATGTCATAATGTCACATCTCTCTGAGTAACCCTGTGTTGGCTTTCCTGCCTGCTCCTTTGTTTTGTAGTCTCATTTAAAACAATCCCCATTTGGTCGTCTTGTAACGTCTGTATCTGGATCAGGGTGATCCAATCAAATGTTGCTTTGAACAGCTGACACTGAGCAGACGCCGACAGGCTCATCTTTGATATCAAGAATCAAGACTAAAATTCCTGTTACTCTGGATCCTTTTTAATTATCAGATCAGAGAATTGATCGTGAAGTGACGCAGTGACCGACCTCTGAAGATTTATGAACTCTTGACCGCGACCACCATCAGCCCGTCTAACTGGAAGCCTTGACCAATAACAGCTACAATGAGCTTCATGAGTTTTTTTTTAGGGACATCTCGGTCCACTTTCTACCAGGAACAACTATAATATTTCCCAGTCAGTGTGTGTTTGACACCTGTCATATGTGGCAGCTCCATGCCAGGGGCTAGCTGGTTAGCTGCTAAATCCCATTAGCTTAATCTGCAGATTAGCATGTTGAAGAGGGGGAGGCAGGTTCATTGAACCTGACAGAGCAGTTTGTACTATATCGCTCTGTTTCTTTATGTCGAGTCATACTTGAGGCCAGTGTGCAAAAACACCCACTGATGATCTGATAACATGACAGGTATCATATTTTTTATGGATATATAAGAGACCGGTCAAACAGGTGTTTAAATACAGTGATATGGTTATGCTGTTATATGTCATCATTTTACATTTTAATAATCAAGACGTTTCATACTCCTAGATGATAAATGCTTTAATAAGGGCTTGGGATTTGATACAAAAATAAATCGTAGATTTTTTTTTTTATCTGAATAATTATCATAATTGTTTTGTTTTCTGGTAAAAACATAAATAGGTGCCACAATATCAGATTTTTAAACTGTGGTATAATTAAAATAAGAAATCTGATGTTATTGATTCTTTTTGATACCACAGCAACAAGAACAGAAGTCCTTAACACCTGATATGAAGCATTTTTTCTTTTTTATTCTTAAAAGTTGCAGACAAACTCCTGCACAGAGTCTCAATTCTGTACAAACATTGCCAGCATGTCCAAAGAAAGAGTTGACCAAGATGTACGAAACCCTGCAAAGGGTAAAGACAAAAGACAGACATGGAACTTGCCCTAAAACAATGAAAACGTTTCAGTATTTTTAATCAATGCAACAACTTTGAAGTTGTTGTGTCTCTGCTGGGAGGGAAAGAAAAATAACTGATGGTGTAAGTTGCAAAAAAGCAAACAAAAAAACAACAGGATTTTATTTTGAAATCTCCCACAACATAAAAAAGGATTTATTGACTCACAGCCCTGCCCTAGGATGGATTGATAGGGTCATGGATTGATGGATAAGTGGTCACAATAAAATGGAAAAAATTGGAAGGATGGTCTGATAAATGGATTCATGGAGTGTTGGATGAATGGAGTGTTGGGTGGATGGATAGGTGGATGGGTATTTTATTGTGCACATTTATACATCACAGTGCCTCACTGGACTTGGCTAACATAAGTTATTAGAAGAGCAACACCTTTAGACCTCTTTTGTTCAGTAGAAAGAGAAATGGACTCCCTCAGAGTTGCTTTGGAAAGACTGACCGAGGGTCTTTTCTCCAAGCAGCTCAGTGATAGTTGGTGTCTCACCAATCATCATCATTTTTTAAAAAAAAATCCGTTATGTTTTTAAGCTTTGTATTTCTGACCTCTTTTGTGTCCCGTCCTGCAGTGGAGGAGTCAGACATCATCGACTTGGAGAAGCGCTATTGGTTGTTGAAAGCTCAGTCCAGGACTGGCCGCTTTGACTTGGAAACTTTCGTCCCACTGGTGTCCCCCCCAATCCATGCCTCACTGAGTGAAGGTAAGACAATGGTTACTTATTATTTAAAAATGGTAATAATAAAAATAATGATAACTTATTTATACTGTACCTTTTAAACACAAAGGTACATAACAGGGTTTTTTAATCAAGAGCCACATCCAGACAAATACTGGGATGACTGGACCACTTTTCTGTGTTTCTGTTTGTCACTCTTGTTAATTTATTAAGGTAAGGATTTTGGGATGGCTAATTGGATGTCAAGGGGTCCTGGTTGCTTGTGACCACCACTGAATCCACCCCTTGACAGGATAAGAAAGATACCTCATGCAGTAGAGAGAGGATGATGAGTTGTCTCCATGTTCAGACACAAAATAAGAACAAACTGAGTAAAGCTGCCAAGCTTTGTAGGAATGTTGGCACTTAAAGATGAATAAAGAGAATCAGCACAACATGCTTGGTAAATCTTGATGTCAAGCAGTTGGCAATAAAGATTGGCACAATTTTTGGTCTTTGTCTCAATAACCCATATGTTTTTATTCATTAGTCCAGCAAAAGCACAGTGCTGTACATAAAATAAAATCAGGAGGCAACTTAAGACAGAGAGATGAAAATAAAAAATATACTAAAAACACAAAAGCAAGAATACAACAATTAGTGAAATAGGAGAAATACAGTAAAATGTAACATTTGCAATAGACAAGTAAAAAGCCATGATAAAAGTTGAATACACAAAAAGATGAAAAAAATATTTAGGAGCATATTGTGTCAAAGATGAATTTGGATACTGTTAGAAAATGTGGTATTATAAGTAGGACAACAAAAAAGACCATATCTCATAACAGCTTCAATGAGCAATAAAAATGAAGGCACAATTTAAAAAAAAATGTCATCTGAAATAAGTATAAAAAGATAATGAAAGAGCAATAAGATGAAATCACTTGAAAAACAGTCTTGAAGGAGTGTTAAAAAAAATGCCACTAATCTGCCAGCCCTATCTTCTCAGGCGGGTTGTTCCTACATTTTGATAAAATGTAGGCTTTTGTAAAAACCTCACAGACTGTGTTCTTATGTGTGAGAGTTGTCTGATGTTTTCCAGGTTTGTTTCACGCCTTCGACGAGAATCGGGACAATCACATCGACTTTAAAGAGATCTCTTGTGGACTGTCAGCGTGCTGCAGGGGGCCAGTGGCTGAGAGGCAGAAATGTGAGCCATGCTGCGGTTTAATGTCGTCACAGATAAATTTAACCCGAAGGCTTCATAAATACAGTCTGTTTCTTCTTTCTGTAGCTTCTATCTGGGTTTAAATGTGAGGTGCAGAGGGGTTTGGGGAAGAAGAGGATTGTGGGTCATTAGTGCACAATCACTGATGCCTGAAATTACATTTGCAGAAAATGATTTTTGTTAATAGCCTTAGCGGTGTTAAGTCGAGCTTCTAAGTTGAGAATAAAATGTTTGCATCTGTTTTCCATTTATAACATCGTTGTTTCTCTTGGTTTTGCTTTGTCAGTTTGTTTCAAAGTGTTCGATGTGGACCGTGACGGTGTGCTGAGTCGAGATGAGCTCCATGAGATGGTTGTGGCCCTGCTGGAGGTGTGGAAGGACAATCGCACAGACACACTGCCTGTAAGTTCACACACACACACCCACACCCACACACCCACACACACACACACAATTAGGATGAGGGTACAGATTGGAGGCCTGCTTCACAGAGGGACTGCAAGGATTTTGCAGAGCCTTAAGCGATACTGTGAGTTTTAGGATATGTCAGTATATTTTTGAATGATACTTAATGTAAGATCATGTTGTTTATGGTGATCCATTAATGCGGATTGTTGTTTCTTTGTGCAGTCCTTTGGATGATACCTTTTCACGCCCCCATCGCCCATCCACCTGAGGTCACTACAGGGTTCTTGCTAGGAACGTTGAGCATTATAGACCAAACTTAATATTTTTTGGCTGAATTACAATACATTAATCGTTTTAAAAAAACACAATAGTGAATCTCAAAGCAAGGATTGTTTCAATGCAGAGGGCTTCCACGACTTGAGGTTTGAGGCTGCAGCTCTCCATTTTACAATCATTAAATATTTTCTTTGTGTTGCTAATGTAAAAGGTGGAAAAGATTAATCATGCTCAATTATTTTGCAACCTGTTTTGACATTTTGAGCCAAAAACATCATTCTGCTGCAACATTATTTTTAATATTACCATCCTGCCTCATTTTAGCACCACATCATTATCAATATTAAGTATGCTGACTAAACTTATACCAGTATTTTTATATCAATATTTTTCAGAAACTCAGTAACTCCCAGCCCTACCTGCTAGTGCTGGATATTCTCAGCAACTTCACGAGTCAATGCGTTTCCCAGTACTGAAGCCACAATACACAAGACGTATCACAATATGCATAAATTATTGATGCTCACTACGACTTTTACAGAATTCCTGACAACTTTTGTCTTTTCTTTTATAAAATCAAATAATAGCAAAGACAGGGTTTAAAGGATCCTATAACTTTAGGCACTAAAATTTTAGATCTTGAAAGATCATGGTAATTATAAATTGATATGTGAACTGTGTCATGTGGTTTGCCTTCTTTTGCCAGCTTTTGAACTGCACCATCAATAATGGTACTCAAGACATATTTAACAACTGCGTTCACAGCCTTTTGGGCCGTATCCATTCTGTAAAATCCAGAGTGACACCTGTATCAACAGGGACTTTGATTTGGATTTTTTTAAGCATGTGTTTAGTTCCTGCAAAGTAAAAAAGAGATATAAATTATTATTTAAGGCCGTAAAACATCTCAAAGGTGTCATTTTAAACTCTTTTTTTCTTGAATTTGAACAAAAGAACTATGCCATACAACCTCTTACACTGAAAATCAAGATGACCCTAAAACTTGGTTCTTGCAACTGTGAGAAGGGCTTTGGGTTGAAAGGTCCATCTTAAGCTCAAACTGACCAGAGATCAGAATTAGACAGTTTAACAGTTAAGAAAAATAGATATATTGGATTTTTAACCATAAAGTGGCAGTAAAAACTGTCACATATTGACATTTCTTTATGTATGAACCTCATACGTGTTTATTCTTCTACATTACTAACTGAGAATAAGCTTTTGCTTAGTGTTTGCTCTTGTATGCTCATGTGTTTGATGACCTTGCAGGAGCTGCACAGTAGTGTGTCGGACATTGTAGAGGGAATCCTGAAGATGCATGACACAACAAAGGTAGGACTTTCATATTATGTATGAAGTGGCACTTTATCTGAATCCCCATACCCAAGCAGCTGTCGGTTTGACCTTTAAAAAGCTGCTTGTCACGTGTAACCTCTGTGCTAGGTATTTCATTTTTTATTCTTTTGTAAAAAAATAAAATTAGTGTTTTTTTATTTTGGTGTTTCTCTTCTCATCAGCTGGGTCACTTGACCCTTGAGGACTATCAGATCTGGAGTGTGAAAAGCGCTTTAGCCAACGAGTTCTTAAACCTGCTTTTCCAGGTCAGTGCACACACTTTCACGCATTTTACGTCAAAACTCCATGAATTAGACTCTGTGTTCCCTGTATTTTACCCTTGTGTTTTATTTGTATGTTTGCCTTGGTCCAGGTGTGCCACATTGTCCTTGGACTCCGGCCTGGAACTCCTGAGGAGGAAGGACAAATCATTAGGTACAAACCTGTCCTCCTTAGATTTCACACATGCTCTAAACTCCCTTCTTTCAAGTTTTAAGGTGAGATGCTTGGGTGAATGCAAACAGACTTCTGGTGCTGAAGGTCGTACAAGGCTTGTTGCAGCAGCTCTGTGTAAGGTTTGTCTGAAGTCAGGGATGGGTAACTGGTGGCTTGTGGGCCACCCTGTTCTTTCTCAGTGCAAGTCAGTTTTTAAATCTGTAAACATTAAGGGATTAAAAGTATGTCCCTCAACAACCTGACCGTCAGACAGCTAAAAGTAATTTTAGAAGAACCGTGTGTAGGAATCAAGTTGGGTGGTACTCGTCAAAGATAAGTAGGTTTTAACGTGCTATAATTAGCATTAACTCTGCATGCTGATTGGTTATGTTGGGGGGGCTAACGTGCTCAGTCACTTGCGGTTCCCCCACCACCTCCGTTTTGAACAGTTTGTCCGGACAGGACAATCTAGCTCTTGAAATTACAGGACAAAATTAAAGGTAGAAACATGGACTGAAATATATCAAAACTTGTGATTCAGTGTCAAAAAACATGATTGTAGTTTAGATATTGATATAAACATGATTCGACATACCAGAATTGTTTAAAATCCCACATTTCAAAGTTGAGGCAGAAATGCAAATAACTTGTTTTAAGCTGCATTTGCACACTGACGTTTGGGCCAACTTTTGCAGATGTAGAGGGAAACTTCAAGCTGCGTCAGGCTTAATAACAGAACTAAGTTCAAATCAGTTGGGAAATGCTGATATATGTCAGGTATGTCGAAAAATTTTCAGCATGATTAAAATTTTCATCTAACACGCTTGAAAACACCAGCAAGAGTTGACTTCTGCTCATCTTTGCTACACTCAGTTACAGCTGCGTTCTTATCTGTGAACTCCAACTGCTTCCTCCTCAGGCCTGGACTCCTTTTGTACGACTGTAGGCCCCCTTTTGGGAACTGCTGTTATTCATCCTCCCTGCATGTCTGTGAAATGACATTTATGTCAGCTTTATGTTTGTTGAGTGACTTTGCAATATGTTTGTATAATGTTCAGCAGCACTGAGCTCTGTTCGGCCAAAGTTCCCTTAAGTTGAGCACTACCCATGCTTTTCATCTATGTTAATGAATGTGTAACTCCATCTATAATCAGTCAGGGAGCCACAGGGAAACATTATTGTCTGCAGGCACAATGTTTCTTTCCACTTAAGATACACTGACCTCAGCATTGGTTGTTGTAGGCTAATATACGTTGATGTGTGAATGGGCCTTAAAACATCTTAGTCAAATATACATCTGTCAGCATGAACACATTATGATAATGACAGAGTCAGAAACAAAGAGAAAGAGGAAGTGGGGGATCAAATGTAGTCAAGAAACTACAGACATAAACTGAACTCAGGCGGTCTGTGGTAGTGCAGTGGCTTCTGCACATGGATGTGGACTAATCATAAGGTCATTGGTGGCCTCATCTCTTAAAACGTGTTAAATTTCTCCTTAGAATATGTTCAAGCACTGTTTTTACTCATAATGTTTCTTTTAGCATTAAAACTTGAAAGCAGTTCACTGTGTGTACTCTGACCAGATTTGTGTCTTTCTGTGTGTGTGTGCAGGGGCTGGTTGGAGAGGGAGAGCAGACATGGCCTTCAGCAGGGTCAGAACTGGTTCCTCATCTCCATGCTGTGGTGGCAGCAGTGGAAGGACTACGTGAAATATGTAAGAACACCTAAACTTGCTGTGATGTTGTGTGGGACAGCACTTATTCAACATATCTACATAAATCTACTGTTGTAGAAATGTTTTGTCAAGTTGGCAACTTTTTTCAGGTCCAGTAATGCTTTTTCTAGACTTTTTCTAGTGCATTATATAAGCTTTTTCCGATATTAATACTTTTCAAATACTTGTTTTTATTTTTAAAGTCAAATAGATGAGTACAGAACAGCCAGAAAGCTTGAAGTTGTTTCTTTTTTTCAACACTTGAGTCAACTTTATTCAAAAAGACAGATCAAATTCCTGTACCTACCACTGTGTTATGTCTCGAGGACAGTGTTAAATAAAATACTGTGGAGTCATTAATAAAACACAAATTTGCTGAAATGCTAAAACAAAAGAAAAAAGGAATGCACCACTGATATTATAACACCTTAGGAATTGTATTTGATGATGTCAAAGCTGGCTTTGCCTATCAGTAAGACTAATAACATGATATTATGTTAGAATCTGTTCAAATATGCATACTGGTATTTAAAACAACAAAAAATCATCTCAGTGTACTGGGATTGATTCAGTAACAACAAACATTAACCCTGTTTAAACACTGACCCGGCAGTCCCTGCGTTCCTCTACCCATACAGGAGCAGATGGGCATCGTGGTGGAGCAGCCATCCATCCTCAGCTCACTCCGGACCCCCTTGTCCGCTGCCATTGTGGATCCCAGTCCGCCAGACAGACTGGGAGGACTGGGAAGCTTTAGCCAGGTCAGCCCCACTGAGGAGAGGTCCCCTGATGCCGTGTCCAGCGCCTCGGAGGCTACGGAGAGCGGTCAGTCTGCACGTAAAAACATACACAACACTCACACAGCTGCTAATGATGCACTCAGGGTCAAAATGATTCAGCAAACAGATCATTTTGGTCTCCCTTTAAATTTAATTTGAATGTATCTTCCCTGTATTCTTTATACTGTACATATTTAGTTATTTTTCAGGGATGTTTAACCTTGATTTTGATTTGTGAGGGAGAATGAATGTCGACTTTGTAACAGTCACATGCACTACATTAAATTATTATTATAATATAGTTTGTTTCTCATATTGAGTCCTCTCACGTGTCTCCTGCAGCCCTGAGTCCTCAGGTTGCTCCCTCGGCCACAGAGAGCTGTTTTGCTCGTCAGCACAACGTGTCTGACAACAACAATCAGTGTTTTTCTGGAGCTAACGGACACCTCCCCTCCCAGCTGGCAGCACAGAGACCCGGGGCCATCGACAACCAGCCACTGGTCAACACAGACCCCATGAAGGCAAGTCCATGAGACCCAGACTGTTCAAGTCATCAACATGAAAAAGATCTTTCTTTTTTTTTTAAGTACTTTGCTTTGGCATGCCAGGATTGTTAAGCCTTTATGAGAGAGTGAATAGAGACAATGGATCAGTTTGTGAAAGGGGGTAGGAGAGAGCACGGGAACGCACTCAGGCTGGAATTGAACCCCCAGATCTTCAATTTTAGGGTCTTTTTGTTTACTGTCGCAGCTCCTAACTGTATTTTATGAAACTCGAAATCATATTTTGATGCTGCAATATAAAGAAACAACACTTCAAAAACACCAACAATCCAGAGCAACACAACACAAATAGTTCAATAAAAACTGGATATGCCACATTTTAAAATGATATAAATCAGTTTTTATATTTCAGTGCAAAAGTAAAATATATTACATAAAGGCAGGGTTCTTGCGGATCCATAAGAAGTTGAAAAAGATCTTAGACTTGATTTTTGAAATTCAAGGCCGTAAAATGTCTGATTCTTTATTGTGAGAGCTCTTTAGTTTAAGTTGGCACCCTGCCTAAGAACGTCATTATGGAACATACTTTAGGGTTTCTAATGGATGCTTCTGAGTTTTCTGTCCTTAAGTACGTGCATTTTTTGTCTTTCCCTCCTCTGGGAAAGCACTTTTTCATGGTATCAGGGTTGCCACTAAAGCATCTTGTGAGCTTTGTCTCTGAGGGGAAATTGCTCCGTACAGAACCTAGGGAATAAATAGCAGTCAATGGTGCCACAGAAAGGCTTGTAATTACTCCACTTTTAGGTTAAAACAACACAAAAAACAGCACTGGCTTCGCTGGTTGCTACAGTAAAATTTTTACAGCATTTCACTTCTACTCGACAAAGACCCTGTCTGTGGATTTTCTGTTTGTCTCTTCAGAAAAGATAAAAACAGCTGTGACCTCTCAGAAATAAACATGCTCTGTTTATATTTACTTTAGTTTGAATCACTTGTGAAACCAAGTATCTGGGAAATATTTCTTCCAGATTCTTCTTTGTTTATCAGAAATTCCTCTTCTTCTGCTGGCTCAGGCTCCTGGGGACCAGATGGTCCTCCTTTTCTCTTCTCTCCTTTCTCTGTGTTTTTCTGTAATGACAGAGGAAACATTTCCCTTCTATTATCTGTAATGGCAGCAGACAGAGTGGTGCTTTTTTAATGCATGTGTTAAACTGTTGTGCCCTCACAGGCCCCCACGTTAACCATGGAGGGCGGACGACTGAAGCGCACCCTGCAGCTGCCGCCTGGCAGAGACTTTGAGATTGTGCCAGAGCCAGTGTGGCGGGCACTTTACCACTGGTACGGTGCCAACCTCAGCCTGCCACGACCAGTAAGTGTGCACAGAAAATACACTTATCACAAGGAATGATTGAAATCAGAACTAATTTGAAAATCATGGTTAGGCCTCATTGTTGCTGCCAGAGAGAGTTGTGTTTGTTGACATATCTTGATTTTACTTGATTTTTACTGATGCACAAACATTTATTAGTTTACACTTAGGTAAAAGACTATCATCATGATGTGAAAATTCAGTTTTGGCTGGTAATTTGAATAAATTCCATTTTATGAATGTGAAATTTGCTTTAACCATCCTGAGGGGCATGCTGTTTTGATGGTTATGGGCTTAAAAGTTTGGGAACCCCTACTGTAAAGACATGTTTTAGGAATAAATAATGCATCCTATTGTGTAGCACAGGCTGGGGTATGTCTGTAAATCTCTCCTTTCCATCCCTGCAGGTGATCGTTGACAGTCGGAGCGGCCAACCAGAGCTAGAGCTCTTCCCCCGCTACCTCCTCTTCCTCCGCCAGCAGCCGGCCACACGCGCCCCTCAGTCCAACATCTGGGTCAATATGGGTATGACCACCCTGCGAATGTTCCCTCCATATTTACCCACAGCAAGAGGTAATGTAAGCCTGCAGCAAGACCCAAGTGAGCCGTCGACAAATGCTTCATTAAGACCCCCCTGCATCCCCCTCACCTTCCCCTTTGATCCTCCCAGAGTGGACTGATCCGGGCCTCGCAGTGCTTCGAAGTGGGCCGTGGACTAAACGGACCATGACGGGGAGACGCTGCTGATCCCTCTGATTATGAATAATTTTAGTCTTTCAATCTGCACTGACTTTGCTGCTCATGTGTTAGTTTACAGCATTTGTGCTGGTGCTTTACATTTTTATTATTATAAATAAATGAATAACAGAAGCAGAGGGAGAGGAGAGACCAGGCAAACACAATGTCACAATACTTACCGTAGAAACTGTAAATTTAAACCCTCTCAGCCATGTGTTTGCTGTCGTGTTACATCATGTCTAAATGTATTTATCAGACAAGTGTGAACAATATGTAAGGGAGCAGAAATGTGCTCATTTGCTCCATTGTAACCAGGATGGAGATAAATCAGCTCAGAGCATGATGGTGCAGCTCCACATGAAGTATTAGTTACTCCAGAGAAACTTCCACTGTCATCGCTCTCAACCAAAGCAGGAGCTTCACATTGAGTCTAGGGATGAGCGATAAAAACAAATCATATTTCAGTATCTTTAGATGGGTGACAGTGGAGGACATGTTTTTATTTTTTTCTATAGAGAAACTGAAAATGGTTTCAGACTACAATTACAAACTATTTTATTATTCAGGTGTTAATGAAAAAAATGAAACATGTTTGATACAACAAGAACAAAAATAAAAGTAGTAGACACCCAATACTGGGGAACTTAATGTTTTGGATCTTAAGAAGTTGCACTGTCAAACACTGTAAATCACAAAAAACTCTGTTAACAGCGTGAGTATTGAAATAATCTAAAATATCAGGGGTCAGCAAATATCTGCTTGTGGGCAAGGCTGACATCTCCACCTATCGCAGCTACTTGGTGCAAGCTTCCACACCAGTTTAGTGTCACCACGCAAAATAGTGGCCCCATAGCATCCTCTATGAGCCTAAAACACTCATAAAGGTGTACAGGAATGTTTGTTTGTTTGTTTATTTGTTCATTTTTGTTTAGTTGAGTAGCAAAGGTGTGCAGATTAAAAGAAAACATAAAATCACTACTTTAAAATGATTTTAAATCAGCTTTAGCAAAATGAAGCTCTAAACTGATTTAACAGGACTAATGGTGGTGTTTTGTATTTTATTTGATTTAATCCAATAAGTCGACTTAATCCACTTCACTGATTGACAAATAGAGTCTGCACTGATTGGCAGAAAAACATTTTCTTGCTGCTTTCTTACAACTAATCCTCAGTCAGTTGAATGCTGTGGCTGCTGTTCAGCTGTTTGCATCTGGGTTTCTATGATCTTAAATCAAAGGGTATGCATCTGAGTCAGTTATCCCTGATGTTGATCATTTGCGTCATACGCATTTGAAAGGCGTCTGTGGTGGGTAAGAAATATTTCCTTTGCTGCAAGCTTTGAAGAGGTTGGAAATTATTTTCATTATCTAATTTGGCATTTAATGATGTGGCATTTAAACAACAAATAAAGTGTACATAGTTGTTTTGAAGACCTTGCAAGAAAAATATTATTTCTTTTATCAGAACATCTCCAGTTTGCAGAGCTAACATGATACTTAAATCACGTTTTATCAAATCATTCCAGCTCATGGTGCATTTTTGTTAGCACTGATATAAAGAGAAGGCAGAGCCCTGTGAACAGTGAACATAGAGCTACAAAGACTGTACATTTTGTCTAATTTCCAACCCTGACCCTTTAGCTTAAGTCAAACAAACGCACTTGGAGATGAATGGTTTCAGTTATGCCGGAGGAATGTCAGTAATTTAATGACAAAAACTGAGGGTCAGCTTTGGTATATGGTTGATCAGAAGTTTAATTTTGTGATCATCATATCAACATGAACTTTTTATTAACATGTTTAACAGGGATGCATGATATTGGACTGATATCTGTTATGCCAATATTTCTGAACTCATTAATGCCAATATCAATATTTTTTGGATGAAAGCATGCAGTCTTCACCTAACTAAAATGGACCTATTTCTTACTTTGATGTTTTATTTTTGTTGGAAACATAATAAGAAACACATATTTTTTCTCAAAAAAATGATAATGTTGGTGTCTTGAGGTAGACATGAAATGAAAACGAGATGAAACATTATGTTATATTAAGACATTACGCTGATATTTCAGTCGATGGATTCATACAGTCGATATGTATAGCTGATATATTGGTTGTAAACATCTGCAGAATTTCTCAAACTGTATCTGCAGATACTGATAATTAACTTTTTAAGCTATTATCTGCCAATACTGATGTCAAACCAATAATGTTGTGCATCCCTAATATCAAACCATTTGAATGATCCAATCTGCCCCCTGAGAACATTATTGGGGTATAAATCTTAAAAGTATGTCACATTTCAGCCCACAAAAACTCCCTTTAAAGCCAAGTTCTGCAACAGGTTGAAACGCGAGTTAGTGTTGTGATTTTAACAACCAAGCAGAGCCAGCTTTGTGAGGCTATAAACCCTGAATTTGGTTCAGCCCGTCTCAGCAGCCTGACTTTAGTGACCTGGTGTGCATACCCTTCATTTTGAATCATTTCTGATAAATGAAGCTTAAGTTTTCATATAAAGATTCCTAACAGACTGCAGTGTCTAAGTTATTGTCTTTCACATTTTGTGCTTCTCAGCAGGCAGCGTGCCGTCACCAAACGCTCCTCTGAAGAGGGTGTTGGCTTACACAGGCTGCTTCAGCCGAATGGGAACCATCAAAGATATCCATCTTTACCTGTCCCAGAGACTCCGAATCAAAGAAGAGGACATGAGACTGTGGCTCTACATCAGTGAGGTACGCTGCTAAACTGTAACGCTGAATTCATATCAGATTATTATTACCCACTATGATATAAAACACTTAAGGATGAAGCAGAATTTTGACCATATTCTCTTGATAATCTCTGATAAATGCAGCTGTGTGTTTGAATTGTGTTCCTTTATCTTCTCTAATTATCCATTTGCAGGCCATTATCTCAAAATGGACTTATTTCAGTGTTTTAGTATTCACAGCTTATCTTAGGTCATAAATTAGGAAAAGTTATGGGATAATTAAAAAGTAATTTAAAGTCTGTATTTTTTAATTTTAAGGTGATAAAGTCTTGTTTTATCACTAGAGATTGGCACTTTTTTCATCAGAAGTTGCACCTTTTAACACTTAAAATCAAAAAGTAACTTATTTAACAGACGGGAGGATGTGTTGCTGTTGAAGGAAATTTAACCTGCAAATTGATCTTGAATTTATCGTTCAAAATAAACTGATTCAGGCAAAACAAAAACAAAGCAACATTTCTAAAATGTAACCTTAAAGAGGTTTCCTCTGCAGAACTACCTCACCCTCTTGGACGATGAAGATCACACACTGGAGAGCCTGAAGATTCACGACGAGCAGCAGCTGGTTATTGAAGGTAACAAAAACACCTCCATCTTCATGACGGGACAGATGTTTGACTCAGAGCCTCTGAATCATGTTCTTCTCTTCATTTACAGTCAGAAACAAAGACATGAGCTGGCCCGAGGAAATGTCCTTCATTGCTAACAGCAGTAAGATGGACAGACACAAAGGTAAGCGTGGTTCATAAGATGTGTGCACTGAGGACCTAAAAGAAGATGGTTGGATTATAGAATATTAGCTGAGCTGAATTAAGTAAGGGATAACTTCCATCGTTAGGGTTGGGAGAGAATGCCAGCATCAGTTTTCCACTCATCAACAACCTCGTAGATGGCCTAAGGGTCAAAGGTTCTGAAATGAGACTGCCTTAAATGGAACAAATGACTTAAACAAGATTTAAATTGAAGCTTAAATGGCAAGGATATTGATTTATAACCACAATGAACCAACTCACAAAAGAAGATAACAGAGGCCAGTAAAAGATATGCCAGTCATGTTAGTGTGGGTTTAGAATGTGTTGGTTTTAATAGGTTTGTGCTTTTATGCATTACTTAAATATCTATATGAGTAAATAAGCACTAACACTGCAAGGGAAGGTGTTCCAGATTAACTCATTTTTTAATTATTTTGCATGATCAGTTATCAGGATAAGATTTGATGTACTGGATAAAGTGGAGTTAAAATTTCTCATAGTTTAATTTTCTTGGCTGGTCACCTGGTAGTAATTATTTATAAGAGGGTCAAACCCATTTCTGCTGATGAAAACCTGAGGCTGAAACATGCCCCCATTGTTGCTACTGCTGAATTCTTAAAAAGTAGAAATTGCATTAAATTGAATACAGTTTACAATTATCAGGCTGCGTGTAATGGGAAAAGAACGAGAAAATATATGTTGTAATATATATATATATATATATATATATATATATATATATATATATATATATATATATATATATATATATATATATATATATATATATATATATATATATATATATATATATATATACACATACATACATACATACATATATGAATTAATGATGAGATTTATTATTAATGACACAATAAACCATTGCATACCATTAGAAAGAGCTTTTCGAATGAAAACTTAAAGAAAAAAATGTTTCTGGTGAAGAAATGGTTCTTATGCATGACTTGATTTCTTCCTGAAAAGTTACAAATTAAGGTTTTGTTTTTGTATATTTACACTTACGACAAGACCTGCTGCATGTCCCAAATCACATACTTTCATACTCAATACTTCGAATTTTCAAATTGAATATACTAAGCATACTATGAACTCACTGGCTCAGTGCTTGAATTTCGAGAGTGTAGTGCTGTCCCGTATACTGCCGCGTGGTGTACTCACCAGAAATGACGACACGATGTCAGCTCTTCTTCTTTTACACCGAATTGTGCATCCATTTGAACCCCGGCAGCAGTTAGCCAACTAGCATTAGCATTTTCGATACTGTTCGAGGTAGAAAATGAACCAAACAAACCACACACAACATAAATTCAAAATGACAACAACTGGTGGTGCTTGGTGGAAATAACACGTGTAAAACACAACATTTATAACTTACATTTGTACAGCGCAGCTACATCCACTGTTGAGACAGCATTGCCACAGCTAGCCGCCTCAGCTGTTGCTGAAGAAATGAGTACGGTGAGAATCTTGACCGATTTGAGTACGTCATCCGGGTACTTTTGCATACTCATTTTTTCCCTTAATTTCCATAGTTTTTTTCATTTTGACACAGTATACTCAAAATTTTAAGTGTTAAGTATGGAAGTATGCGATTTGGGACACACCACTGGTGTCCTTGTTGGAAAAGTGAACATGTTAAAAGGTGACCCATGGCTGCCTGTGTCTGTGGCTGCTGTGGTTACAACAGATGCTGAAACTGAGAAGAGCATGCATAGAATTTTAAAGTCCTTTTTGGGGGGCTTGTCAAGCCTTTATTTGACAGTCAAGCGGTATCAGATAGAGTCAAAAGTGGGTCAAGAGAGTGGAGGAAGACATGCAGGGAGAGAGACCACAGGCTGCAAGTAAACCAAAGCTGCACTCATGCAGGCAGGTGCCTCAGTACGTGAGGTGCATGGAGACAGCCCCCCAAAATTTTGCCCCCCCCATGAATGCATTTATCTTTTTAATTTTTAATGATTGTATTTGATCAAGCTCATCAGATATGTCTCAGAATGAAATCTAAACAAAGAAGCATCCTCAAACACCAGTTAACATCGTCACAGGGACTTGAACTGAATCACTGGAAGTGTTTCTAGTTGATGGAATAAATGTAAAAAATGAAACTCTTTGCAGAAGAATAGTGAGAAAACTTCAAAAACACCCAATTGTCCCAACTTTTTGTAACATGTTTTTGGCATCCTATTGAAGCTGGACTTATTATTTTAAAGAATAACAAAATATCTCGGTTTGATTATTACTTGTGTGATATTTGTATAAATATCAACTATGACTCATAAAACTTAAAAAGCATCTCTTTTTTCTTTTACAACATCCTAACTTTTAAGAACTGTGGTTGTTTAAATTATGAAAAGAAAAATGTTTCTAATTCTCTGATTGTAATTTATTCTTTGGCTTTTACTTGGTGATGTCTGTGTTTGGCAAAGTTGTACAAAGACAGACGTTTGAGCATGCCGTCCTACGCTTTTAAATCATAGAGTGAATATGATTAATTTCAGATTTTTTTCGCCTTGAAACAGACGTTACAGCAATGGGAGAGCTAGTGAAGTAAATTTAGATTAACATTTTTTTGTTGTCCATCTCAGTTCCCACAGAGAAAGGAGCGACAGGTCTTAGTAACCTCGGCAACACGTGCTTCATGAACTCCAGTATTCAGTGTGTGAGCAACACGAAGCCGCTCACAGACTACTTCATCTCTGGGAGACACCTTTACGAGCTCAACAGGTGATGTCTGAGCAGATCTCACTTTGGTTCATGCCCAATCTCAGTCTAGACATAAAGTTAAAACTGGTGTATCTTGATCCTTTATCAGAACAAATCCCATCGGGATGCGAGGTCACATGGCCAAATGTTACGGTGACCTGGTGATGGAGCTGTGGAGTGGGACACAGAAGAACGTGGCTCCACTCAAGCTGAGGGTGAGTTTAGAATAAACAACTAAGTTTTAAAGCCTAGTTTTAATCATAAAATCAAAGTATACTGCTTTTAAATCTGTTCTGGGAGTGAAAAGAAATAATCTGTCATACTTTAAGACTGTTTTATACAACCATGGGATATATTTCATTATTCACTCTGGGCAACATCCCATTGTAAATGTTCAGAGAGGACAGAAAAATATTTTATTGGAGAATAACCTTTAAAAAAATATTTGGAAACCGACTGGACTAAAGTTTACTCATGTGCTCATACAGTCACGCCTCCCTTTCAGCACGCTGAACAGCACTTATAAAAATATTTGTTAATGAAGAAAAGAAGGGAAATTGTTTTAGAAGCCCAAATGGCTGTGATGTACAGTACAGTGGTTAATTAAAGAAATACCCAACCCCAAAAACAGTTAATGCACTCTTTAAAGTTGTCTTTAAACATCATATACCTGAGGAGGGGGACCTGCTCCTTATGTGGATACTAGAGGCTGTTTCCAAGTTATCAAAAACATTTTTTTATAGTTGGTCAATTATACACTTTTTCAAACTTAGTTTTAAATACTTATTTATAAAATACATATTTCAAACAGGATTTTGACCCAAAATGTGTAATTAAGCACAAGAAATGATTTACTTTTGGGTATTTGGGGCCTCTGTTGTGCTGCTGTTGTGCTGGCACATACAGATTTTGTGTGGAACCAAAGTAAAAAGTTCTGATGTTCTGACAACAACCATAAAGACCTGTGCTCTGTTATTCTTCTCTTCTCAGTGGACGATAGCGAAGTACGCCCCGCGCTTTAATGGTTTTCAACAGCAGGACTCTCAGGAGCTGCTGGCCTTCCTGCTCGACGGTCTCCATGAAGATCTGAACCGCGTCCACGAGAAACCATACGTGGAGCTAAAGGACAGTAATGGACGGCCAGACTGGGAGGTTGCCTCTGAGGTCAGAAATGACACTTATCAACTCTGTTTTTTTAGTATGTTTAACTTTTTGTTTCATTTAGTTATTTTCACAAAGAAATATAATTATGATGGGCATGACAATGTCTTAACAGCACAAGTGTGGCAAAGGTGAGAGCCTGAAAATGGCTGAAATGAAACTACTGCTTCTACCCAGAAGATGTATGTCTTTAATAATGTACTTGGATGGTTATAAATGTTACACTTTCATTTGATGATTTTATGAATATATAATTTATTTTTATATATTTAAATGTATATGATGTTGTGCTCTGTTGTTTTTTTTTTTTTATCAAGGTTCTGTTTGTGTTGATGTTTGTCCTGAGGTGAGTGATTTACAGGATTAGTGAAGAGTGATCCCAGCACTTAAAGTTTGTGTGTGTGTGCGTGCATGTGTGTGTCTCCAGGCCTGGGAGAACCATCTGCGCAGGAATCGCTCCATCGTGGTCGATCTGTTTCATGGTCAGCTGAAGTCGCAGGTGAAGTGTAAGACGTGCGGTCACATCAGCGCCCGCTTTGACCCCTTCAACTTCCTGTCGCTGCCGCTGCCCATGGACAGCTCCATGCACCTGGAGATCACAGGTGAGACAACACAAAGGTCTAACACGAATGTTGAACAGCAGCAGTGAGTATCAGCAGCCAAGCATTCATTTAAACGTGGCCCAGTTTGAATGTTAGTTCTGAATCAAGATGGGGTTTTTGAAAGCTTCAATGTATGACCAGGTCCATGCTCTGTTGGCATTTAACAGGGTCAGTAAAAAATGTGATTTTAATCCGTATCAGTTTATTTTAAAGGAAGACATGAGGTAAGACAGTATACTTTATATTGATTTAGCTATCTCTGCTTTTTTTAAATGACATTTTAGACAGCCACTTTATTAGGTACACCTCACTAGTACCAGGTTGAACTCCCTCTTTCCTCCAGAGCTGCCTTAATTCAGTGGTATTGATTCAACAAGGCGCTGGAAACATTCCTCAGAGATGCTGGTTCATATTGACTTGATAGCATCACATGGTTGCTGCAGAAGCCCTACAACAGTTTGAAGGGGCTCTTATCATGCTCAGATCATGTAGTTTGACCCCAGCGTTAGTGTGAACATTAAAACATAACATTGAAATGTTTGACTGGTTGACCAGGCCTCTGAAACTCACTCATATGTAATGCCTTGTGTTTGCAGTGATCAAACTAGACGGCTCCACACCAGTGCGGTATGGTCTGAGGCTGAACATGGATGAGAAGTACACAGGGCTGAAGAAACAGCTGAGTGAGCTCTGCAGTCTAAAGCCTGAGCAGATCCTCTTGGCTGAGGTCCACTCCTCCAACATCAAGGTACAGGTCCATTTAAAAGCTCAGGTCATCTGTGACTGTCGCACATGCAGATCACTCTATGCTCTCATTGGTCAGTCCCTGAGATTAGAGAACAATTCAGTAAAATGTTATTTGGGTCCAGTTCCAGAAAATTTCTCCCAGCGAAGGTCCTGAGCATCATAATGTCTTTAAGTGTGTAAATATATAGATAAATAAAGCAAATTAAATGAATGACACCTTTATTGCCCCTAAGGGAATTTGTCTTGCACAGAGAGCATAAAAAACACAAACTAAATAGGACATCAACAACCGCACAGGACAGCACAGAATAACATTAAACAGTTAGTCAAGAATAAAAGCTTAAAATAACTAATAATGATAATAAATTAGTAAGTATACGTAAATAAGTCAATTATATACACATTTATAAAATAACTATAATGCTAATTGGCATTTTATTACAAGTCAGAGAATAAGGCAGTGACAGTGATTTTTTAAAAATAACATGTAAGAGAGGGGGACTCAAAGATATACAGCTATTGAAAGGACAACTCTGAAACCAAAGAAAGGCTTAATTCAACAGAAACAAGTGTGTTGTCTGAGTTGCCCATTTTCTTGTCATCAATTTCATTAATATATATTTTAGCATGTAATAAAAACTGAACAGCTTTAGCGGCTGCTTCTCTTTATTTTACTGTCTCTTGTTTTATCAAGAAATGAGCTTCAGTCCTGTTATGATTTAAATCTGACCTTAACAGACACTCTGCATCATTATGATTTATTAAATACCAATTTAAAGTCACTTTAAATTGGGATAATTCCTGTGCGTTTTCTCCCATGTGACTAAACAAGAATAACTAATCATACAAAGCATCCTAGTTTGAACTGTCCATTGGGGAAAATAAGCACTTAAGTCTGTCTTTTCTCAGTTAAAGGCTTTTTTTTCACCCTTCTTTTTTTCTCATTTAAATGCACAGTGTGTCTGTTTCTCTAGTCCAGATCTTTATTGTCCTTTACTGTGACACCCTGTGCAAAACTAAGCAATTCATTTTGAGACAGGTTCTGAAATCTGTGACAAAAACTGAGCTTTATCGTGTAGTCTGACCCTGGCGTAAGATAGCCCTAAAATAAATGACAACTAGAAAGCACTTGGAGAGTGCAAACCTTCGCCAAGGTAGCTCACATATTGCTGTTACACCTACAAGCAATAGATCCGGGATGAAGTTACCATCATAATATGATTGACTGACCCTGAAAACCTCCCCTTAACACTTGGAATCATGTTGATATTGTTGTTATTTAGACAGTTATTCAGCAAAAATGATCATTCACTAATTGCAGTGTTCTGGATCACCACCAAAATCTTATCATTTTTAAGTTGGCCCTTTACCAACATCTCCTGAAAATTAGCAAAAGCCGTCCAGTAGTTTTTGCGTAATCTTGCTAACAAACAGACAAACGTGCTCTATGTTGTTCCTCTAAAACTCTCCCCCTCCTGACTCTCTTTTTAAGACTGTGCTTCTGTGGTCAGTGCAGGTTTTCTGGCTCAGAGCAGAGCCAGCTGGATTAGTGTAAATATCACTAATCTAATTGATGTTGCTCTGCAAATACAGCATATCCTCTCTATATTTAGACTAATGCATCCCTGTTCTCAGCAGGACAGCCACCAGAGTCTTTCAACACTTTATAATTGCTGGATCTGAGGATTAAGTTTTGGTCATTACAGTCATTGCTCACTTTGCTAATCCTTTAAGAAAATGTAGAGAAACACAGAACCTTAGTCAGACAATAAAGCCTCATAATTTCTGCATTGTTCTTAAATCATCTGATTGACCCTGGTCTTCTTTGTTTTTACGTTCAGAACTTCCCTCAAGACAACCAGAAGGTCCGTCTGTCCGTCAACGGTTTCCTGTGTGCGTTCGAGATTCCAGTGCCTGGTTCCCCAACGTCTCTGAGCTCACCTACACTAACAGGTGAGGGTTTTTTTTCGTGCTTGTTTTTGACTCCATTCTGCTCGCATTTGCCAGAATCTAGTTTTAATACCAACTAACCCCCTTTCCTCAGACATCACCCCGATAGCTAATGGTTCACCCGCTAACGGGATCCTGGGAAACAAACCAGTCCTCATCCCCAATGGAGGGGTCCCCTGCAGCCCGGAGACACCAATGGCTAACGGGGTCGCCAATGGACACATCACACCGATGCAGGACAGCCCTTTCATCGGATACATTATTGCCATGCACAGGAAGATGGTGAGCACAAAGGAACAAATACGAAAGATAAAAAGTCAGAGGAGTTTCATTACAGCACGTTGATCAGGTCTCTGGATTAAGAGAAAATTCTCAAACAAAATGTTATGTCTATATGTTGGAAGTATGGTAGCTGGTTCTAACTCGAACTACCATGTTGTAGTCCCATAATAGCACAATAATAATATTTTTTTTACTCTCACCAAGTACGTTTAAGCTTAACCTATCACAAAAGTTAGGTTTGTTAAAAAAATCATCCTGATGAACAAAATTTGTAAGATTCATAAACCTTTGTTTCCCTGGAGGCCTTATTATCAGCGTTGATCCAAAAACACAGTGAAAAATCCAATAGACTTATAGTCAAGGGAAACAGCGTGATGCTAAATTCAGTGTTGGACTACAAAAATACTCATCCCTGCACCGCTCTTTTTGGTCAAGCCTACTTTCATCAAACACCTTTTAGTCCTTATACACCTTATTGTTTAAGGGGGGCTGTAAAACAAGGCAAAAATCTCTGAATTAAGGATTTATCTGCATTGTAAGCTCATGCTGCAGTGGGAAAAGAAAAGAAAGAAAAGTCCTGCAGCAACACGGGCACCTTAGCGCCCTGTGATAGTGGGATAGTCGGCCGAGTTACAAGCTCTTAGTGTCAGCCAAGTATTTCTGCCCACTGACTCTGAAAGTCATCTTTTTACACAGTTTAAATAACTACCAGGATGTTCTGAATGCACAAAACAGAGAGAGTTTGCATGTGTTGACCGGAGTAGTCAGTCATAATGACGGACAGCCTCAAAATCGTTTTGTTACTCATAGAAAAAAATTGGTCATTGATGGAGAATTTTCTGTTAACGCAACCCCTCCTGTCAACACACTGGGTCCGTACCCCTTTGAAGAGGCTGGGACGGGACAGTTATGGTGCATTTTCCCAAGCAGTCCAGTTGTGTTCAGGAAAGTACACAGTCATCTGTGCTTCTTCTGTCAGATGTTTGGAAAGGTACCAAAATAAGTAATCCATGCTGTACCAATTTTCTGGCTCCCTTCTGTTGCGGTGCCAAGTGTACCAATACAACCCCCAAAGGGTGGCGCTGAACACACTGCAGTCTGTTGACTGGTCAAATCATCACTCTAAATGTCATGTCCCAGCCTTTTCTGTATTTGTCCTCTCAGCTTCAAGCAATCTCTTAAACAAAGCTTGATTTCTTGTAATAAACAGAAACATGTCAAGAGGAAATCTCAAACTGATGGATGTGCCCCCATTGTTGGTCTTTGTTTAATGCCCTCAAGTAAGGGTACATCCAGCTGTGAAACTGTAAGTCAGTTTAGGGCTTGCAGTTCTGAACCAAACCAGACCACTTGGGTAGACTCATGGCTTTAGACAGCTGAATGAGATGCTTCCTTAGCCCAGACTTGTGGCAGGAACATGTCCATTCCTGGTGTCAGTATTGCTGTCATCTTGGCTGCTTTAACCCTCTTGGTTTGTGTCTTCTTTTCAGATGCGTACCGAGCTCTACTTCCTGTCGTCTCAGAAGAACCGACCCAGTCTGTTTGGGATGCCGCTAATCGTCCCCTGCACGGTCCACACCAGTAAGAAGGACCTGTATGATGCCGTCTGGATCCAAGTGTCCCGCCTGGCGAGCCCGCTGCCCCCGCAGGAAGCCAGTAACCACGCCCAAGACTGGTAGGCTGTCAGCTGATGGAAGAAGGGTTAAATATGAAGGGCAGAGTGGGTGATAAAGAAACAAAGCAAAGATCATTAAGATCGGCCTCGGATGATCCGGACTATTAGGACGAGGCTTTATCTCTATCAGAGAGCTCAAGCCGATCCATTAACCAGTCTTTGTTTGGTTTATTTACTCCAAAGAGCAGCCGAGGAATAACACTGAAACTGATGATGACTCTCATCATCTGCAAACTGTGGAGTGAAGATGTTTGTGTTGTTTATGAATGACTTTATCACTCCTTCTTTGACCCGCAGTGATGACAGTATGGGTTATCAGTACCCCTTCACCCTAAGAGTCGTTGGTAAAGATGGAAACTCATGTGCCTGGTGTCCCTGGTACAGGTGAGATTATTTCTTTACTTATAACCAAGTGCAGATAACTGTCCTTGTATAAAGAGGGGCTATGGTCCCATGATAAACAAAGATACCACAGCATGATATAAAGAAGTTCTGCTGTAATGCTCCCTTTTTGCACACTTAATAAAATAAAAGCCTTCTGTTTATTTCTTGAAAAATCTTTCTTTTTTCGAATTGTCTACGTCAGAGGTACTTCTTTTTAAATTAAGACTAACTTGAATACTCCTAATCTTCATTTATTTGCATGACACTGAAAACTGTGGACCTGTGTGTCTGCAGGTTCTGTCGAGGTTGTACGATTGAGTGTTGTGAAGACCGAGCGTCTGTAGGAAATGCTTACATCGCTGTGGACTGGGACCCTACGGCCCTGCACCTCCGCTACCAGACCTCTCAGGAGAGGGTGAGGCCTGCTTCCTTTAACAATTGTTTCCAGTGGGGTTGGGTACAATAGACCCCAAATCTAATGTCATTTATGTCCTCTTCAGTAATCAGAAGAATCAGAATCAATTTATTGTCATTGCGCAGTTGGAACAAAATTGAGGTGTAGCTCTCAGATTCAGTAACAAGTATAAAGTTTGAGAGTCACAAAACAGCTATAAAATATACACTGAACTTCATACATTTACACTATCCACACTAATGAAGTCAGTTATTAGCCATATCCATGTGACCCTAATGCTGAAAGGATGCTGTTAATAACTACCATCAGCACAAACTCAACATGTACATGAACGTTTTTATTCTGAATATGTTTCTTTGTCAGTTATTTAGTGATTGACGTGACTCACTAAGTCGTTCAGGGCTTTACCATCATCTCTTATAAACTTAATTCACAACAAAACATCACTTTTGAATCACAAAGATGATTGCACAAGCTGTTTAAAAACATTAAAAAGTCACTGTAGTGGTGATGTTGAATTATTTATCTCCCTCTTAACCTCCCTGTCTTTGCATGTAAGTTTTTTGGACCTGCATGTCAGTTAAGTCCATGTTTTTAATATGAATGAGACCATTTTATTAAAGCTGAATTCCTGAAAAACGTTATTACAATTTGAACCACCTCTGTACAGATGTGACGAACACTGTTTGTCTTTTAATTTATGTCATGTAAAATAGATATTAATTTCATTTATTAGGTATAATGTATTTGATCACAGTGCTCTTTAACTTTTTATTTGAAGAATCAGTCCTATTATATTTATAGTAACAGAAATTTTCAAACAGTTTTAAGATTATGCAAAACAATTTGCAGAACTTGTTACACAGCTGTGGCTGAGTCTCAATGTGATGTGATTTTTTTAATCAATTAAAATGTTCAAGTCAAAACATTGTGATTATAATTTCTTCAATTATTGAGCAGCTGTAGTCTGAGGTTTCTGTTTTCAAACTGTTATTGGCATGACAGGAACATGTACACATAAAGCATTAAGAATTTTTTCTTTGATATCTGAATCCCCAAAATGGATTTTAATGCATTGTTTAATTTAATTTTGCACACACCATGGGACAGAAAGTGTGTTTGTGTTTTTATTCTCACACAGTTTTTAAAGTTTGTCAGTCAACCCTGCTGATTAATTCAGACTATAGAGAGATTTGAGCTGAGTAAGAAAAGCAAACCTGCAGAACAGAAGCTGATGTAGTTCAGAGTTTGACCACATGGAGTCAGTGGTGAGCTGCTCTGGCAGTTCAATAAGCCACACAGGGTTTCAGTCATGGACTGTCAATGAAATCACTCCCCACTCATTGTGCAGTGAACTATAGACCGACCACATCACTCTGTAGTGGTGTCTGAAATTTAAAGAAGGATTATTAAAACCAATATGGTGCATCCGCTGTGGCCCTCCATAAATGATCATAAGCATCACTTAAACCAGCAAAATAAACCGTCATACATCAACACTTTAATGAGCCCAAAATGACATTCAACTGCTCTTAGATGAACAAGAGGAGTGGACAGGGCAAACGTGGAACAAAAAAGACACACAGAACTGTTCATGATTGGGGAATTTATGATAAAATCTATTTGACTGACCTGTTTTAAATTAAGAGTTTTCCAATGGAGCCACTGTTTTGCTTTAATGATTGAAGGCATGAGAGCGTTGTCTGAATGCAAAATCAACAACTACGCGTGTTAACCGTGTGATTTTCTTGACGTTGTTTTAAGCCACTAAAGAAATGTTCAAAATCATTTATGTTGTAACAGTAGGTGCAGTGTCTATCCCATTACATTAGATGAACTTGGGATGAGGGTGAGATTTTGGATTCAACCATTGATTGGTTGAAAGGTTGTTTTTGTTGCTTAGCTGATTTTGCTGCTTCGAAAATTTCAGACACATGAAAAAAGTAATATGCTTTGAACATTGCACCAAAATTATACTGACATTAAACTATATATTTGAAAAGTGTGTACTCAAGCTTTAACTGACTTGATATCTCATAATTATATTAGCCTTTAATCAACCTAGAAACAGCCAAAAATTAGATGATGCAGGAGTTAGGAGTGTCTGACCAATAACGATAAATCACAGGCTTTTACTGTAGTCATGTCAGTTATTTATTTGATATTGCATAAACAAAAATTGTTGATTAAATCCAAAGGGGCAAGTTGTAGAAAAATTCAGCCCACCTAAAGTTGCTTTTATCATTTACTTCAGTGCAGCTTCTAGAGTTTCAGCACTTCTGCATTGGCTTTATTTTAAAATATCAGAGGGTGCTGCTGGGTTTTAGTTTTAAATCATAGTAATGATAATAGAAATGATAATCATAATAATTTAAACATCAACAATATTTTGTGTTTTCCTGCAGATCGTGGAGGAGCACTGCAGCGTGGAGCAGTCTCGGCGAGCCCAGGCCGAGCCCATCAGCCTGGACAGCTGTCTGAAAGCCTTCACCAGCGAGGAGGAGCTGGGCGAGGACGAGCTCTACTATTGCTCCAAGTGTAAGACACACAGACTCGCCACCAAGAAGCTGGACCTGTGGAGGCTGCCCCCCATCCTGGTGAGGGATGAGTGTTAGCAAAACTCTAGTCCAAGATTTAAGAGACAGAATAATGTCAACACTTGAAATAAAAAGCAGATCACACCTGCAGCTGGATTTGTTTTCACCTGATGGGTTTGATTTGTCCTTTCGGTGTAATATTTTTGAATATATATCAGGTATTTTCAAACAAGTCCTTGAGTGTGTGTTCTCCTCCTCAGATCGTCCACCTGAAGCGCTTCCAGTTTGTTAATGGCCGCTGGATCAAGTCCCAGAAGATTGTGAAGTTCCCACGGGAGACTTTCGATCCCAGTGCTTTCCTTGCACCAAGAGACCTCGAGCACCGCTGCTTGCACTCTCGCAGTGAGAGTGAAGACCTGCTGAGGGTCGGAGAAGACAACTTGTCATCCATATCTGCCCCAGCTGGCTTCTGCAACCTCAACAAAGGTGTGATATCTTGATTTTTGCTGGACTTTGCTGGACTTTTTATCAGCTTCATAAGCATGTGCATTATTTTTAAAAAGTCCAAATCAAGACTCAACTAACAGCAAGACTAGCAGCATTGTAAAGTAAAGGATGCCGCAGGAAATTGAAAGAAAACCCACAGGACTGATAAGATAGTTTTAATAAAAAGATGGTCGGTTTCAAAAAAATGCAGGGAAATGAATGGAGAAGGGGGCCAAGTCCGAGGACTGGATATGATTTGCTTGAATTGTGATCTGAAGCTGCTTTATGAGTGAGGTTTATTATTCAGTATTAAATAAAGCATGAACTATCTTTAGGCTTCAGTTATTTGTTTTCTTGGTATCTAACAGAGCAGCATTTTAAGGACATCTACACAGGAAACGTTTCTAACCTTGTGGTTTCCCTGCAGCCTCTCCCGCCTCAAGCAGGAAGTCAGCGCCGTCTCTCAGCAGGTCCAGCAGCCCCTCCTGCAGCCCAAAAACTGGCTCAGCCGGACGCCGACCAGGCCGACTACGTCTGCCTCAGCTGGGCAGCCGACACCGCCTTTCCAACAGCAAGGAGAGCCTGGACGGATCCACCAACACCGAGGGCGAGTCACGAGACGGAGTGTCGCAGGCAGATACCGAGGGGAGCACGGTGACAGCAGCGGCGATGATGGGCCATACCACAGCCGGAGACGGGATGACATCAGAGTCACTGAGCAGCACAGAGGCGACCAGCAGCCACTGCGATGTGGTTTTAGTGAATGGTGAAAGTAACGGGCTGAGCTCAGACTGCAGCACAGAAAGCAGCGTAGACCATGATGGCTCGCTGCTGCTGCACAGAGACAACATGTGTCTGGACGCCGTGTACAACCTCTATGCAATATCAGTAAGAACAAGTCATTCAAGGCTCTGTAATACATGCTAAAAAAGGGTTCTCAACTGGTGGGTCAGGGCCCAAAGTGGGTTGCAGAGCTGTCTTCAGTGGGTCATGAATATGGGCCTAGTGAAAAAATAAATGGTTTAAAGACCATGACCATGTTCAGGAGCCTAAAGTGGACATACATCCATGTACATCTTCTCACTTACCATTGCAGTGATATCAAGATCATTTTAGTATTTAGCCGTGCTTTTATTCAGTCATCATGCAAAATACAACAAGATCAAATAGTGTTACAGTCCAAAAAAAGGCAAAAGACATGACTTTCTTAAAATATCTCGATTTTATATCTTGTTATGTTGGGACAATAGTGCTGCTTTTCTTATGGTAATGTGACAATATCAGGCAATCTCAAGGAAACAACCAAAATATACTGAGTACCACAGGAAATGGAGTAAAGGGAAGCGTCTGCATTATGTTCTCTCAGGACTTCCGTTGTCAGTCCATTCAGGAAATCATAATTTTGCAACTCAAACAAGGGATGCATATTAAGGCAATTCTCAGAAATGTGCCCCTTCCTGCCCCCTCCCAGCCCCATGCATCAAAATTTAACTGACTCGACTGATCCTTTGTTTAGGGCACATGCAGCATGAGAAGCTCACATTCACAGCAATGTTCACGGCTGAAGTAAAACAGTGACCTGATGTCTAATATAAAAGCAGGGGCAAAGTTATTTTGTTGTTGGACAGTGCAAGTGACATTCATCACTTTCAAGCAGATCTGTGCAGTAAAACATGTCTACAGAGTGCAGGCTGTTTGTGTTTGCACCAGCAGGCATGTAAGTGATCAGAGCCTGACTGTGTGTGTGAGTTAGAGGTTTCTATTTTCAAGAGTTTTTGCGATATCATATGTATCATGTTTCAAGGGTGTTTGGAAAGACAAACCTTCTTCCAGTCATCGTGTCAGTCTAAAAGTGTAGTCAGGAACAATCTCGTCCAGTCACTCCTGTCATCTGTGTCACAGCACAGTTTTATTTGACTTGGTGAAAACAAAAACTCACAAACCTGACAACAAAAACTCAAAGTCTGACGTCAGAATAAGCCAAATTCATGCTGCAACTCTTGTTGAACATCTTATTTTAATGAAGTTAAAATAAGTTAAACATATCTGACAACAAAGATCTACTGTCATCGATGCACTTGAACATTTGCACCAAAAGACACTTAACCTCAAAACCATTGCGCTTTGGTTTATAGTTGCAGGCTGAAGGGATCTATTGGAACCATTGAACTGTTTGTTTACATTTTTAAAACAAGAATATGTTTATTAAGTCCACAATTTTCTTTTGTCTGATTCATTCTTCCTCTTTGTGTCATCAGTGCCATTCAGGAATCATGGGAGGAGGCCACTATGTGACGTACGCCAAAAACCCCAATGAGAAATGGTACTGTTACAACGACAGCAGCTGCAAGGTGAGACTCTAAAACAACACTTTATTTTAATAAAGAACCTGTACATCAAATAAGATAGTGTATAGTGTTCATTCTGGTAAAAAAAAACATGAATAGCTTACTTCAGCAAAATGAATACATAGATAAATGAAATAAAATAGAACGATCATGAAGTTCATTTTAATATGTGTTCACTGAACTTTGAGCCAGCTCATTTAAGAGTCATCTTGCTCAACACTGTACCAGAACATAAATAAACTTCAACTGCTGTAAAAATTGTCAATGTGGATCACCGGGCATCACCGACTTTGAGATGAAGGTCATTTTTACACCTCAATCGATTGGTAGAGTTGTTTTGATACAACATATATATGAACACAGCAACTGGTCACTGTTTTGTTAGAAACAACTGTGCCCCGCTGGCCTGAAAAAGGTCGTCTCCACTCGATTCCAATTGACCCCTGGAGCAGTTTGTTTGCAGTTGCTTCAGGAGCTGATACAAACAGGGTGACGAGTTAACTCATCACACTGCTATAGTAGTATAAACAGATGTAGTAATAATGACGATGGCATTACAGCTAATGGGCAGCTGGACTGATAAAAAAGTACAACTCATAAAGTTGTAAAGTACAGAATAAAAAAGGAATATGAGATCCTCCCACTCCTAGATAAACCTTTCAGCATCACTGTAATGAGGGGCATATGCTGCAGGCTTTGTATGCATCTCAAGGGTTATTTAGTTGTTACATTTTTGTCTTTTATGACCAATGAATGTCTAATCTTTATATTACCAGTGTCCTCTTCGTTGGTAAAACAGGCTGAATATGCACAATATTATCGGAACGATATTGGTATCTGCAGATAATTGCCTTGAAAAAATATATTATCAGTATCTGCACATAGGAAGGATTTTGCCAACATTCACAGCATATATGGCATATATATATCCCATATATTGGCTGTAATATGAGCAGAATGTGTAAATGCACTATATTTTTTTACCTTAATATCACTGAATGTCCACTTTATTAACCACCAACCAAATGTTCTGCAAATCAGCAGTTAGCTGTACCACATGGCATCATTAAATTGATATGACACAACAAATTAACATCTGAAACGGACATCTGCTCGTCCCACATTAATTTGCTGATGGTCTTTGCTGGAAAAAGGAACTGATATCGGAAGCCACAAGTGTTAAACAGATGCCAATGTGCATCCCTTTTTTTCTGTTCTTGCTTCATATCTGTGTCTAGCACAGGAAGGGGTCAATCCCAGAGATTTGTCGCTCAAAATCCAATTTCATGCATCCCTGGTATGTAGTAATGTAAACCAGGCTGGTCATGCTGTTGAGAGCTGGTTTGTTTGAAAAGACTCCTTAATGAAAGATTACAAGTGACCAGTGGAGGTTGGCAGAGTGACTTGCTGACTGCAGGTCTTTACTACACAACTATCAAAGTACACCCCTGGAAAGGACAGTGCCCTCTGTACCAATGGAGCCTTAAACTCTTCTCTCTGCTGAACCACAGCTTTTTTAGATCTCACACTGCTGTTCATTTGTCCTCGTCTGTGATGCCGGAGTGTTCATATTGTTACCTCCGCCAAGGAGGTTATGTTTTCGCCAGGGTCTAATTGTGTGTTTGTCTGTTAGCAAGATAATGCAAAAACTACTGGATGGATTTACATGAAAATTTTACCTGAAGGTGTGGTTTGATCCAAGGAAGAAGCCATTACAGTTTGGTGCTGATCCGCGTATTTGTCTGAATGCAAAAAAATTCACAAAATTTGTGAAAAATCTCATAAGTTAACATTGGGCCATATTTTAAAAAATCATATCTCTGACATCACTCGATGGATTTGCTTCAGAATTTTCAGGATAATAAATATATAATATGACTCTATCATCACAGTCAATTTCATCTGGATCCAATCCAGATTGAAGTCATAAAAAACACTGAAGTTTATAATGGCAAATCCCATTCATTTCTCCTCGGCTGCTGTGAGGGTTCTGCCCCCTTTACGTCATTATGGGAATTGTAGTTTATTTGCAAACTCACGACAACGTTCTTCAAGTCTTTGCCACTACATTACCCAGCTTCTCTTGCTATACCAGCGGAGGAGTTCTCCACATGGAGCATTTCTCGTTGCTTTTTGTTTTCAGAGTAAAGCCAAGGAAATCAAGCTCTTAAGCGGTATGTCCCTTTAACGTCTTAACCCCCTCTTCTATCGTGTTTTCCATTTTTGCCTGCAGGAGGTCCACTCAGAAGAGATTGACACCGACTCGGCCTACATCCTCTTCTATGAGCAGCAGGGCGTCGAGTACTCCCAGTTCCTGCCAAAGATTGACGGCAAGAAGATGGCCGACACCAGTAGCATGGACGAGGACTTTGAGTCAGACTATAAGAAGTACTGCGTCCTCCAGTGATCGTCTTCCATCACGCCTGCTGCTGAGAGCGAGGACGTTCAGAACTGCTGACCTCCAGAGTCGGGCGTGGACGCCTCACAGCACTTTCTACACTTGATCGTAAACATGGATTAGTGCAGACATTCGCCAAGACAGCCATGACGTCTGGGTGAAAAAAATCAAAGCACTAAACTGGTGCACTTTCCTGAGCCCGACAAAACAAACCCCCCCACCCTCGTCCTCACCTCGCCATTACATCAGTGCAACATTTACTCGCTTGCTAACGCATCTCTGAATGTACGCCAGCGTGGCCAAGTCATGAAGTCGTCTTTATCACCTGTGATGTGAGGATGAAATCCAAGAACAACATCCAAAGTCATCACATGAGGAGCAGGGATGTCTCACCTGCAGGAGAGGAGTGAAGAAAGGATTCACAGGTGTTAGCTTTAGGCCAATACTTGATGTTAAACACTCGGATTTGATGCAACGTGATGGTGAATTTTGGTCTTAGAAAAAGCTTCTCATGAGGTTTCATAGAGTGCTGCAGTCATGAGTCCAGAAAACACAGGAAAGAATAATTTTTTTTATCACCTCTGGTTCCATTGTCTCAGAGTCTGCAGGATTCTGGGGTGTTTTTTTCAGTAAGATACTCAAAATGAGGTCTGAGATACAAAACAAGCATCTGAGGTTTTTACCTTTTTCTGTCAGGCACATGCTTCAGTATTATATCTTACAAAGGGCAGTTACTAACAGGCAAGCTTCTAACAGGACCTCTGAGTTCATCAACGTCATTACACCGCACACTTACTGTAAACCTTTATGCTGATGTTGAAGTCAGACGTCATCGGTGAAGTCCCTTTGGCCCAACATCAGCTTTAAAAGTCAACCAAATGCTTCAAAGCAGATTAAAGTTGTTTCAGTTAGCAAAATTTAAAAACTCACAGTTTTGACTTTATAAAACTGTCAATTTATGTTAAAAACTGTAAATTTATCCCCAAAAACTGTGACTTAAATGTAAGAGGATCAAGACTTAAATTATTAGGTTTACTTTTAAGAAAAGCATCCCTGATGGTGTGTTTTCCACATATTTAGTCTGTAGTATATAGCTTTTTCAAATAAAAGGCTGATTTAACAAAGACATATTAGAAAATTCAAGTAAATCATCATATTATCAGAAGTATCACAAGTAAAACTGGTGTCATCTCGCACGGATTTTCTTCAGGGTTAAAGCCATTTTTCAAATTCATGTAAAAATGTCATGTTTTTTTTTTTTTACCTGAAGAATTTTATTTTCAATTTTTCGTTCATTAAACTAATAAATTGCAATTTTGCAAACTTGAAATGTTGACATTAAATACTCTAAAAAATATATATTTATAGTCTCAAGTTTATGACTTTAAACTTGAGAATTTAAGGTTAATTTGTCCGAATTTGCCGTTAAAGAAGGAAATTTTGACTTTTTAAACCTGAAAATTCCAATTGTCTTAACTCAAGAGCTTTGAGTTCTATTTTTCCACATTTACTTTTGTATCGTCAAAAGAAATAGACTCAGTAAACTGAAAACTGTCAGCTTAACAAAGCTTTTTTTTTTAAGTTGTAAACATAAAACTTCATGGTTACTTCATGTAACCATACAAACCCAAAAATGTTAACTTTATGACCTATTCCCTGCAGTTTTAGAAGTCAAGAAATAAAAAAATGTTGCCTTTTTTAACATGAAAATCTACATCATCAATTTGTAAATGAATGACTTCAGGAACACAAGAATAAAAAGAATTTCTCAAAAATACATGACAAATTCAAAATTTATTTATTTTTTACCTTGAAATTTCATTTCTATAAATTTGTAGATTCATAACTTCACAAACTCAAGAACTAAAAGTATTTCCTCTAACTTTTTCTTTATTTAAATGCAAAACCTTGTAAACCCTTGAAATTTGGTCTTCACAAAGGCATTATTGTTTTACTTTACAAACTCAACCCAGAAAATGATCCGTTTATAATGTTGTAAACACATGGCCATAAAATGCTGAGAGTTTCTTTAGTTGACCGATGCAGAAATGTTGTGCTCATAGTCTAAAATAATTCAACATTATCTTCAAGATGTTGACTTTGTAAACTGAAAAATGTTTCCATGATAAAGTTGTAGATTTATGACCCCTCAAACTCTAAATTTATGACATTATAATCTTGAAAACGTTATCTTTACAAAGTCATAAGTTAGGACTTTATGGTCTGGAGGATCTTCAGTTGATCTGCCATATTTTATGTCTTCTGTTTTTGCTGAAGTCATTGGAGTGGTCTGAAACACTGATGTAACAAATATTTTTTGTTACATCAGTAACTTTTTTCCTTTTGCCACATGGCTCATTTTTTCATTATAATCCAAAACACCCATAAAAGACAAACCCACAGGCTTTTTGTCAATGGAACCACATAATGCTAACTTCCAGTCTGCCTACAAGTATTTATCATCCCCGCAGCACCCTGTTCGCGCTAATGTCCTTTAATTTATTTGCTACCTCATCGCATCCTGCAGCGTCAGCCACCATTAACATCCATGACAGTGTTACTAGTATTAATGCTCATTACATGTTGAATTCCTCTGGAGGAGTCATGGTGCAAACATTTCACTGCACTCAGAAAGAGTGTGCTTGACCCCGCTGCTGCCAAATATCAGTGACATTTTAAGCCTACATTACCCATAATTCCCCTGAAACTCAGAACGCATCTGTGTCATTTTGAGTTTGTGGAGGAGAGGTGCCATGATTTCAAACGTCAGAGGCTCAAAGATTCAAGAACAGGATGTGTTTTTTGTTATTTTTGTTGTTGTTTTTAAACGTGATTTATTTAATTGTAGTACATTTTTATTTTTTAAGACTTTTGGAGCCACATCAGGTAAAAGAAAAAACAAACGTTTATATCATCAGGAAAAGGGGTGGAGCTTACCGTCACAAAATTTGGCTGCTGCAGCTCTTTTGTCCCCACCAAGAAGGTTTTATTTTCAAACATGAAACTTGAGCAGCGGTTAAACCTAAAGCCAGTGAGATTCTCCACAGATTAAAAATATGCTAATCCTCAGCTCGTCTTAATGGGAAAAGAGAGCAATGGAAGCCCATATTCCTCACTGACCTAAAACAGATCTTTTTGTTAAAAAAATCTTTAAAAAAAGTTTTATTTTAAACACCGTTCACCTGAATCTTCTACATAATATTTTAAGAGGGTATTAAAAGCATAAAATGAGTCCTGAATTGTTTGCTGGGAGTAAAATGTCTTGTATTGCAGCTGCGAGCGAGGCTGTCACCTTGGAGTTGTAAAAACTAAGTTTACGTATAGTATAATAACAAAATGAATGATAACACACTCTCTTTATACCTTTTTAAAATGAACGCTATGTGTGTTCAGTACCATCCTGTCTTTATTCTTTCAGTGACTGTGCTTACCTGGACTTGCGAATCCTGGTTATAATTGGAGTTTTAAGGGTCTTGTTTTGATGTTTTCCATGTGAACACAGTATCCTGATTTCAGAGACCAGGATCTTAGTTTTGCTACCTGGAGAAGTCTGGTGGAGACTTGAATGGTGTGACAGGTATACCCCTTATCCTGGTTTCTGACAGCTTTCTGGAACAGTCTTCAACCTCACAGGGACCTGCGCAGTTAAGATGCTGAGATCATAAACCAGAGTGCTGGTGTTTACGGGGAATCTAATGGTAGCCTGTTGCTCTGGCTATGCGTGTGTTCTGTCTTAAATTATTTTGTAAAGTCCACACTGAAGCCAGCATTGAAAATACTTAAGTTCTAACTTAAATCATGCCGTAGTTTGGTTGCACATCAGGGATGAAGGGTTTATCTTTAGTAGTAAAGCACAATGTTCAAGCACAGCAAAATATTGTTGGAGATATGTTTTAAGTTCATTTGTCAAATTGGTAAAAAGCATGAATTTAGGTTTTTTTTTACAGTACAGCCTCTGAATTGGAATGCTGCTCATCTTATCGTTTTTTGGTACAGACTAACACCTGGAAGTAATGTGGTGTAACTGCAGTTACTTGATATAAAGCAACAAAAATGTGTGTAAATCTCGTCTAAATATCACGGCAAGGCGTCAACTAAAACTTGTAGCCTAAATCCATTGACAGAGCAAAATACCAACATTGAGATGATTTTATGACCTTCCGCCTCCCCACATCCTTCATTTTATCCCACCTTTATAAACAATACACTATGGCAACCAGAGTTTACAGAGGACTTTCCACCCACTCGGGGGTAGGTGTAAAGTTTAAGTCATAACTTAATCCTACGGTGAAACTAACAGGTGGAGCAACACCTTAAACATCAGTAGATTGAATACTCCGGCCGAAGTAAGAACTTAAATTCAAACTAGGCTTCATTTGAACTTACCCACAGCTGGTCTGTCAGCGTGCATGTAAACACCAGATCCTGAATCTGATCACTGCTCATGACCAGGATACTTGAGTCCATGTAAACAGTCAATGAAATCATCAAAACTGATGCTAACTTTAGACGGAAACTTCTCTTTTTGTATGTGGTTTCAGGGGGATCTCGACATGATTAAGTTTTGACAAGACAGGAGTGCCCCCAAGACAAAAGAACCACTGGTCCAAGGCACCAAATCTTCATTAATTCCTTGTTTAAATTAGTACTAAATGAAGGCAAACTTTTGTAGTGTCAAAATCCTGCTAAAAAGTCTGCAACACACGTATTAAAGCAAGAGAAAGGACTTTACGTCGCATTTTAAGAAACTTCTTGCTGAATTTGCTGATGATTTTACTTTTTTTAAGTAAAGAAGGCCACATGCTTTTGCATAATATCTTGAAATGAGACAATTATCTGGACTTGAGAAAAGAATGTGACTGGCTTTCTGGTAACTCTTTGTATGAAGTGTAAGTAAATGCTTAAAATATTTGAAATTGATCCAGAACATGCCAGTAAATACTGATCAGACTGAAGGAAGCTTTGATTGGCTTTATTCTGAGTTTGTGTTATAAAATCAAGCTCCAAGTCACCATTTAACACTAAAATGAATATTTTCTACTTGTTACCCAAAGTTTGTCATCACTAAATTTCATTCATTCAGCATAGTCAAACTTCATGAAAAAGGCTTCATTGTAAGGCGGTCTGTCATCGGAGCTGCAGCAGTTAATACCTGGACTGTAAATTCCTCCCCATGTAAATGGACCTCCAACATTTCATTTATTTCTTGCTTACTGAGTCTGAATATCATTTTATTTTTACCTTTTCCTCTTTTTCCTCCTTTCTTTGCCTCTTGACGAGACGTTAAAAATGAACAAGCCCATAAATTCTGCTTAATGGAGTCCATTTCAGAGATTGACGCGTTTGGGCTCGGTCTAATCACTGTGAACAGAAAGGACGTTCCCTACATTTCCCCTCTGTCTTTACTTTTTAGCTGCTGTATTTATGACGAGAAGGCGCCAGCGTGTTCTTAGAGGTATTTGTCACTGAATGATTTTTTTTTTTTGTTGCATTTGTTGAACAAATGGAAATGTACAGATGAGTGACATACATGTTTGTCTGCTCCGCTCTTGTCGCTTCCTTCCCTTCTAACTTTTCTGTTTTGTTTCAAATGTCATGAGTTCACTCAAAGGGAAGTTTGTCTCTTGAGGTTCCTGTTTGTAATGTTTGCTTCATTTTAAAGGTGCAATAGCTGTCAAAGTGTCATGTTTTGGCTGTAAACAATCCCTGAAAATGCTACCGATGTGAGGCTAAGCTAACCACACATGTAGCTTGAACTTTATTAGCAAAAACACACGTCAGGGCGAATTCAGCCTGATTTCAAAATGATCGAGCTTTGACGCTGAAATTGGACCGATCACATGAACCACAAGGACTCTGTCAAGCCCCGCCCCTCAATTGAAGCCCCGCCCACCCTCACCAGAAGAGACGGTGGGCGTGTTGGCAGGCGGTGCAATCTACTACTGAGCTGTCTGTGAGTCTGTAGCCACTTTTTATTTAAGTTCACGTCCATGGGATCTGAACATCAGATGTTTATTTAAGAACTTTTTTGTAACGTGTTTGTTGAAAGGAAGTGACATCGCACTGACATGGAAAAAAAAAACATGTACATAAATAAGATGTGTTTTGTAAATACGCCAATGAAAACGATGTATTTGAATATGAGCTGTACAAAATACTGTACCTGTAGTTGTATATGGAGTGATACCGTTGATCTGTAACAAAAATATCCGAGCAACAAATTAAAAAAATCTGCAGAGGAAACCACAAAGACCGAGGGACTGATGAGCTTTATTCTTACCCTGAAAAATACTGCGCACACAATGTGATTTATTGTCTTCTTTTGACAGTTATGTCACATGAAAAAAAAGTTACACATAGCACATATTGAGTCCATAAAGTGGACACATCAGATTATCCATCCATCATCTGCGATCCAGGGCCAGATTTCAGTGACCGCAGGCCAAGCAGGTCAAACTAAATGTCCCTCTGTCCAGCAAAGTTTTCCAGCTCCTTCTGGAAGATTCTGAGAGTCACGGGCCAGGGGACCACCAAAGTGTGGTGGCACGAACTGCACTTCCCTGTGGACACTGAAGAAACTTTACTGAGATGCACAAGTGTTTGGCTTGATCATTTGTTTAAAACAGATAAATATATTCATTACTTAGACTCATGAGAAATATTATATACTCTAGAGTTTAGAAACATTACTTTGATCAATTATTTCTCCCTTAATAACGTCAGTTGGTATTTTATATCATTGAAAAGCCTGATCAGTCACATTTACAAAGCACTCGGAGAGCGCAAACCTCGCCAAGGTAGCTCATATATTGCTGTTACATCTATAAGCAATAGTTCCATGATGAAGTTACCATCATGATATGATTCCTTGACCCTTAAAAACCCACACCTAGTTCTCCGAATCATCACTTCGTTATTAGACAGTTATTGAGCAAAAACAATTGTTTACTAATGGTGGTTATCCGCCACCAAAATCTAATCATTTTTAAGTTGGGCCATTACCAACACCTCCTGACAATTTTATCAAAATCTGCCCAGTAGGTTTTGCATGATCTTGCTAACAAGCAAGCAAACAAACCAACATAGGCCGGCAAAAACATTATAATTGTTCGATATCAGTCCTGATACCATTTCCTCACTTAGGACCAAGTTCCATGAGACTGGTTAAGTCAATACAGACCGCGAAGTGGGTGTTGCAGGAAAATAACAACCCAAGAAGACTGGTCCCTCACCCTTTTTCACCGAGGAACCGTCGACTTTTCCTCCAGGGTAGTTTTTTGCTCATTTGTAAGAATAGACAATCTTTACTAGTTGTGCTTCATTGTGAAGGAGACCAATCAGGCTTTCTAATGATGTGAAATACAATACAGGTTGGTGGGGATTTACTGACTGAAATAACATTTCTAAACTTTTTTGAGGAGTATATGTATATATGCCTGTTATTATTAAGAAACTTGGAGGCTTTTGGAAGGCATGGGCGTCTGTATCTGGGTCAGAGTCTTTTTTTGTAGATTGTTTCAGACCATCTTGATGCTCTTTTATTTATTCTTATTTGCCCTTAAGTTATATTTAAACACACATCTTAATCAACATATAACATTTTGTTTTCTTTACCCTTGAGAGTTCCCAGGGACATTTTGTGCTAGTAGGTTTCTTTTTCTTTACTATTTTCAAGCCATTTTGGCTGTGTTGAATGAATATAGTTAAATGTTTTGAGTTGTTGTCTTGGTTTCTCAAATTAGCCTACAATGGTTAAGCTACATTTTAACTGGTTCAATTGTTCCTGACAACAAAAAACATGTCCCATTGAAAACCATTGAAAATGACATTTTTGATCTCATATTTATCTTAACATGGACCAATGCATTTCTTTATGCTAAGATTTCATTTTGGACTACGAGCTCTCAATTTTTAATGTTATATTTGTCCACCAGATGGCGCTTTTTTTCCTCTTCAAAGCTTATCACAAAATTTCAAACTTATTTCTGTGTACTGCAAGGGTGCCTACATCAAGAATAACTACATCAAAATCAGTGTTGCTGCCAATTTTTAACCACCTCAGGGCCCTATAATAATAATAATTTAAATACTTAATGAAATTTGTCTTTATGGTAATTATATTTATGTGTTTATTCATTTATTTGTTCAAACAGTGTAGTTGTGTGAACATACTGGCCTTTGAATGGTTAAAATTCCAAATAATATATAATATATATATATATTTCAGGCTGAAGTAGTTTTAAAAGACTGACTCATATGAAGTGACTTTTTATATGAAATATTTTTACAATTGATTTTAGGAAGTGAGCATGTTTTATCCCAAAGACCACTAGTGTGAGTTTTTAATTTCTATCTACCTCTGCCGAAAAAAAAAAAGGAAAGAAAGAAAGAAGAAATTGCAACAAAAGCAACATTGCTTCCCATCATTGACTCATCTTAGGGCCTAATGATAATGAAAATAATCAAATACTCAGTGGTATGTATTTTATGGGAATTATTTTGCGTTTTTTGTTTGATGGTTATTTTCAATAAAATACAGTGGATTTGTAAACACACTGGTCATTAAAGGTTAAAACTCCCCAAATATTAAATAAATTTGATCTTTTGATTTCAGGCTGAAGAAGTTTTAAAAGATTCACTCATTTGAAGTTGAAAAAGTTGAGATATTTATTTATTTATTTATTTATTTGCAGCAGTAGCAGCAGTTATTAGGAAGGTGACATTTTTTGTCATTGAGTATGTTTATAAAAGGAACTCCAGAATAATCACTTAAAGTAATTAAAATCTATGTAATGACCATTATGACCCTATTTTGAGGCCCCTCAGAGCTCTGGCCTCAGGCAGTTGCTTAAATTTGCCCTGTAACAAAACTGCCCATGTTGCTTTGTAAAGCACTGGAAATGGCCTCAGTGTATGTTCTGTTAAAGAGAGCTTCCTTGCCTTGCTTGAACTGCATCATTAAAACTCCCTTTTCAGAAGTCTTAGTTTGACCACCATCTGAAAGACCTAATCTGAAGTGGGACCACGGTGCAGGTGTGACACAGAAACATTTGCAGCTCAAACCGCTGCAGCTTCTGTTCACTTCCTCTGAATGATGTGGTCGACTCGCTCACACGGATGGGCTGCAGGTTTACAGAAAAAAACAACTTCACACTGTTTTTAGTAGCGCCATTATTGTTCTGTGAAACCAACAGAGAGAAAGGGATGACACATTTCTGATGAGCCGAGAATGGATTTTATCAGCAAGGACTTCTATAAACAGAGGTGAGAAAGAATCATCCTATAAGGAAATGAATGTGATTTTTACTGTAAGAGTCACACTTTTGTGTTGATTTTTGAAAAAAATGCTTGGCCTGATGTTCTTTAAAACAGTTTTTCTCAACATGAGAGTCGGGACACCTGGGGGGTCATGGGGGACCAAAGAGAGGTCACAAGATGCCTTCTAGAAAACAATGACTTTTTCATTTTTTTACCTGTTATTTTAAGAATTCATATGTAAATGAGCTTGATTTAAAGTCAAAAACATAGTCATTAGGAAAGACTTATGTTGATATGAGGATAATATATCAAAAAGATCCTTACAATATGCATTTGAACATCACACGAATAACGTAGGGGGTCTGCTGCTCTTCTACAAGGAGGGTCTGTGATCACTGTTATGGAGGTTTTGGCCTGAAAAGTTTGGGAACTCCTGCGTGAAGGATTGTTTACAGCGAAAATCACTAACAGTTATATAATTACTGTCTACAAAATAAAAAACAAAGGAAGCATTATCTGGGGCATTTTCATTGTTACATTTGCTAAAGGGGTTATGTTTTAGCCAACATTTGTTACATCAGTTTTTTTTTTTTTAATAATTTGTTAACATTGTGAAATAGGGCAGTTTCCCACATTTTCGCTAACAATAAGTTCGTAATGTTTTTTTCTAAACATTTTTCAGTGAATGGTGTTCATGGCAGAAGAAAGAAGTGGTAAATGAATCCAGATGCTGATCCTGGATTTTTTTTTTAAGAATTTGTTAACAGTGCAAGAAAGGGCAGTTTTCTACACTTTTAATAATAACTTGCCCACCAGTGTATGAATGCCTTGGCTGCAGTTGGTGCTCTCGAGCACTACTATTGAGGAAACAATACTGTTACTCATTTGTCAACTTGACGACAATAAAAGGCTTCATTAACACCCAATATTGGTCAATTTACTGTGAGCAGTCATCTAATTGGAGGAAAACTCCTACACACTAATATTTTCATCGTCAGGCAGCATCATTATGAAAGTGGGTGAACGTACGGAGACTCTCACCATATCTACACAATTTTCTGAAAGTTATTTTTGTTTTAAAGTGCAGTTTTAATTCATTTTAATTAGCATCTATTTGCCTGGAGCCTTTCCACTGAGATACAAAAGTCTCTTTTACAGCAGAGTCCTAGATGAGACAGCAGCAATAAAGTTTCACACAAAGAACAAGCACTTAAAAAACAGATTTTACTATCGACAGATCAGCAGCAATCAGCAGTTAGACGCTGGTCAGATGATCCTTAATTTTGTTTCTTAAAATCTCCCAAACTAATACAGCAACCCACAGTATGAAGCTCAACATAGATGATGAATCCATGAGACTGAAGGTTAGCAATAGAATTGGACCAAGCATGGACCCTTGTGGCACACCATTTTAAATATTCAGAAAGACAACAGATTGCTTTCTACCGCTCAAGTGACCGTCAAACCATTTCATGGCTTTGGAAGAAAACTCAACCTCTGTATCAGAACTGAATGGTTGAAGGTGTTGAACCCCTCAGATAAATTAAAATAAAGCCTAAAAGCATATTATTTTTAGAGTCAGCAGCATTGATTGTGTCAGTTAAAACTGTTTTGTTAAAGTTTTTCTACTGTTTCTTTCTGCAGCCAGACTGTCAGTCATTTAAAGTGTCATGTTGATAAAAGATCTTTCAGTGATCTCTCTCTTTTTCATCTTAATTAAAAAGTGATTAAGATCAGAAGTTTTAACTGTGCATTTCATTTTGATTTTTTAAAACTTTTTTCTGCTTGTGGAAATATACTTTGATTTGTGGATCTTCATGTTTTTACTCTGATGAAATCATCTCAGGCTGCAGTGACGTTTTCCAGACCTTGAATCGCCCTCTTTGTGCTTTGAACATGAGCAATAAAACCACCGACGGATTTTTGTGTTCAGGTGAGTTTAGATTGTTTTGAATCCTTCTTCATGTTCTGGGCCCCTGCTGAAGTTCAACCTTCTGTTTGTCCCTCAGGCCCGCTGGTCTACAGCCTGATTGGGGCCCTCTCCTTCGTCATGGTGGCTTCGACTCTGATTCTGGCTGTTAGCATCAGGAAGTAAGAAAGGCTGAATATATTCTACTGAGTTATATCTGTTTTTATTATTGTTCAATTTAGCCAGTCAATTAAAAATTTCCAAAAGCTGCAGCCATGAAAGATGAAAAATTTACCTGATGTATTTGGTCTGATTTGTATCTATGACACAATTTACTAAAGAAAATCTTTCTGTGCTCATCTTTAATAACTGGTTTTATGTCATTCCTTATAAGAAGTCATTCACTCTAATGGTTAACATAAGGGTCTTTCATGACGCAAGCCAAATAAATATGCATTAATATTTTAGTATTTCTGAAGTTGGGTTGTATAAGTTACTTGACAACAGTCACTGAAGTGGCTTCCAGCAGCGCTGTACCTTTAAAAATGAGCTGAGACTTCCAGTAAGGTTCACAGCTGTTGATGGGTACTATTATTCATTTATTTCATTTAATTGCATGAGTTTTACAGAAAAACGAGCCACGAAACCATGATGGGTCACATGCCATTATCACTTGAATCAAAATCCCTCGTATTTGTTTCAGCATGAGTTTCCTCTGTTGTTGTCTTGTTTTCCTGAGTCCATAGAGTGAAACATGCTGAAGACCACATAGCCGTTGGCTGCATCGTGGAATAGTGCCAAGCAGAGACTTCCTGGAGAAAAAACAAAGTGCTCTGGAAATTTCTTGCCCAATCATACATTTGACCCAACACAGTTTCATGGCTCATTTTTACGTAAAGCTCACACAATTTAGTAAAATAACTGTACTGGCCTGCAGCAGTGTGCCTTACCAGTTTTCTCAGCTTGTTTTTGAAGGTACAACGCTGCTGGTAGCCCTTTCAGCCACTTCTCTGACTATTGACAAGTACTTGACACAACCCAACATTTACCATGATTTATATGACCGCTGCCTTGGCCATGTTACCTTTGTGAAATAATTTCATTATTTTTAAAATGCTTTTTAGAAAAGGTCAGTGTCACTGAGCCTCGGTTGGATGTGTTAGGAAATTCTGATGGAAAGCTTAAATCAAAATAAAAAAAAAAAAAACATCATTGAGTGAATGTGAGATTGAATGAGTGTGAATGTGTAGATGTGACCTGTGGTGTAAAAACCCCTTGAGTAGTCGAAAAAGCTTCATTTATCATTTGTTATTGCTCTTGCCAATCACACAACCTCATTGTAATGGCACATTTATGACAGAGCTGTCAATATCAACAAGTTAATAACCCTTTAACTCCCAGCTCAGCTGCTTGGTAGAGGTCAATAAATTCAGGGATATTTAATGTGTTTTTAAACAAACATAAGATGTCATTGTTTGTTTCTGTCGATGTTTTAAGATACAGAAAGAACTGCAAACAAACCACAAGAACTGATATTTTCTTTGTGTGGGATTTAACGGTTTAAAAAGCTAAAAGCTATTATTATTATTACCATCATTATCATTTCAAATACTTAACTTAACCATTTACTGATATGATGATATAAATATATATGTATATATATATATATATAAAACATTTATTTTGTGTGTTTGTCAAACTCAGTATCATCTATTTTAAGTTATTTTTGATGCTATTTTATTTACAAACATTTCTGCCTTTTCTAATTGATTTTGTCCCAAATATTTGTGTATTTTTATGTCATCGCATAATCAGCTGTTAGCTTTTCAAACCTTTAAATCCCACACCAAGAAAATATCTGGTTTGTGGTATGTTTGTAGTTTCCTCTGTTCCCTGAAATGTTACCAATTCAAACAATGATTTGATTTGTTCTGTTTGTAAAAATATTAAATATCACTTAATTTATTGATGACCTCTGCCAAACAGTTGAGCTGAAGGTTAAAGGGATGATGAAGTGAGGCTGATCTTTATAAGTCACAAAGTCTTCCATGATGTGCTGCTCTTCTTCTTGCAGGTATCGTTCTCTGGTCAGAAAGTTTCGTGAGATGAAGGGGAGTACATTTCCTGTAAGACCCTGGCTGGATTCCTCCATCACTCCTGGAATGTCAGTCCAAGTGGAGGAAGAGGGAGCGAGGGAGTGTGATGAAAACCCTCAGATCCCTCTACAGCAGAACAGCACCATCCGTCTGTCCTCCAGGAGGCTGTGGAAAAGTCAGGTGATCAAAATATACACCTCCATCTTTCTGCTGCCATGTGACATCAGCTGTTTGAGGTCTCATGGCTTTGCCCAATTCTTTTTACAGTCTATGGGACAAAGTGATTATGTTTTAATGTCAAAGGTCAAGGTTGTGACGTCATAATCATTCCCTGTTTTTCACCTCAACACTTCATATTCATACCTGTCCTTTACAGTTTTGAGCTTCACTTGTATCTCACATCTCATAAATGCTTTGAATGATTTTCATCAGACTTCTCTTTGACTTAAGGATGGATGGGTTAGGATTAATGGGGACAAGGTCATAACATTCTCAGGCCTCATCTTTTGCACGTGAACATTATATTTCTAGAGTTTGTTGAGGGATTTCTGTTAGACTTTGCACAAGTTTTCACTCTGACCTGACCAAGAACACATTTGGAAGGTACAAGGTCATAGGTCAAGGTCATGGGCCTCATGTTGATCTGTGTCTATGAATCACTCAATCACAAAAAAACACCCGGCCCCTCTTTTTTGAACTGACACTGCACTTTTGGTGTCTGGTAAGCAGAGATGTGTAATCGAATCACAATTTTGATGACTTCTGATTTAATTCAACCACATCGTAAATTTGACTTGACTTGGACTTGGACAACAATAACTTGTGACTTCACTGGGACTTTATGACTCAAAAAAACTTTACATTTGATGTCTGACCCTAAACATCAAACACTGCCTTCATTCAAACACCACATATCATGAATTCACTGATTTAAGTTAAGCTTCCACCCAAAGAGGAAACTTCACATCCACGTATGGATGAAGTGGAGCAACTTATCTGTATATCTGTAAAAATCCTTTTTACACACTCAGTGAACACAGTGTTCATGTTTCAGTCACACAAATAATGATTTTTTTTTAATGATCCATGTGAAATGTTTAAGTTTTTTATTAATGCCTAAATTTAGCTACCTTCTGCTCCGTGACCGGCAGGCCTGGTATTTTCGCGGGGTGGGGAAGTAAAAGTTGGGGAAGGTTAGGAAGATTCTCAGGGCCCATGACGTAAGGGGACCCTAAAAATAATATAGTATTATTATAGTAATAATATAGTATTTTGCCAAAGATGTCTTAAGATGTCTTATCTTTTCACATAACAAATAGACTTTCCTTGCTTTATTAGGAAAAAAAAGTTATATTCAGGAATATTTTGCATCACTTAAAAAAATATATAATAGATAACATGTATACAAAAAGAGGCCATTTAGAACACTTATAAGGGGGACTAGTTTTGTTTGTGCTTTTTAATGTACAACCTAATGTCTAAACAGCTTCTTAAAATATTTGGGCCTCTAGAATAGCAGGTTTTGAAGAAAGACAAATGTACAGTCTGCAAAATTAAGGATTAAAGGATTAGAAATTGATCAGGACAAATTATACCTGAAAGTCAATGAAATAAAAACACACTAAAAGCTATGGTGGAGCAGGTCTTGCACATGCCTCACAGGAAGACGGTTGCTGATTTGATCCCCGTGTCGTATGTTAGTCGTTCAGGGCCTTTCTTTGTTTAGTTTGCATGTTCTCCCTGTGCATGTGTGGGTTCAGGCTTCCTGCCAAAGACCAAAAACATGCTGGTTAGGTTAAATGGTGACTCCAGATTGCCTTTAGGTATGAGTGTGAGTGGGCTCCAGCCCTCACAACCCCAAAAGGGATAAGTGATATAGATAATTGATAGATGGATATTAAAAGCTTAAAATGATCCAGATGCCAGAAAGTTACTTATACTGAATTGTTAAATTGACCATTTTTTACATAGTTTTTAGCTTAGAAATGTTTTCTCCAACATTTGAAGCTTATTTTTGACTTTAAGCAGAAGAACTTTGCAATAGTAATTATAGGTGGTCCATTTTAAAATTGTATTTCATCATATTTATTTCTTTATTTACTTGCTTCATTTGTTTGGTTTGAGAAACCAGGCAGAGCTGGCTTGGGCTATGGCCAAAAGTGATATCTTTTCATGGATCCCATAATTTCCCTGGATGCTTTTCATTTGAACTGTCACTGTTGTTTTCTGTTAGTTTTGTCCCTTTGTCAATCCAGTATGCAAATAAAAGAAACCCTTTTTTCTGTAATTCAGTTGGTGTCTTTGTCGGCTCGTGCAGACTAAGTGACCGCAAAGACACAAAAAAGTATCACAGAATATTCTTTTGTTGAAATGGCATTTCTTTGGGTGAACAGTGTTAATGACTTGATCTGACATGAAATTTTAAGGTTGAAGACTTTGGACTTGACTCCCCTTGCCTGCTGTTACTTGAAGACTCGACTCAACTTTACTGTCTACTGACTCTACTTGGCTTGGGACTTGAATCCAGAAGCTTCGACTTACTTGAGACTTGAAAACAATGACTTGGTCCCACCTCTGCTGGCAATTGTTTCTTCTTCTAGGCTTGAAACCAAGAGGTGGTTGGTCTAGTTTAAAACTCTTATGTTTATTCATCCTCTTTATATATGAAGCTAACATTTTATAGAGAAATGCATGTCAGTAAATGCTCCATAAGAATGTAGTCACTGTCTGACCTTTTTCCAATAATCCAATCTGAATCCAGGATCATCCAGAACTTTTGCTGCTTGTCTTCTGTCAGTTTTATAGTCTCTGCTTATGTGTTTGAATCTTTTCTGTCTTTTTTGGTCTTTACTGCCCTTTGTTGGCCACTGCACTCATCTAACCCATCGCTGTTCTGTTCTATTAAAATATCACAGATTCCTAATTTCACCAAGTCGGACCTGAACCTGTTGCAGCTAATCAAAGCAGGGAAGGAGGGCGTTTTCTACCAGGCCAGGATGACCAGAGGGACATGTAAAGGACACACTATGTTCACCTGCAAGATCAGCAAGGAAGGTACAGTAAAGTCTCCATTAGTGTCAATTTAAGACATCCATACACACTCTCACACCACTGATGCAGCAGAGGGGAGCGCTGTGGGATTGACTGATTTACCCCAGGACGTGTGGACATGTGGGACTGCAGGAGACAGACTCTACCACTGAACCACAGTTAATCATGTATCTTTCTGATTTTGTTTTTCCTCAAGGCGTCCGTCCCAAGCATGTGGAATGTGAGATTTCCATCATGAGGAAACTGGTCCACCACAAAAACATCCTGCAGTTGCTGGACTGGAACACCACAGAGGGTAGAAGACGTTTAAATAGACGTAACACTCTTGCTTAAAAACAGATAAAAGAAGGAAATGAAGCACCCTGTCCTCTTTTCATGTTTGTTCAGAGCCGTACATTCTCATCATGGAGTACGTGAGCTATGGCACCCTCAGGACCTTCCTACAGACCAACAAAGCTCACCTCAGTGCAGACCATGAGCTGCAGAGCCTCCTCACCATCGCTGCCTACCAAGTCGCTCTGGCCTTGCAGCACCTTCGCTCCAAAATGGTGACAACCCAGTGTGGCATATTCACTGTTTACTTAGAAGCGTATAAATCAGAGTAAATATGACAGCTGGTGTCTTCTGCAGATCATCCACTGTGACTTGGCCCTGAGGAACATCATGGTCAGCAAGTTTCCCTGGGAGGTCAAAGTCGGCGAGTTCAGCCTGGCCCGAGATTTAAGTAGTATGACAAGCCGCCACAGCAGTCGATGGAGAAACCCACGAGTAAGACAATAATACACTTATCTGGCTCATTTTGCTGTTTTGGATTTTTTTCTTTAATTTTATAATATGTCCCTCAAGTCAGGGATGACATTTTTGTAGGACACTAAAAAAAAAAAAACAATAATCTGAAGCAAAACTCAGAATTGTTGTATGTATGTTCACAAGCACTAACATTCAAAAACCTCTCTTAATTCTCTATATTAAATGCCCCTGGTCAACCTCTATTCTCTCTCCTTCTAAGATGCTCTTTTAGAGCTCCTGCCCCTTTAAGGCTCCCTTCCCCACATGGACCCAGTCCACTCTTATTGGTTGACAGGTCTACTCCAGGGATTGATTAGTTCAGCGCTGCTTGGCCACATGCTGCAACAACTCTGCATTCATTTTACTGTCTCTTCTCTGCACTGGGCTTGCTAACCTGAGCCAATGGGCTTTAGATAATGAAGAAACGATGTAGGATGTCGCACAGGGAGGTCTATTTGGGGTGCTTGGAGGGGAACTGTTTTAAGCAGCTACTGGCACCATAATTATTAAGAGGGGGAGAATGCTGCAGACTATTTGTCTTGTGCACAGAAGTGCTGTATCAGGCAAAGGAGTTACGTGAAACCCTCTAAGGGGCATGTGAAAGTCAAACAAACAGGATACGGGCTCTCTGAGGTGTGAACTACAAGGAAAAAATGGAAAAGGAGAATTTAAAAATATGTCAATTTAAAATAAAAAACAACTTCAAGGTAAAACTGTTAAGGTTTATGAGGAAAATCTGTAAGTTCAAGAGGTCTGAAATTGACCAGAAAAAAGCTAACATTTTGTAGCTTAAAATCTTGCAAACACAAGAAAAAAGTAGATTTTTTTTTAGGTTTAAGAAGTTGTGAATGCTTAAAAAAAATCAACTTAAAATATTCAGAAATCGTGGAGGAAAATGCAATTTTTGAGTTTTAAAAAACTGTGAATTAGCATTTGAAAAAATAAGTTAAAAAGTTGTTTGCTCAATTCACCTGAAAAATGACTTTCAAATTTGAAAAGTCACATATTGATTAGAAGAATTTCATATAATGTTCAAAATTTAAAAGTTGTAAATCTACAAAAAAGGGAAAATTGTTTAATTTGAAAAGTTGCAAATTGACCAGAAAAAATTAATAAATAAAAATCTTGGAATTTGCAGTGTCAGAAAGTTGAATTTATGAAAAAACAGAACTTTTTTTTTGTTGTTGGTAATTTAGGAGAAAAATATGATTCTTTTTATTCTAAAAAAATAAAACTTACATGAAAATTGAAAAAAACATCTTAAATATAAGATGTATGACAAAGTTTTTTGTCATAATAGTTGTAAATAATGTGAAAAACAGAAAGTCATAAAATTACAATCAGAAAAAGCTGTTAAGTTGAAAGTAACGCACTGATTTGGATGAGGGGATATTGTTGGTCAACGAAGAACTGCAGGATACTGGGATCACACAAGACAGAGCTCTTGAGATTTTCAGCACTAGGAAAAAAATGAACTTTATCAGGTGAAGTTACAACATTTTAAACTTGAAATTCCGAAACTGGTTTCTTGCAAAGTCAGAACTTTTTAACTTAAAAAAAAAATGTATGAATATTCCCCAAAAATAGATGAATCTTTTATTTATTTCCATTGTTAAGAGAGGCCCTAATAGTCTGATGGTGTTTACTTTGATTGGAAAACGTTATTTATAATGAGAGGAGGGGTTTTTTTTTGCATGCATGGACTTTGAGATAAAAATTGAATTGTCAAAAAAAGAAGAAGAATGAAGATCTAAAGTGTTTTTTTTAGTCAGCTTTATTCTCTCTAATTTTTTTTAGCTCTAAACATTTTCTGTGGGTGGCGCTGTGGCGCAGCAAGTAGTGCCCGTGCCTCACATGAAGAAAGTCACCAGTTCAATCCCTGGACTGGGCAGGGCCTTTCTGTGTGGAGTTTGCATGTTCTCCTCTTTGCATGTTCTCCACGCACTCCGGCTTCCACCCACAGACCAAAGAACATGTTTATGAGGTTGACTGGTGACTTCATCTTGCCCTTAGGTATGAGTGTGAGAGTGAATATTTGTCCATCGCTCTATGTCGCCCTGCAATCACCTCACGGTGTACCCCGCCTCTCACCCAGTGTCAGCTGGGATAGGCTCCAGCCCCTCGTGCCCCCTGAAGGTATAAGCGGTATAGATAATGGATGGATGGATGGATGGATGGACATTTTATGTTTTTTTTTTTAAACTTTCAAATATTGTGTCTTGGTCTCCTGTATCAACGTATTTCTCAGAGTTGTATTTCAACTTTTTTTTCTTGAAGTGCATCATGAAAAAAACTCATTATTTCTCTCATTATGTCCCTCCTGTATTACCCTGATACTCTTTTGCTCTTCTCTGAGTATTCATGAACATCTCCTTTCATCTCCTCCAGCAACGTGTGCCACTGCGTTGGTACCCCCCTGAGTACTTCAAGAACAACTATTACGGCTTCAAAGGAGACGTGTGGGCCTTCGGCATCGTGCTGTGGGAGATGCAGACTTTTGGTGAGTTGATGTGGGGATGTCACCTTGATTTCTGGGCCTTGTGATGAGATGTCACATGAGGCGCCTTGACCACATCCTTGGACAACCACAAAGTGTTGCTTGATACCTCAATTACAGCTGTTAAAACTTTAAATAAAGGTCAACATACTTTTACTTTGTTTTTATTGTTCCATGAAGATAAACATGAGAACAAAACAAAGAAGTTTAAAGACAGCAGATTATTTTTATTGATTTGGAATACACTTTATATCCAACCTTTTGTTCCAGGTACACTGCCGTACCCAAACCTGGAGAGCTCAGATGCTGTGGTTTATCACATCTGTATTGGCCATAAGAACACAAACCCAGAGGGATGCAGACCAGAGATGTAAGTGAATACATGCATGGTTTCACTGACCTTTAACATATATTGAAAAAAACAGTTCCAATGAAGCTGGGACGTTTTGTTAAACATAAAGAAAACGTACTCACTCATTTTGAAAATGATGCCTACTACAGGTCAAATAAAAAACCTGTGACAGGGGCATGCATCACTGTGTTACATCCCCTTTCTGTGTAACAATACTCAATAAGCTTTTGGGAACTGAGGACATTAATTGTTGAAGCTTTGTAGGTGGAATTCTTTTCCCATTCAGGCTTGATGTAGGACTATAGTTGCTCATCAGTCTGGGCACACTGTTGTCATATTTTGCACTTAATAATGCTCCACACATTTTCAATGGGAAAGAGGTCTGGAAAACCTGAAATCATGAAAGGCTATATCACATTATTCAAGTCCTATAATAAACACAAAGCACCCAGGACTTAAACTTCCAGGTTAACTTTTTATCAGTTAAAGCAGGGGTGTCGAACTCAATCCCAGAAGGGGTCAAAACTGAATATACAGTCTAAGATGTGGGCCAAAAGGGATCAACATTTATTTAATGGTGCATAACAAACTTTATTATAATCAGGATATACATTTGAATGGCATACCTATTTTTTCTCAACCTTAAAAGTCATTGCAGAAACACTGACCAGCACATTCATCCACTGATCATGGTAGGTATTGCAATGCATTGTGGGATTTGTAGTATCAGGATTGGGAGTGCTTTTTGATAGAGGGCAATTTACAATAGACTTATGAAATTAACCTGGGTTTAACTATACGCAGGGCGAGATTCGGCCCGCAGGCCTTGAGTTTGACACGTCTGAGTTAAAGTGTCTAATAAACAGAGTCAATGTCAAAGTTTGACTTGAGTTGAAGTCACTGAGAACATTTCATCAGATATCTCACAACATTGCTTGAGTCCTGATTTTAAGAACGTATCCGTGCTTTTAAAGCCATGAAAAGTACCCGGAGAGTCTGTTAAAGAGCAGAGTGTGAAAAGAAAATACAACAGAAACTAAGACACTGATCATTTTCAGCTTTTGAAATGGGCCAGGATTACTGAAGTTAGGGAAAAGCTGGATCCACATTTTGTTTAAGATTACAAATTATAACTCCCAAATTTCTTCACTGTCCACCCTCCAGTCTCCACATCATGAGAGACTGCTGGTTGGAGCCGTACACGCTGAGACCATCGTTCTCTAACATCGTCAGCATGCTGGAAGACATCATCGAAAACGATGCAGTAAGAAATCTTTCATTAAGGAGGCATCAGCAAACACTGAAACTGTCATGTTTTATGGCAGCTGTTTATTTTTAACATATTTTAATGAAAGCACGTCTTGATTGATTTTTTCAGGATTATGTGGATGTTGAGAGTCCTGAGATCTTAAAAGATGCAGATGAATATCATAAAGCCACATGTCCACGAGCAATCAGCGTCTCCATGGAGGAAAGAGGTCACATCTGAACCATTTCACAAATGCATCAGCCCAGGAAAAGTGATCGTCAAATGTTGTTTTTAAAAGCCCATCGTTTTTTTCTTTTTTTTTTTTTTAAGTTTTATCTGTGTTTTACATGTCCTCTACATGTAATAGAGCACTTCTGTGAACAAGACTAACAGTCTGAAGCATCAGGACTTCTGCTGCTCATTTCCCTGTCCTTCACAGTAGACCTGCCAGTATGATGTCCTACCGTTGTTTCATCAGCAGTTTAAGCACGCTGCTTCAGAGTAGCAAGCCCAGTGCTGAGCAGAGATGGTAGAATGAATGCAGAGTTGCTGAACTGACAAATCACCACAGAGCAGACTGGGCCCATGTGGGGAAGGGAGCCTCAAAGTGACAGGAGCTCCAACAGAGTGTCTCAGACAGAGTGAGAATAGGGGGGGATCAGGGGCACTCAGTGTATGAAAACTAGAGGGTTTTTAACTTACCCTGACAGTCATTGAATCAAATATATGAACTGAGTTAATGTGAAATATGGACTGTTTTTAAAACCATGTACTATACTAGCAGTACTTATTGATTTTGCCTGAATGTAGTATGCTGTATGTGAACATCTGCGAAATCTTCAGTATTACAAAAATACTAGGATGTCACACTCTTTCAGAAAAAATTGCATCGAACAAATCTAAAATGGAAATCAGCTGAATTGTTGGCTTCGAGAGATAAAGCACAAAGTTTTATTTGTGGAATTGATATAAACTGTTATATATTTATGTTTTTGATTTAGTTTTTGAATGGTAGAAATAATTGCTCTGATACAAGCTTTAGCCTAGCGAGCATCAGTATTGAGCCTTATTTAATAGTTACCACCCACCAGAAACAAAAAGAAGAAGAATCAGCTCGGCTGGTGTAGCCGGGGGCAACCTCAGGGGGCTGAAAATGGAGGCCTAGGTGGAAAAGATGGCTTTAATGGCCTTAACACACATCTTTAGAGCCTGGTTCAAAAACAGCTTCAGCCTTAAACTAAAACACATCTATATGCTCTCACTGTATGGAGGATCATTTTTTAATATCACGCCCATTCTTCTTCTTGGAAATGTTGAGACGCTATTGGTCAGTATGTTGGGTTGAGATGACATGTACAATACGGCGGCATCCATTGCAAGGCAACACAAAGTTTCATAGGCTTCTTTGATAATCAATCGACTGATGTCACGTGGCTTTGTCCAATCCCTTTAGTCCACGGGTGTAGCATACTGTACTACAAAATAACAGCTGTTTGGCAGTCATGCTACATACTACTGACAAACACATAATGCAGTATGCAGCATATACTACGTCTGTTAGTAGTATGTAGTAGGTGGTTTGAACAATGGCCATGGACTCTGATATGGATATTATTTGTGCTCCAGCTGAAGGAGGCGATCATCAGCTGGGCTGTGAGGTTAGAAAGATGGTTTGTCCTCAGAGGTCAGCAGGAACATTTGACACAGGAGAGTCAACGACGTGAAAGTCAAAGTGTCATGTTAGTGTGTAACATCAAACTTTTGTTTCATTCAGTTTTTCTCCTCTACCCCCTCCTGCTCCATCTTTTATTTTGCGTCAAGTAAGGTCTTCCATCATTTTGATAGATTTATTGGGTGGTGGTGGTGGACAAAGTGACCCTGTCAGAGAGATTAGTGTGCGGTCCTTTTTTTAAGTTTCCTAAATTGTGAGCTGGTCCTTCAAGGCTTTTGTTGAAATGGAAATGTGAGAAGTCTTCAAAATAGAAACCTTTGGACTCTGTCTAGGTCTGTGTTATTATAACTTAAAGATTGTAAAAAACTAACTGAACAAAAGAGAAAATGCTTTAGTGATGTTGTGAATACTGTACTATAAATGTTCTTGCTTGACACAACAAAATACGACTTAATCTATCTATTAAGGCTGTCAATACAACAATTTGACTTTAAATAAAGTTAACTCATTATGTCAGACACGCTTTGTCAGTTGCACATCTATGATGCACACATCCTAAAGGTTTTTTTTAATATTTATTTTGTTTATTAATCAAAGAAAGCAATTAAATACAAAACTAAACAGTCTATTCTGGAACAGAAAGAAGAATAATCTTGTATGATCTGCTCCATTTTTACATGACAGCAATTAAAGTAAATATTAAAAATTTTAAATGAAAATAACTGCAGGGCATAAAAGCCCTTACATCCCACTATAAGACACAATGATGCAATTTACACTTAACCAGACACAGAATATAAGAAAGCTTTTACCTGAAAATAGATCAAAACTTACTTTTCTTATTTGATCATATTTTCGCAACATGATGGTTTTTACTCTAATTTTAAATATAAAGATTGATTTAGGTATTTTGGTTTTGTAAGATGAATTACTGTAACATGTTGATTTCTAGTCTGCAGTCTTAAAAAGTCCAGGAGTTGTTCTACATATACAAAACTCAAAACCAGTGAAGTTGGCACGTTGTGTAAATCGTAAATAAAAACAGAATACAATGATTTGCAAATCCCTTTCAACCTATATTCAATTGAATACACAGCAAAGACAAGATACTCAACATTCGAACTGGTAAACTGTGTTATTTTTTGCAAATATTAGCTCATTTTGAATTTGATGCCTGCAACATGTTTCAAAAAAGCTGGCACAAGTGGCAAAAAAGACTGAGAAAGTTGAGGAATGCTCATCAAACACTTATTTGGAACATCCCACAGGTGAACAGGCTAATTGAGAACAGGTGGGTGCCATGATTGGGTATAAAAGCAGCTTCCCTGAAATGGTCAGTCATTCACAAACAAGGATGGGGCGAGGGTCACCACTTTGTGAACAAATGCATGAGCAAATTGTCGAACAGTTTAAGAACAACATTTCTCAACGAGCTATTGCAAGGAATTTAGGGATTTCATCATCTAAGGTCCGTAATATCATCAAAAGGTTCAGAGAATCTGGAGAAATTACTGCACGTAAGCGGCAAGGCCGAAAAACAACATTGAATGCCCGTGACCTTCGATCCCTCAGGCGGTACTGCATCAAAAACCGGCATCACTGTGTAAAGGATATCACCACATGGGCTCAGGAACACTTCAGAAAACCACTGTCAGTAACTACAGTTCGTTGCTACATCTGTAAGTGCAAGTTAAAACTCTACTATGCAAAGCGAAGGCCATTTATCAACAACACCCAGAAACGCCGCCGGCTTCGCTGGGCCCGAGCTCATCTAAGATGGACTGATGCAAAGTGGAAAAGTGTTCTGTGGTTTGACGAGTCCACATTTCACATTTGTTTTTGGAAAGTGTGGTCGTCGTGTCCTCTGGACCAAAGAGGAAAAGAACCAGCCGGACTGTTATAGGCGCAAAGTTCAAAAGCCAGCATCTGTGATGGTATGAGGGTGTATAAGTGCCCAAGGCATGGGTAACTTACACATCTGTGAAGGCACCATTAATGCTGAAAGGTACTTACAGGTTTTGGAGCAACATATGTTGCCATCCAAGCAACGTCTTTTTCATGGACGCCCCCGCTTATTTCAGCAAGACAATGCCAAGCCACCTTCTGCACGTGTTACAACAGCGTGGCTTCATAGTAAAAGAGTGCAGGTACTAGACTGGCCTGCCTGTAGTCCAGACCTGTCCCCCATTGAAAATGTGTGGCACATTATGAAGCGTAAAATACAGCAACGGAGACCCCGGACTGTTGAACAACTTAAGCTGTAGATCAAGCAAGAATGGGAAAGAATTCCACCCGAAAAGCTTCAAAAATTGGTCTCCTCAGTTCCCAAACGTTTACTGAGTGTTGTTAAAAGGAAAGGCGATGTAACACAGTGGTAAAAATGCCCCTGTGCCAACTTTTTTGCAATGTGTTGCTGCCATTAAATTCTAAGTTGATGATTATTTGCAAAAGAAAATAAAGTTTCTCAGTTCGAACATTAAATATCTTGTCTTTGCAGTGTATTCAATTGAATATAAGTTGAAAAGGATTTGCAAATCATTGTATTCTGTTTTTATTTACAATTTACACAACATGCCAACTTCACTGGTTTTGGGTTTTGTAAAAAGAAAAAAATTGTCCAAAGTTTTACTCAAAATACCTGTATGCTCCCTATGGGATAGTTTTTGACACCTCTGTCCACAGCTGTGGTGTAAATGAATTGTTCAAAAAAAGATTCAAGAAAAGCTTTTAAAACCATAAAACCTGATAGAAAAAGTTTCAGGAGGCCAAGGAAGAGGTTGGTGTGTTTTTTGTTGGTTGGCTTTTGTTGCTCCTGCCCCAGCATTTTTGTAACATGTGGCAGACATCAAATTAAAAATAAATAAATATTTTGGGAAAAAAACAACTAAGTCTATCAATTTCAACATCAAATATATTTAAATACATTTTTATCAAATACATTTGTAGTGTATTCAATTGAATATGGGTAGAATAGGGTTTGAAAATCATTGTTTTCTGTTTTTATTTACGTTTTACACACCGTCCCAACTACATTGAAATGAGGGTTTGTGATTGGCGACACTAAATTGCTCTTCGGTGTGAGTGTGTGTGAATGGCTGCCCGTTGCCCTGTGATTGGCTGGAGAAAGTGTAACCCCGCCTCTTGCCCAGTTTCAGCTCGGATAGGCTCCAGATGTTGATCGATAATCTTCTGTTTTGTTTGTTATAATGTGATTACAGTCCAAAGAAGAGCGGAAGAGATTAAAAAATGAGATGGAGGAAGTTTTTTGACTGCACTTCAAGGTAAAAAAAAAATGTTGAAATATTGAGAAGTAGTTAAAAACATATCAGCATTTCAACTTTTCTCTTAAAGTGCATCATGCATAAACACCCTCCTCTCCCTTCGGTTGCAGCCATTTTAGTTACATCATTCCAATCGCTGTCTAATTATCAATCACATTTATAATCTCTGTTATCAATGATTTGACCAATGGCGTTTCCGAGGCACACCAAAAGCAGCACGACCAATGCCCCCCACTCTGGTGATTGGTGCGTTCAGGAACGCCCACATCTCCTTATGTGGACCAATCGGATCGGCCATGTAAACACGCGTTTCTGTGACACTCCCCTGCTCCGATCTGTCTCGATCCTACCCTGTCTATTCACTATTGCTCTGAAAAATTTAATAAAAATGTCACTCCGTGTGCTGGAGATCATCTTCTTCTTCTACTTCGCCTCTCACATTCCCATCACGTTATTCATCGACCTGCAGGCGCTGCTGCCCGACCATGTGTTCCCCCAGTCAGTGAGTATCAGAGGGATCAGGAGGAAACACTCATTATGAGGTCAGGTTTGGGGTTTTTCACTCTGAGTGTCCCTTCTGTAGCTGAAGGATCTTCTGCACTGGTACGCTGAGGATTTTAAAGACCCCATGGTTCTGGACCCTCCTCACTGGTTTAAGTCCTTCGTCTTCTGTGAGGCTTTGGTCCAGCTGCCTTTCTTTCCAATCGCAGCTTACGCTTTTCTCAAAGGTCAGTGAACAACTCAAGTACCAAAGTTCAGTTAAAGTTTTCTGTTTGCTCCATGAACTGTCAGACCTGCAGGGGCAGTTTGTATCATTTAGAGGCCTCGGGCAAAGATCAGTAAGAGGCCCCTCCCCATTCAGTGTTAATTTTGTTGACTAATTATTTTCGTCATAGTTTTCGTCAACAACCTTTTTTTCCCCTGACGAAAACTAGACTATAACTAAAAGAACAAGTGTACATGTACTAAAACTAAAACTAAATTAATGGACATTTTCGTCAACAGATAAAAACTAGACTAAAATGTTTGACAGAGACTAAATCCAATCAGACGTAATTTCGTCATGTAGAAAGTAGAGACAAGTTAAGAATACATCCAATCACAGCTACTTTGGTAGTGTGGAAAGGTTGGATGAGTTAAGAGAGACAGCCAGTCAAAACTGCCTTAGCTTCATGGTGGTGGAATCCAAGTGTAAAACATGACTTCAGAAATTCAAGGAAACACAATAAATGCCTTCATATTTTAGTCGACTAAATTTACAGTTGATTTTGTCGACTAAAATGTTGTGAAATTTCATCAAAAACTAAAATTGAAACAATTTAGACGACTGAATTATGACTTAAACTAAAATATATTTTAGGCAAAAGACTATAACGAAATAAATAAAAAAAAGTGCAATCAAAATGAACTCTGTCCCTGTTTAGTCAAAAGCAATCATTGCATGCTTAAAAATGCTATGAGACTTTTTATGGGCTGTTGAAGCACAGAGAGGTGAATTCTGGACACATTCTTAGATGATATACTCCACAAAAAAAGTCTGAAAAAGTTATCTTGCTTTGATTATTTCTCCCCTTTAGTAGTAGTGCCATTTGGTTTTGTATTTTATATTGTTGGGAAGCATGTCTAGATTGAGATATAATTTGTGAGGATTGTGCATTGATAGAAGGAGCAACACAGCTTTAGTGTGGGTGGTACCCTAAAAAATGTGCCACAATCCCTTCTTTTCTTGAAAAGCCCGCAGCTCTTCTTGTGAGGTTAGGGTGAAAAACTAGTCCTCTTGGGGTGTTGTCTTCCTTTGTAGATTAGATACAGACCTGACCAAATAACTGAAAATATATAGACATGAGGGAAGTTTGACAAAATTGTTCATGAAAATGTTTAAAATAGAATATTTCTAAGAATATACACCTTAATCTGACAGTTGTTTTTGTAAAATCACCAATGTGCATTACTGAATGTGATTAAAAATAGAAATGCTTCAATCACTAGTGAAAACTCTGTCACTTGAACTTTCTAACATTGTAAATTGGCTTGAAGTCTGTGCTTTGCTCAGTAAAACAAGTTTTAGTGTTTGCATTTGAGTTTAAATATTGTCACTGTTGGGGTCAAACCTTATATCTTCTTTTTTATTTTTTTCATGAAACAGTGCTATTGGTCACTTTTCATATTGGTGATTGGGTTTCAGAAAATTAAAGTAAATAAAGGAAAAAAAAGCCACTTGTAATTAGGACAATACAATGTTCATTCATTAAGTGGTACAGCTTTTTTCCTGCAAAGTAGCAGTTGGAGATAGAGGTATTGTGCCTGACAATGACAATATAAACTTTTTTTTATCAAAACATCTATTAAAAGTTTTATATCTGTTCCTCTTGTTATGATGTAAGTTACTGTTGTTGTGAAGATACGATTATCCTACGGTTTTTATAACAAATGGCCCTTTGGCGATGAGGACAAAACAGCGTGACCCTCTGGTAACCAAAGAGAGAGTATTGTCGAAAATTAAGAAATATCTTGTCAGTATTGACCCATTGACCAAGATATTGTCGTTAAAGTTTTAAATATTAGGTTTATGTGTAAAATCACTTTTGAGGGTGAAAAGTTAAGATGTATGATACACAGTCTAAACTGCTGACAGAGGTTGGCCTTGTTTGGATATTTATCAAAAATGTGTCAGGAGAATAAGTTGAACATATCAGTTATAAGTCAGTGATAAAAGTGATGCTTTTTAAAAATACATTTGCCTTAATTAGTTTTGAAATGTTACAAATAATTCAGCATTAATGGTAAAAGTGGTCTGGACTGGTGAAAAGCTTGTCGACCTATTTGTGAAACTTATTCAGTGTGCCGCATCGTTTATGAACTTTGACCAAATCTTACTATTAGGTTGGTTAAAGTAAATCTAAGCTAAATAATTTACGTAATTTCATCAATGAAAGTTGATAAAAGGCAGCACAGTGGCACAGCAGGTTAGTCCACTTGCCTCACAGCAATAACATTGCTGGTTAGACTCCAGGGTCTATGGTTTCACGTTCCTACGTGGGTTTTCTCACGGAAATCTGGTTTCCTTCCACAGACCAAAAATGTGCTCATTAGGTTAATAAACAAGTATGAGGGTGAATGGCTGTCTGTCTCTCTATTTGGCCCTTTGATTGACTGGAGACTAGTTCAGGGTGTCCCTGCCTCTCGCACCCTGTCAGCTGAGATGGGCTCCAGGCCCCGCAACCCCGATAGGGATAAGCGGCATAGATGCAGTGTTAATTTTTTTCAACTAATTATTTTCGTCATATTTTTCCTCAACAACCTTTTTTCCCCTGACGAAATCCAGGCTATAACTAAAAACCAAGTGTACATGGACAAAAACTAAAACTAAATTAACTGACCTTTTCGTCAACAAATAAAAACTAGACTAAAATGTTTGACAGAGACTAAATCCAATCAGACCTAATTTCGTCATGTAGAAAGTAGAGACGAGTTAGGAATTGCAGCTACTTTGGTTGTGTGGAAAGGTTGGATGAGTTAGGAGGGACATCCAATCACAACTGCCTTAGCTTCATAGTGGTGGCAGGATCCAAGTGTAAAACATGACTTCAGAAATTCAAGGAAACATAAAAATGCCTTACACTTTACACTTCATATTTTAGTCGACTAAATTTACAGTAGATTTCATCGACTAAAATGTTGTGAAATTTCATCAACTAAAACTAGACCAGAACTAAAACAATTTAGATGACTAAATTATGACTAAAACTAAAAGATATTTTTGGCAAAATACTAAAACTAAATTAAAAAGTGCTGTCAAAATTAACACTGCACAGATGATGAATGGATGGAAATTGACAACCAATAGCCACCAACCGCTCAGTTACTTACAGAGAAGTTCTAATTAAACTAACTAAATTAAATTTGTAGCAGTGTTTGCTGCATTTACTCTACTACTACTCCATTTATTACTCAGCAATGTCCTTGGTGAATCCTTGATGTAATCTTGATTTTCCGGTCTCTCTTGTTCCCCAGGAGGCTGTCAGTGGATCAGGACTCCGGCCATCATTTACTCCACACATGTAGCGACCACGCTGATCCCAATCCTTGCTCACATTCTCTTCTATGAATTCCCTCTGGAGCCTCATCCTGGTCCTCAGACAATGAAGGAGCGCTGGCTGCTTGTCTCCATCTATGCTCCATACCTGCTGGTCCCCCTGCTGATGCTCCTCACCATGCTCTTCTCCTCGACCTACAACAAGCCCACCACCAAAACCAAGAAGAACTGATGCAGAACCACACTGCCGCTGTTTTTAAATGAATTTATGATTATTATATTTTTCTAAATCTCTGTATGTGGTGTGCATCTGTTTTTATTGATTGTCTATCTCTGTGAATTTAAGAGAATCGTTGTCAGATTTTTAAAAAATCAAACATTTTATGTTGAGTCAACACAAGTTTATCAACTACATAAAAGATAAAAACAAGCATTAAAAGCGTTATCACATTTTTCTCTGTCTGCAGATTGGTCTGTTTGGAGTTCAGCCCTATTTAAGTTTAGGTTTTGTTTTGAAAGAGCATCTGCTCCAAGGACTGCTGCTACTTACAGTTTACACCAGGGGGCGCCACATCTAAACAGAGGACCACTGCAGTTTGTGACCATTAAACACTTCACTGAGCTCGTCCAGTTCCTGCCCATCTGTATACAGCAATTTATTCAAATTATCTCTTAAAGAATTATTTGTGTTTATTTCCATGTGAACAGGAACATTTTTTAGTTTTTTAATTTTTCATCCTATGACTTTAAAGGATGCCTTTTAAAACAAACAAAATCACTGGTGGAGGGCTTCTATACCAGCTGTCATTGGGCAATAGGCATGCGTTCAACCCTGGAGTGGTTGTCAGCCAAACACAGAGCCAAAACATAGAGACAAACAACCATGTAAGCCAAGCTGAATTTATATCTGAAGTGCATTAAAAACAAGTGTTGGCCAATGTGGACCCACATATACACTGAAGTGTAATCAGAGATGAGTTCAAATAAGAAATGAGGATAAGACCATTATTATTAAAACCATAAAATATAAATGAAATGAAGCAAAGGGTAAACCTTGAAATAGTATGATCTAAAACTTCCTAGATCACATAGAATATGAAATTACAGGTAGGCTCAGATGTAATTAGGACTGAAGGCCATCAGGGGGAGATGAGTCTTCAGCTGTGACTTCAAAATGTCAAGGGACTGATCTTTTATAAAGGTGGAGAGGATGGTTAAAGAGTTTCGAGGCAGCCACCAAAAAGGTTTGATCCCCTCGAGTTTTATATCTGGATCCAGGAACATCCAAGAGCAGCATGTTAGATGACCTGAGAGGTCCAGCTGGAGTGTGGCAGTGCAAGAGGTCAACATGACTGTGCTAATCCATTTAAAACTTTGAAAACGTCCAATAAAATCTTAAAATCAATCTGCAAACACAGAAAGCCCATGGAGGGAGGCTAAAACTGGAGCAATACAATCATACGTTTTTCTTCCTGTCAGGTGACATGCAGCAGCAATTTGCAGAAGCTGCAGATTTTTCTAATCTTAGCAAACAAGTTACATCTAGGGTTAACCTAACAAGCATTCTGCACAGTTATTTGACCTGCAGCAAGTTTCAGAAAATAGAGGATATTTGGCCCACATTAGAAATCAAATCATGTGTGATTGATAAAGACAGGCTGGTAACAGATCTTACTTGCAGCTCAATTTTCCATCCTTTGCTTAGCTATCTCCTTCATATCAAGGCCCAGTTTACAAAAGAGTGTCAGACTGATCAGCTTCAAGCATTAACTCTCCTACTGAGTTGGTCAATTTTGTGCAGTTTGCTCTTGTTCTGAGTCTGAAAGTGGAGATGAAACTTCCCCTCTTTTCAACACAAAGGGTCATTCTCACCTTGGCGAGGAGCTGACCCAATGGTAGCCAGGACAGACAGGGCCCCCTGTCTTGTCAAGACATTAATGAAAAGCAGTGAAGTAGGCTGATTTGTTTTAAAGTATTTTCACTTATTAGGAATATCTTAACCAACATTAGTTTTTTTTTGATAACTGTAAGTCACCAAAAGTAGATATATCAGTAAAATTTACCAGTCATGTTTTCATTTTTGTATTGTATTGTATTGTAAAAAAAGAAAGGTTGGACAACCCTGTCTTAAGTCTTTCAATAAAAAGGAATTAAAGATGAAACAACACACACAAACACATATAAAACGACTAACTAAATAAGCTATAAAAAAACAGCACTACTGATCCAAACCACACACCAAATATGTAAAAACTGTCGCCTTGGCAAAAGTAACAGGGAGGGACTAACCCATACAGCGGAGGGAAATATCCCGCCTGCCTCCGCGGAGGGATAGGTTATAAAGCAAGCGCAGGGCACTACTTCTCTGTATTGTTAAAGCCGTTGCTGAGAGGGGAGGACCCTCAGCTGTGTGTTATGATGTGACAGTTCAGTGCAGTGATTTAATAACTGATTATTTCATATTAACCTGCTGGGTAATAAACCATCTCCATCCGCGGATGTACATTTAAGAAAGAGGACGGCTGCTAACAGTGCTAACTGGCTGTCCTGAGAGGCTTGACGGCGGAGGAAACAACGAAGAAATGTTCTTTATTTTTCACCGATTAAACTGAAGCTCCGTGGATTAAACAGGACGACACCTCGTTTTCCCTCCGGATTCTCCTCCAGAAACCTAAGGACCATCGGATAAAGAGCTGGGTCTATGTTGACATCTCTGTTACATCCTTGATTTCTGTGCTAGCTCGGTGATGTTGGCTAGCTTTACAGGCTGCACATTTGCCTAAGCGGCAGGCTTAATTAGCCACAAGATAGGCTAATGGTATTTAAATGTTCCTGTTAGCATGTTGGCAGGGATTTATTCTGACCATCAGCAGCCATGACGCTGTGTGTAGCAGCCTCTGCCTTGTTATGTCACACTGAGGCTAACAGATAGCTCGGTGTGCTGTCTGCAGCTGCTCTCTGCTTTTGCATGGTCATGTCCTGCAGGCTTGGCATCATGTAGTCTGTCCCTCTGATCGCGTTTGGAGACTGGGGGAAAACAGGGTGCTAGTGAGCCTTCTTGGAGAGTGAATGCAAAGCTGAACTGCATCTATCCAACTGGGTCAAAGACTGGGAGACAGCTGGCACTGCAAACACTTTAGCCCTGGATGGTTGGTAGCCATGCTTAAATCCGTCTGTTGTGTGTGACAGTACAGACATCCCAGCCTGCTGATCAAGAAAGAGGGCATGAGAGCACCATGTCCTGACTGTGACTCTTATTTATGCAGTGATAAGGCACATCAGATGGGCTGGAGCTAAAGAATATTCTCCTTAATGGTTAATCTGCTGGATTAATGCATGATTAAAAAGTAACAGCACAGGAAATGCCATAACTTCGAGAAAAGCAAGCTGACATTTTGGAGAACAAAAAAGGGCTATATAACTGCCTGAAATCCAGCCAACATCTAAACACTAAGATATTCCAATAATTGACTAATGAGAGCAGTAGCTCTTTGTGTTTATGAAGCTGAAATCAACATTATTTGGCAGTTGTGCTCGAAAGAAATTGGGAGAAAAAAGAACTGTTTGATTATCAAGGAACCAAAAGTTAGGGCCTCATCTGCTTCTTTTGTACCATCAAAATACAGAAATCAAAACACTGTAAACAAGCTATTATTAATATCAAGGAGAAGAAGCATTTCTTTACATTTATGAAGCAGGAATCAGCATGTTTTGGCAATTGTGCTTGACAAATTATAAGTAACTCAACTCAAAGCTAGGGCTTCAGCATGCTTCTTTAGACTGCTAATATTAACAAAAATAAAATTTTGTGAATATATGATCACAAATTTCCATGTGAAGAAGCATTTCTTTGCATTTATGAGCCCGAAATAAACTATTTTTGCAAATTGTGCAGGAAAATCACTGGAAAAGGCTCATCAACCTTCCATGCACCCTAAGTGAGGGCTCAGATCACTCTTTACATCCAGTCAACATCCAAAAATCCCAAAGTTTATGTTTTTTTGGTCACAAATGACAAAGGAAAGCTGCATTTCCTTGCATTTCTGAAGCTGCAATCAAACATTTTTGAGACCTGTGCTGGAAGCAGCCCATCATGAAATAATTCTGCGGTACAGAAGGATCAAGCATCAGCAGGACTGAGGAGCGCTGAGAGGGACTCTTTTACTCCAACATTCACCCACCTGCTCATCATAATGGAGACCGTGGGAGATTTCGAATACAGCAGAAAGGACCTGGTTGGACATGGAGCCTTCGCAGTGGTGTTCAAAGGACGCCACAGGAAGGTAAATAAATAAATACACGGCATGTCTGCAGTGTCTCTCCTTTCTTCTCTTGCAGGAGGAAAAAGGGGCAAGCTTCATTTGAAAATCTGGGTCAATGCAGGATGCAGCTCTGCAGCAGTGGCAGCGTAATGTAGGCTGACACCAATGTAAGAGGGTGGGAAATTGGACTGCATGTGGGACTACATATTTACATGGATCGTTATGGCTGTGAGAGGCGGTTTTGGTGTCATTAAGGGAAGTTAGCAGGATAAATATGTTGGTGTGGTTTGCTTCATTCATGAAACCAGGATGAGTCAGGCAGCAGTGAATGACTTGCTGACGTAAAGAGGAGGCAGGAGGGAGGATGGGGTGCAGTGTTTTTCCTTTTTAAGGATGCTATCCTCCCTTATGTAACAGCTGCACATTCATTTTTTGATTGTTTATTTCAACTCAAGCTTTATTTAACCATTAAGATCAGGGATTTCCCTTACAGGGGAGATCTCGGCAAGAATAGAAGCAGAATACAATTACAACAAAACAAGCAAACAGATAAAGGAGTTTAACAGTGAAGGTCAGATTTACACAAAACCAGGATCTAAAATCACTGGCCAAGCATATTTTTTAAGGCCCACATACAAAGTCATGTGTTGTGTCACATACAAAGGATGTGATGTGGTTAATTTTGTATTTTGCTCTCAGGATTGGATTATTTTATTAGATCAAGAAATAAAAGAAGTTGGGGAGCCAGTGGACGGCGGAGCTTTATCGATGCACTTACCATGTGTTGAGGTTCTTGCCTCATGCAGGCTGCCCAGGTTCAACTCCCACGCCCATTTCCTGTGCCTTCCTCTACTCTCTTGCCTCCTTTGCAACATAGATTTGTTGTTTTTATTTTCAGAACAACTCCTCTTTATGAGTCTGTCTTTGCTGTTATTTTTCTGAACTCCCACTATGACTGGTGGGTTGAGCAATTTCATCGGACACTCAACAAAAACACCCACATTTGGCTGATGGCAGGTGCTTGTTTCCAAACCTGGTCAAGATATATTTGAAGCAGCCCTGACATTTCCTAGAAAATACCAAGGTAACACACACAAAAAATTTCATGAGCTTCTTGTTCACACTTGGCCAAACAGAGCAAGAAGTTTTCCTGCAGTCTGCTTGTCAGTCTATGGAGGTGTGGGTAGGTGAGGGCCCTAGGGGGTCAGCAGGGGAACTTCAGGGTAGTATCAAGGTGAAATAACCCTGCTGTCTGTTTTAACACGTGCTGCTCACTCAGGTAAATTTAGAATGATGTCAGTGTTTATCTGCAAGTGTAAATGGGATTTTAACACAGCAGTGAGTGAAAGAACAGGATTTAAACCACATTGATTTTCTCCTCAGTAATGCTGTTGAAGTTGTAACAGAGTTTGGTTATTTATAACAGGAGGATGTGCCGATGGTGAGCTTGTTTCTGTACGTGTGACAGTGATGCAGGAGATGACATCATGTTGTCCTTGTAGCTGCTGGTGTGAAACAGATGGTGCTGAGATCCTCAGTGGGCACCACATTAGAGCATCCCATCACTCCCTGCTGCTGTGGCAGCCGCTCTCTGTGGAGAAGTTTACTCACTGCTTTATGTAGAAGTGATCTCCTCCCATCCATTATCTAGACAAGCCTTTCTCAACAGGAGTGCCAGGGCACCCTAGGGTGACCCCTGAATTTGTCAGGGGTGCCTTCAAAATATATACAAATTCAACCAAATGTTGCCATAATAATGCAGACTATTGGTGTAGGAATTGTGACTAAATTGTCTCATATGCCCTCCCCCCTGAGATCACATCTCTCATATCTGTCTTTTAGCTGGCGGGTGTTAGTGGAGTGTGCACAGTAACCTATAGCTGCAAACAAGCTAGCATTTTTACAATCATAACTCTGAATATGAGCTATCAAGCTCGTTACTCAGTGGTGTGCGGAAGGAAGTGAGGAAGGATCAAATGATGATTTTATTGGTTTAAAATCCAATAACAACTCACTGACAAGAGCAAGTAATGAAGAAGTTTGCAAAATTGCCTGAGAAAGCCTCAGCGGCAACCTAACTTGTGCCTGCAATAATCACAAGGCTGTAGCTATTGTCTCAGGCTCAGGATTTGCATTAATGGCAATTTAGAGTAGATATGTCGGATAACATAATGTTAAATAAAGCAACTAGAACTATCTTGTAGTTTGTTGAATAGGCACTGGATGTGTCTGTATAAGTACAATGGTTAATGGACCTATAGGGCTGTCCTAGTCCATCATACCACTAAGAGCACTTTCTAATGTCTAGTTTTCAGTAGTTTCAAATAGGAGAGGGACGAGTGACAACAGACTCGGTCTAACATAGCAACAGTTACTAAGGAAGGTAGGGCTTGCTAGAAGATCACTTTCTGTAATGGGCAGGGCTTGACAAAGGGTCAGATTGGATTTCCACCCCTAGTATTTTCTGTTAGGAATCATCCTTTACAGCCTTGTAGCACCAGCTGACTTAAGGGATTCACTGAAGCATTTCCAAAACACTTAAAACATTTTGGTTATTCAGGGCCCAAAATTGAATGCTCCAGGTCCACTCACGTGCACCTGGAGCTTAGGCACCTGTTAAACCTGTAGCTCATTCAAGAAACAGCCAACTGCAGCAAAGTCTTCATAGGAATGAAAACAATCAAAACATGCTGTATTCAAGGCTGATTTAGGTGCAACATGCTGCAACATCGCACAGGGTATGTGCCATGTTAACCAACCAAGGCTAGTCATGCAGGTCTTCTAGGTATAACCAAGAGTTCATGTGATTTATTTATGATTGTATTAAAGAACTGACATTTTCAAGAGCCCAAAATGTAAATATGTAAAAGGTTTAGTTTAGTTTTTTGATGTGAGGTTGCTTAAGGCCCATGGCACTGGTAAATATAATTGCTGGCCAGCTCTTTCCCTGGGGGGAGATAGCGAGGATGCTAGGCGATACATAGCAGTCTTTGATGCCACAGAAAGCCTCGTATTTCCCGGCTTTTTGGGTAAAACTACACGAAAAACAATGTCAGCTCAGCTAGATGCTACAGTAAGATTCTTAACAGTGTTTCACCTTGACAAAGCCTATGTTTGAAACTTTTTTGTGGTGCAACATATGAGCTACATATCCTTCCACGCGCTAATTGCAATTATGTTAAGTTGTGCCATGGGCCTCGAGCAACCCCGCTTCTTAAAACCTGTACTATTCCTTTAAAGTTCATCCTTACTTAGTCCTAAAGTTAGTTTTTACTTAACAGTTTTCTTATCAATTCCTTCCGCATTTTACGGCATGCCTTGTAAATCAAGTTCACCTTCCCATCTCGGGCCGTCTGCAGAAACAAGAAGAGAGCAGTCAAAGATGTGATCATAGCAGAAGAGAGACAGAAGTGGTCAAAAATGTGGCTTAATTTTACACTGAACGGCTCTAACTAATAAACAGCCTGCGTCTGTGTTTTTGTGATTTCAAGCAGGGGTGGAAACACCAGAAACTTGTCGAAGCATTTGTCTATGTGGCGTACCATTACCAGAGCCATGTGTTTGGCATTGTTACCACTGAAAACCTAAGAAGGCCTACTTCTTCCACTCAGAAAATACGTAGTAATCAAAAAGGGTACTGTTAAAGATTTGAATCAGTAAGCAGGAATTGATAATGGAATTGGTATATGTTATCAATTCCCACCCCTATCCTTGGTCCCTCTGCTGTCAGTCTCACCCTCACTTTACCTTACACAGCTCTTTTTGGATCCTCCCATCAGCGTCTGCTGCCGTGTTGCTGACGTTTATCTCCTTGTTGCTCTATAATCAGCTGTGATTCATGAATGAGATCATGCTTTATGCTTGAAAATGAAGCTCCTGTTCCTGTCTGTGCGCTGGAGAACTGCTTACTCTGCATTGCTTAACTGCCCATAACGCAGTGTGGTGCACTACCAGACCATTAGTTTGGTTTCTCCCCCTCCTGCTCCTCTGAGTCCTCACCCCCTCCAGCAGCATTACATGACGGGCCAGCAGGGTCACATTTTTTATTCTTACATTGGGTGTAGTGTCGGTGGCTCGGTCACACACGGCTGGGCAGGCTGTCAGTGATCTGGGGATGGATGCAGCTTAGTTGGCAGTGTATTGCAGACGCACACACACACTCTCTGACCCTATCCTGGATTCTGTGCCAGGCTCTGTGTGGTGCACTCTAAGGACAAGAACATCTCCTTTTAACCTACATTCACACTGAAAACATGTCCTCTTTATTCACAGTATGCCTTTCTTAGCTTCTGTTCATAAAACTCGCTCTTGAGGGCGGCTCTGTTATGGCAAATATTAAGGATGCCTGGTATTGTATTTTTGCTGGTGATCATGTAGAAAAAAAAAAAAAAGATCCTGCCTTATGGCACAAGTTTACTATCTACAAAGGGGAAATGTAGCTTGCCTGTCTCTGTATGAGAGCTGTCCCTTTTCCCAAAAATTAAACTTAAGTGGTTTTTGAGCATACATGCTGATGACGGAAGCAGACTTTCAACTGAGGGATGGATGTCTGTCCCACTCCTCAAGAACCACATCATCGCCTGCATATAGTACTTTGTAAGTTTGGTAGCAGGCAGCAATCATTGCATAAGGCACATGTTTACAATCAGGAAACCAGTTAGCCTAGAGGAGAGGTAGTTTGCCTGTCTCTGTATGAGCGGTGTCACTTTTCAAGAAATCAGACTGGAACTGTTTTCCAGCATACATGCTAATAACCAAAGATATTCAACCCCCCAAATGTATTTTTACAGTTCGAGTACGTACTTTTACCCCCATGCTCCAACATATATTGGAATATTGAGTAGAAGGGGACAGCCACACTCTGAACTGTGTTCCTCAGTGGTTTAGGCCAATGGGGCTTTTCAATAGACTGTTAAAAGAATTGGATGAAGCCATGTAGCATCAGCTGTTGGATTATCAAAGGAGCCTTTGGAGCGTGTCGATGCGTCACAGTGAACTTAAGCAAACAAACTTAAGCCAAACCTTCTCAGACGTAGAGATCCAGTTAAGGTGGAATTTGAGGCAGCTGATCAGTAACAACTTTTAAATCGTGAACCTACTTCTAAAACCAGAAATCCTCAATAAAATAGAAATAGGGCAGTTTAAATAAAAATCACCCTCCATACAGTGAGAACACAAAGTTGTATTATGTATTTATGCCAAAGCTGTTTTTTTGATCCAGGCTGTAAGGTGTGAATTAGGCTATAAAACAACCATCACCTGCATGTAATCAGAATCAGAAATCAGAAATACTTTATTAATTCCCAAGGGGAAATTTGGTTGTTTCACTTACTCTTATACACAGTATAGCAGTAGGAATATCAATTAAAGACATCAAAATAGAGCATAAAATCTAAATAAATAAATGAAATGAAAAATAAAAAGACAAATTATGTAGGCAGGTTGCAAACATGAAGAATCTTTAAGCAATATCAACTTCCTTATGAAGGAAAAATAAGTAAGTTAAGTAGAAGTGAGACTATAAATAAGGGATTTACACTAACACTTAACATTAACAATATTTACAGTATGAGCATAAACATGACAGCACTGTTTGTCCAAATAGCAAAGTCTGTCATAACACCCCCTGGATTCCTGCAGCCTGCCTCAAGTGGACACTTGAGGAACTACAGCTTTTGGCACTTCTACATGGTACTTCATTTTCAGCCCTGAAGGTTGCCACCAGGCCATAAAGCAATATACATTCCTCATAAGATGGCTGCTGCTTACTGCCAAACTTATAAAACACGATAGAAGTGACCTGGGCTGGCTAAGGAAGTGAGATGGAAAGCAGTCTCCCTGTTAAAGGTCTTCTTACTATAAAACTCACCTTGAAACTACTATATGAAGGTGGAAGAATTGCATATTGTTGCTTTAAGAAAAGCCTCATACCCAGGTTCATCAATCACCTGCAAACAGCCTAGTGATTTATTGTATTTTAATAAAGCAGTATTCTTAAGTTTAACTAACGCGTGGTTGATGTCTTCATACCTTTGTTGATTTGAAAGGATACTAAAAATTGGAAGCATAATGAGGTTACTCTCAATGATAAATTGTGAAAATGCAACAGTATTTTTTTTAGGAATATTGTTTTAAGAATATGGTGTTAGCTGCTGCTTTCCCAGCCTCTGTGTCTGTCTTTGTCTTAAGGTTATTGTGACAGCCTCCTCTGGTCTATTTCTGGATCCTCAGCTGCATGTTTGCATGTACAGCACATGATCTGAGCGACGCTGAGCTCATGTGACCTCCAGGAGTCTTTTTATACCTGCTCCAGGAGCACATAGAGAAATATTATCCCAGCACAGGGAAACTAGCCTCCCTCTCCTCCGTCATTAGCTTTCAGTGTGATTAGACTGGCCGCTGCACTAACTGTCATCTGAGTGCTTCGTCATTCAGCTCGTCATTCAGCACGACAGGCTGCTCTGACTGTCACAAACCGAAGTGACCCGGTGTTATTGGATCGTATAAAATTTCCTTCGTCCTTCAGGCCAGAGCTCACACAGAGGTGCCGACAGTCTTTTAGGCTTGCAGGCTTTTTGACCATGCCGTAACACCCATGTACGTTAATTTGAATATCAATTTATTTCAGATCATTCACAAGTGATGCTGCAGGACAGCTTAAGAGAGAGATTGCTTCTCTCATAAGGGTTTAAGAAATCTTTGAAAAGGTTCGACTTTTGTTACAGTGCTTTCAGGATTTAAAGTACTTGGATTTCACATAAAAGGCTCAAAATTGATCTTGGCTCATGTTGGGCTGTTGCTACCAGCAGCAGGAGTTTCCTCATTCTTGTGTGCTGACTGACAGGCACAAGTGCAGCAGAGCAAACACAGAGAGAAACGGGCAACAGAAAATGAATGCTGTTTGTTTTGAAAACCAAAAATACTGCTGTTTCCATAAACATATTGAACCATGGATCTCGGACTGTACGGTTTAGTATTTTATTGAAAATTGTTGCATCCTTAGTATTGAAACTAAAGTTATTTGTTTGATTACTCAGTTTGTTCCTACTTTATTAAATGCTGCAAAGTATCTCACAAAGTTTGCTATTGCAAAATGAGTTTTCACAATGAAAACACAAAGGTCTGAATTTAAAGAAAATAGCAACCCATGTTGCAAAAATAGAGATCAAAAGGCTTGATTTACCGTAATTTATCGATTATAACACTCACTTTTTTGCTTTTAAATAATGTCAGGTGCATATTATACATGAGTACAAGCAAAATACATCGCAATTGAAACACATCTGATACAAAATGCCGCAATATTCTCTTTCTCTGTGAAACATTCCCACCAAACTTGAATAATTCTTATTAAACTGACTGTTAAACTGTTCTAATCAAATATTTCGGGTCTTAATTAGTTTAACTTTGTGTAATCGTCGTTTAATTCTCAAGTGTTACCACTCACTGGCAAACACAGAGCGCTGCCATCTTGTGAGCAAGGGGGCGCAAAATAGCTGCACTGTGATTGGTCGAAGACATAGACATGTTGATGGCTACTCTCTGATTGGTCGGAACACTCCGACTGAGCGTGCTCTGACAGAAATTGAGTGATTGCGCATGCGTGAAGCAAAACGTGTTTCTGCACCTTGAGAGAAAGAGAATCGTGTATTTGTTGTGAAAACACTGAAATTTCATTGATCCAAACTTTGAATGAAGGTAATTTTTGAGTTGCCTGAGAGAGTAAGGTTTGGGTGAAATTTGGGTGCGTGTTATATTCGAGTACAGTGTTTTTCAGGCAAAAATCGAGAAAATATGGGGTGCATGTTAGAATTCAGTGCGTGTTATAATGAAGAATATCTGTACATTTGATTTATTGGAGTCATTATGCAATGAACAAAACCTTAAATTATTACAGATTATTGTGCAAAAGTTTAACTCACGCTTCATATGAATATTAATACATAGTACATATTGTGGTGTATCGGACATCTGTTATTTCTTATTTTTTCTGTAGTGCTTGTGATCGAAAACATTTCTGTTAAGATCTAAGTCTGTGTAATGAGACATCTCTCAGGGACGCTGGCCCTAAATGATTCATCTTTTTTTTTTTATCCTATTCTCTCTGCAGAAGACAGATTGGGAGGTGGCCATCAAGAGCATCAATAAAAAGAACCTGTCCAAGTCCCAGATCCTTCTTGGCAAGGAGATCAAAATCTTGAAGGTGAGCATGACCCTTGATTGCTTCTCATCTATCTCTCTGGTGCATTTAAAGAAGCATCAGATAATGACCTTGTATTGGTCTGCACCTTTGACTGCAGGGGCAGAAATATCATTAGACAGACTCCATTAGCTGCTGCTTATCTGCTGTCCTCTTTGTTTTTACTCAGGAGCTGCAGCATGAAAACATTGTGGCACTTTACGACGTCCAGGTAAGATTCAGTCTTTTCTGCTGCGATTTAAAAACTCAAGAGACAAGTTAATCAGGAGACAACGTATGTTTATCAGTACATTATAAGGGTTGTTGGTATGACTTTTAAGGCAGACCCTTGATGTCTTCGTATCTGTAAATACAGAATAGCTTATAGCAAAAGAGTCAACATCCTTATGTCTACAAATTGTTTAAAGGTTAATGACAGTAATGACTAGTCCTTCAGTTTGAAGCTGAGTAAGGCCAGACTTCTGCCTAATGCATCTGTTGGGACATCAGACAACCAGACAAGCCCCTTTGCAGGGCCCCATGCTGAAGATCTTTGCCATGAAGGATGACATTTTCAGAAAATATTGCTCATGGCACAAAGAAGAACTGTTCAGATGTTGGTGTTGATCCAAATCCGGACATAATTCCATGAATTTTTCAAGGATAGGGCAGTTTTCAACATTTTTGACAATAACTTGCTCGACAATGTTGAAAATGCTCTTGGTGGAGGAGCACTTCTAGTTAAACTTTATTTTACTTACATTTTTGCAAGTTTTTCTAATGTCTTTACAACTGTATTTAGCATTACATTAAAGGTATTATTACTACACAACTGCAGCCAACTATAACTCTTTTTCCTCCAAAATGTTGCCATGGCAAATTTTGTGCCTTTTTCTTCATGTATTTACATTGTTTTTGTGATCAGATTTTTATTAGATTTTCATTAATAAGACTAACAAATTAACTGAACATTAACGTGACAGAAATAGCAGCAAATATGACAAAATGAACAATATAATAAAACCCGACCCCACCCTCCCAGGAAAAAAAAAAGAAAAAAAGAAAAAATTAACCACATACACAATAAACTAAAATAAAATAAAATAAAAAGGGGATGCCACCAGGACCATGCTTATATAATGATATATTCTTACATCAGATATGTTGATCTTGCTTTCCCACAAGTACAATGAGAAAAATGCAAATATATACACATAGCACACATCCAAGCTGTGTATATGTATTTACATTTTAGTGATATTTAGAAACTCACATCCTGGCAGCATTGAGTGAGTAGTAGGTCTGCATGTGGCCCACGGACCGCCTCTTGCCCACCTCTGTAATAAAGTGTATGATACTCAGACTTTTTGGAGGGGTGGCATAAAATTTGTTTACTCAGCTTCATAGAGAAACGGAGGGGAAGTGTTAAAATCCTCAAAGCTTTACTGTTCAACGGCCAAAAATAAAATGCATGCTCACACTTTCTTTTTCAACATATCCTGCCTTTGAGTTCGTGTGATGGGGATTGAAAGTATCTTTACATATACACTGCAGTAAGGGAGTTATTCACTGTTGCTTTAATTTGCTTCTGAAACCTTTAGCTGTTGTTCCCTTACTTCATAGAGTTTGATGTGAAACTGCAGTATCATGCATGCATGTCTAATAATAGATGTTACAGCACTGGTACAATCCACTTTTGATGTTTTTGACTGAACTGTGAAACCTGCGGAAAGGATGACTCAGTGGAGAAAGGGTATTGTTGTGAATGTGAAAGGTGCCACAGCGAACTCACAGTAGGCTCGTGTTCACGTGTTAGTTGGACTCTTCTCTCGCATGTTTCTGCTCCTTCAAACCATGCTGGATAAGAAATAAAGTGACCTGGAAATAAACAGTCAATAGTCAGTGCAGGATATCAGACTGTGGTGTTTTTAAAGCTTCCGCTCTCTCGCGTTTGTCATTAATTCAATAGAGATGCTGTTAGTTTTCTGCTCTGATGGACGGGTTTCTTCTTACTGAATGATGGAGCTTTATGTGAAATATTTCTGATTATGTGGTTGTTAGTGACCACAAGGGGTGGGAACTGATAGGATTTAATACCAGTGTCATTATAAAGCTGATGTAACTTGAATGATTCCCTTCATGGCTCTTTGACATTTCCATGTTGGCCTGCACAGGTTTGTTGTCTCCATGACATCAAACACAGGACACTCCTGATATTTGACTGAAATGCTCTAGTGATGCACGGTATGAAAAATTTCTGTCATAAAACTTACATGTAGTCTGTTCTTGTTTTGTGTTATATTATCAAGTTATGGATGTGTGTGGCAACGACACCTAAGAAGGCAGGGATGGACACATCCAAGAAGAAGTGACGGCTTGGGAGGGTGTAACGTGGCTCCAAATGTGCTATTAACTTGGGAAAACCCAGCCTCACAATGACAGAAAAGGGCTCGTCGTCGAGATCTATGAGCTCCGTCACTTTGTCATTAACGGCTTTAGCTTTTTCACTGTCTCTTAAAAAGTTTTTACAGTTTTCAAACACCTGTTGAATGGGGACATCCACACTCCGTGTTGTTGTTTTTAGCCTTAGCACTGCTAGCTGCTACCGCGGCTGCTTCGTATTCTTTCAATACCGCTTTGCTGCGATGGTGACTTTTCAGGTGAGTTATAAGATCTGTTGTGTTAAAACTTGAAGTCCTCTTTCCTCCTCTTGGAATTCTCACCAAAAAGGTTTTGCAAACAGAAATGCTGTTGTTACCTTCTGAGAAAAACAGCCACACTGGTGAAGCCATGTTCATTTTTGGTCTGGCAGAGACGGGGGCAGGCTTTGCTCCTTCTAGTAAGGCGCAGTAGTTGACGTAACCAGCGCAACATGGCTTATTTTGGGGTTACGCAGCCTGCCCCAATTTCATTAATTTATCAGACCTTTTAATCGGATAAAATGTACGTATCGGATCGATAAAAAATGACGTAATTTTCCCACAAATCAGCCGATATTATATCGGTCCGATAAATATCGTGCATCCCTCTAATACTCAGTATTTGACTTTTTGCTGATAGTTCAAAAGTTAATGCAGCTGAAAATGAAACCAGTATATAGAAAAGAGTTCAGCTAGTTCTTTTGAGTGCACCTACATTATAAGCAAATGTTCTTAAAATATGAGCAAAAGATTAAAATCCATCTGCTCTGTAAGAGCTTCAAGTGCTGTATTACCAACCTGCCGATGGAAAATCACCTCATTTTGGAGCTTATATATTTAAATTTATATAGATTTGCAAATGACCCATAAAATTAATGTAAATATATGTACAGAAATATTTACATCTGTCAGTGCCAAGTATGAAGCAATTGGATAAATTATCTTCACCAATATTGAGCTTTAGAGCAATCATCTACTGATATTTATCTACTGATATTTATTTTTAGAGCAGTCATCCACTGATCGGATATTTATTTTTTAGAGTAGTTATCTGCTGGCTCAACATTTAGCTTTAGAAAGCCTATCGTGTCAATATGGATATCTTGTTAATTTTCTGCATACCTAATTTAACATCCTGCTGTGTTGACGCAGGTTGCAGGCGTTTCCTCTCATGATTGATATCGCACAGACATAGGTGTCATTTTGTGTAAAATTAAGCCACAGTTTTGACTTCTTTAGTCTCCTGTCTTAAATGACTTCATTGTTGTCCATGCTGACTGCCAATGACCAATGAATCTGATTCAGTTTTATCTGGTACAGTACACAGTTACAGATGTTTCTGCTGTTAATTGTTGGTAAAGGTGCCCAAATAAGTGATCCCCCTTTGTTGGCATCCTTCTGTTGGGGTATCAAGTGTACCAATCTGACCCTAAAAGGTGGCGCTAAATCCACTGCAGTCTTTTGCTTGGCCAAATTCATCAGAAGTCCCAGGTATCCAAACTTTCGTTCTGGGCTTCATTAACCTTGTAGCCTTCAAGCTCTCTCAAACAAGGCTGAGTAAATTCCTGGCATGGTGAGGAGATCTAAAAGAGGTAATGACGTGAAAACAGTCGAGTGATGATGAAGCTCTTCCCCCGCAGCAAGGCTCTTCCTGTGTTTGTGTAAGCCTCCCACGGGGACCCTCCTGATCACTCCATCCAGTCCTCCCTCCACCCATCTCCTCCTCCCTCCATCAGACCAGCTGATGTCAGAAACCCTTTTAGAGGCTGGTGACGGAGGATGAGGAGCACAGTCATCACTCTGCAGGCAGGACGCAGCAGAATATTTGACTTCAGTCAGTGGTGAAGATTTAAGATACATAGTGGCGTAGAATAAGTTGTCAGTATATTCAGCACTTTGATACTTTCATTCACAAACAATACAATCTCAGTGATTTAAAAGATTGATAGTACAGGTAGATACTGAAGCTTCAAAAGAATAAAACGTGCACATCTGTGGCCATGTTTTTGACCAAAAGATTCCCGAGAGACAGGCAGAGCAGCTGTGGTCCATTAGGATTAACAGGTTACAGGCCAGTTGCAAAAAAAGTTGTTGTTTAAAAAACTGTATTGTTTTTTTGATGCATAAGTACTTTTATGGTCTTATAAACACATACAGGGGGATGGTGACACTGTCCAAAATGCATAAAAAACTCTTAGTGTTCTGGCATTAAACCTTCCAAGAAGAGATTTGCTCTCCTTTTTTAGGGTAAAGTGCAAAAAGTGCCCATCTTTAGGATTTGCAGTATTTGCTGACTGTAAGACATTAAAGCATTTTAGAATGGGGATCTTATGAGACATGGATAATATATCCATCAGGTTTGAGGTGAATTATTGATGCTTTAGATTTTTAAAATGGTCAGTATGTATGTTAACTTGGTTAAAGATTTTGTTTAGAGATATATCATGATTAGCAAAAAGTAAATGCAGATTTTTTTATTAGGTTTGGGTAGATTTGCCCAGCCTACTTGCCACGATCATGGGTAAAGAAAGTAACTTAGCTGTGTGGTATGTAAAGAATACACAATCTCACTTCCCAGCTAAAAAAAATAAAAAACTGCATTTCTTATGACTTTTACATTCATAAAAGGCAATAAATTGATCATGATGCCTCTTACTCTTGCTGGTTTTTATTGCTTTATTGTGTAAATTTAGGTGTCCTATTTGTCTGTTTTATTTACTGCATTATCTGCTGATATTTGTATTTGGAGAGCCTAAGGCAAATTTCCACCTAAGGTAAACTTTAAAGGTATATTCTGTTCTACTCTATTCTATTAGTTGTTGTTAAGGTGCTCTTAAATCATCCGTTAAAGGCATGGCTGCAATGGAGAATCAAATTAGCCTTAAAAATTACATAAGGAATATAAAGAAAAAATGTCACCTTGTTTTTAATAGATATGCACAATATTATCAGTACAGTATTGGCAGATATTGGCTTAAGTCTATCATCAGTATCAGCAGGTATTGAGGAAGAGTTTATATCCCATATATAGGCTGTATTCCCAGCAGAATATTCAAATGTACCATAGTGCTTCCCCTTATCACTATATCAGTACATTAAAAAAAATCAGTTTCTTATATTTTACAGTGAGTTTTTTTTTAATACATCTGCTCCTTACACAAATGAACCGTCACATTGAAAGCAACAAGTCAGTTTTCCTATAGAAAAGACTCTGTGCTCTTGGAAGTGGCGATATGGTGTCCAAAATGTTGACATATTGGATTATGGCAAAAAACATGACATTGGCCATTCCTAGTTTGTAAGAATGAAAAGAGGTCATAGCTGTATTTTGATTAAAAAAAAAATCATCCTGATTTAAAGTAGCCTATTATTTAATAATAAAGGCCTTTTTCATTAGATCATATACCTTTAGGAGGAGTGACAGTTGAGATAGTTACTGACAGACAGGCCATAAAGTGTGTTTCAAACCTGGTAAAAATGATCTAAATATAAATGTTGTATTATCAGTCACTGATGCATGGTTTTTGCAGTAGATGTACATTGAGCTCTGCCTGTTCTTTGTTCATCCTTAGTCCCTCAGAGAGCGCTTTAATGATGTGGTCTGATCTGATTTGTGTGTTCACTTCCTTTTTTTGTGTCTTGTTCTTGGTCTGTTTTCCTTCAGCTCTGCCTCTGTCACACTCCCTATGAAAGCTCTAAGGCACACGCCTGTCTAACTGTCTATTTCCCAGCTCTCCCCAGTCCCTTGCAGTATTGTACTGTCTGCTGTAATGGTGTGCGGTTCCTCTCTGACTGATTATCAATAGACTCTTCTGTACTGTAAACCTTCAGCAACACCCCCAGCTGACACTTTCCTCTCCCTCTTTTTTATTGTTTCCAGTCCTGGTTGACTTTTTATATTTAGCTCACTCTTTTTTCCGCTTGTCTTCCGATTCACTTCATGTCCTCTGACATTCCTCCTTCACTGCATCAGCTGTTGTTGTTGAACCACGTGCCGTACGACTGCATTTACACAACACACAGGAAATGTAACCAGAGCTGGAGCTGTCAAGTCAAGCCAAGCCTCTCGTTTAAAACAGATCTTGATTTTCTACTTAAACATCCTTTTGAAGACTCATTTTTAAGACATGGCTCATGTACTGTCCATTTGGGAATTCCTAATATTTCTAAGGTGTTAAATTATCTGGATCAGTCATTTGAGTTTAACACTGAGCGTTCATCTTGAAAATTATATGTAGGCTTTGGTGTATTAAAGTCCAGGAGCTTGAAGGTTCATTCTGGTTTTATTAAACCTTCATATTTGTTTGATATGTTTTCCAAGTTACATGGGGATGTAACTTTATCTTGCAATGCTTTTAAAAGTTTTAACAAATATCCATCCATACATACATATATAAATACACCAATCATCACTGAAGATGTGACTTCTTTTTTTAAAGGTCCCATATCCTACAGAAAAAACACAGGCTGTTTTTTTATGACTGTTTTGAAGGTGTAGTGCAGAGCTCATTATCATGCCCTCTCAGACCTGAGGTTTTCCAAAGGGGAAGGTAAAAGAGCTGTTTCTGATCCTCCTACAGAGATTTTTTTTATTTAACTTAAATCAAATCCTTGTTTAATAGACCCCCAAGATATGATGTCAAATTCGCCAGGACATGGGATCTTTAAAGATTTTTGTTTGAGAGACAGTAACAAGAAGTAAAACTACATACTCGTATAAGCAGAAGGGTTTGGTAAGTCATACAGCAGTACATAGTCAACTACAGGAGGGGGTTTATTTCTGTGTCAGATGACCCTGTGCTGTTGCGGTGACACAGACCACTCTATTTTGACACGCCACTGAGACAGTTTGACACCAGCAGGATATACACTGCCTGGCCAAAAAAGAAGTCGCTACCAAAAAACAGGTCACGCACTCTATTATTTCGTTGGACCGCCTTTAGCTTTGATTACAGCACGCCTTCGCTGTGTCATTGTTTCGATAAGCTTCTGTAATGTCACAAGATTTATTTCCATCCAGTGCTGCATTAATTTTTCACCAAGATCTTGTATTGATGATGGGAGTGTCTGACCACTGCGCAAAGCCTTCTCCAGCACATCCCAAAGATTCTCGATGGGGTTAAGGTCTGGACTCTGTGGTGGCCAATCCATGTGTGAAAATGATGTTTCATGCTCCCTGAACCACTCGTTCACAATTTGAGCCTGATAAATCCTGACATTGTCATCTTGGAATGTGTCCATGCCATTAGGAAAGAAAAAATCCATTGATGGAATAACCTTCAGTATATTCAGGTAGTCAGCTGACCTCATTCTTTGGGCACATAATGTTGCTGAACCTAGACCTGACCAACTGCAGCAACCCCAGACCATAGCACTGCCCCCACAGGCTTGTATAGTAGGAACTAGGCATGATGGGTGCATCACTTCACCTGCTTCTCTTCTTACCCTGATGCGCCCATCACTCTGGAGCAGGGTAAATCTGGACTCATCAGACCACATGACCTTCTTCCAGTCCTCCAGAGTCCAATCTTTATGATCCCTAGCAAACTGAAGCCTTTTTTCCTGTCAGCCTTACTGATTAGTGGTTTTCTTAAGGCTACTTGTTGCCAGCTGAAAGATAGTCGTCCATGCCGTAATTATCCAGTAGGAGGCTTGTACCTATTTGCATAGTTAAACCCAGGTGGCTACTTTTTTTTGGCTAGGCAGTGTATTTCACTATTCCTGCTGAGAAACATTCCTCAGAAAGTGTTTGGAAAGGGCAGAACCTTTGAACTTGTGTACTTATTTTCCTTGACATGAGAACCAGGCATGTGAAAGAAATGAAACAACTTGTATGAAAAGAAAAATCCTGCCTGACCCAAATATTCAGTATCAGGCCTATTGGTGTTTCTACCTTTAGGTATGTGGGTTAAGTATTTAACGTCTGATAATAATGACCCACAAAAATGACCCTCTGACTGCTGTGGTGTCTGAACTACATACAGTATTTGCTGATAACTCTGCTGATGGCGGCTTTGAAAGAGCAAAACTTTGAGTCAATAAGGGCCTCATAAAGACAGATGATGGTAGACTTTGTGATGGTGGCTCAGGGCAGCTGTAAAGCCTCTGAAAACACAAATACTGAAAATCTGCAACAACGCCTACAAAGTCCTTTTAAAAACCTGATTGTTTTTAGTGCATTCAGCGAAGAGAAGCAGAAATGCTGAGTTAGTACGGCTCAGTGTTAAAACATTATGTCAGTGTGGCTCTGAGTGAATAAACAGCTCCATTGTGAAACTAAATCAAACATTCAAAAGAACATAAGCACTTCTACTCCTGTGTTTATCTAGACCCATACAATGCAGTCTACGCTATATGGTTCAGTGCGAGTTAGAACGGAGACTCAGCTGGAAAGGTGAATGTACTTAAAATATATTACAGAAATGCTGGGGAATATCTGCTTCACATTCATTTGATTTTAGATGACAGGTAAATTAAAAAAACATCAGCCAGTGATTGATTTTACTGGCCAAGTGAGTAACCAGGTGTGTATGTTTGAGAACTGTTGGAGTTTGATTTTTGTGAAAAGCGACAGCCCTATTGCACCACTATGCATCTCCTCAAATAAATATTGAACACCAAATCCAGATTCCTGTAATCTTTGTAACTAAAGACCTAATCAAAGGGGCTGTAGTGAGCAGTATAAGTGTGAGAGAAGAGGGGGCAGTGAAGCATGGCACCCTGACATGAGACACCATATAATTAGAGCCGTCTGCCTCACACGGCTGCAGCTTGCTTAACTTTTAACAGCACAATGGAGGAGGACGGGGGAGCCATTCAGCTGTGTGTTTAAGACTGCCATTAAAGTCAAAATGAGCAGATCTTTAAACTACAGCAGCGATAAAGGAGCTGCAGTCTGTCATGAGCACACATACTCCCACATGGAGCCCCGCAGTGTTTTGTTAATGCAGAGTTATTCTGAGAGGCGAGCAGGTTGCTCTTTATCCACTCAAACAGCTGCTGATTCATGCCCCGGCAACCTGTGAGGTTTACTGCAATCACAGGAGCTGGAACAAGAAGTACATGTGAACTAAACATCCTTTTTACCCCTTCATCTACAGAGAGTCCAGTTTTATTAGCTGGACTTACTGTACCCACTAAAGTTGCTGATGGTGCACTCGCTTTATCTTGAAACTCGGATGTCAGTGCTTGAATTGATGGCACACCTGAGTAAACCACATTCTAGTTACAAGCTGGTAAAGTACAGGACACTAAAGATGGCCCGACCTCGAGAGTTTGAATCCTGACCTAAAGAAAGCGTTTACATGACGTATCTAATTTGCAACTTGGCAATTCCAGCTTTCAAGTTCAAATAGAGGGCACCTTGACCATGGGATAATGATGACAGAGAGGGCTGAAAGATATAGGGGAAATTTTAGAATTTAATATTTTTCCCTCCTTAAATATTTATGAAGATCTTTGAAGGAAACTGCACCTGAAAAATGCTGTCTGTTTTTCATCAGGGCTGTGTTTTGGAGGGAATCTGACTTTGGGGTTCATATCGTAATACAGAGGTGATGGAATTATATGTCATGAACCAGTAAAATACTATAAGCAGAGCAATATATCATGATTTTTGTCAACTCAGTAGTTTTTTTTTTTTTCATATGTTTTTTAGTTTGTAGTAACATTGTCTGCCCAAGTTACAGAAATAAAATAACAATACACACACATACAGGTATCAAATGGCTGAACACCTGTTGCCTACTTGAAGCTGGACACTAAATTACAATACAAAACAAATTTCCCAAATTTACCTAAATTTTTAACTAATAAAACACCGACATGGCACTATGTACCAGAAGTGATCTTAGAGCACAAATTTCTGCTAAGGCATTTCCGACATTGTTGGACGAGTTATTTTTCAAACATTTTGAAATTTCCCAATCACAATGTTTGCAAGTCCTTCAAAAAATGTGCATCCATTTCCAGATGACCTTCAAAATAAAATCACTTATTCCTTGTGCCGTGTCCAAAATTTCCTGGAAATGTCTTTAAATCCATAGATAACCTTTTGAGTTATCTTGCTCACAAACCAACAATCCAGCAAACAGATAAACACTGGTAAAAACATATCCTCCTTGGTAGAGGTAAATATCAACACAATATACACAATACTACAAAATATCCCAGTACACCGGTGTACCATATGTATTCTGACGCCCCTTCTTTAAACGTGCATCACTGAAATGAGATTTCATTGTAATTTTTTGGTAAGCTCACATTAACTAGAATAAAAAATCAGCTCTTAAAAGTTTGTAAAGCAAATTTTTGATGTCTTACTGAAAAGAAGGGATAAACTTTTTTCTATCACACACATTTTATGGTCTAATATGAGCCTAAATGATCCCTTCCATCAAGACATTGCCAGTGCTACGGTTGCAGTTTGTGAATGTGACGGCAGCGCTGAGCACAATTTTAAATGAATACTGATGTTGTCTTATTTTCTGCCAGATATAAAGCATTTGAATTGGAATCATTGTACTAATTAATTGGTAAACATGCTTAAAAAACATCAACAGTTGAAGTAAATATGGAAAATTCACCTGCTTCCATGGTGTCGTTTGGAAAATTAAACCTCAAATATTGCAGCTTTTTAAAGACCTGTCAGAAAGTCAGGGAATTTACGCCAAAACAATAACATCAAAAGAATCCCCCAAATTCTCAGAGTGTATATTCAGTATCCGAATGTATGTGCAAAAACACTGAAAAGTTTTTTTAATAGTTTGTGTGCTCACTTAATTTTGTCAGACAAATTTCTGAGGTCAAAAACAGAATTCTTCTGTGTGACAGTTGCACTTATTTTTCCATCTAATCGACTAAAAAGAGACACAAACACTGAGCTTTCGCAGAGATTGTAGTTGGTGTAAATGTAAACAAACGAAGGGGAGGATGGAGGTTTGTTCATGAAAGGTTTCAGGTCATTAACCAATCCTGACAAAGGCTGCTGCTGCTGAGGAACATTGTGTTCCAGCTTGGATGGGGCCCCTAGCCCAGGGTGTGTGTGTTTTGTGTGTGTTTGTATGAGTGTGTGTTCAGGACTCACAGAATAAAAGGGGCTTAAAAAGAAAACAGGGCGGTACTTTTTCTTGGATAACTCAGAGGAGAATCTTTGGACGTCAGGGAGTTTTCCTAGAAAAACCTGCTGCCTGAAACTCACTGGCCTCCGTCCAAATTCTTGCACAAAGATTTTTTTTTCTACAGAGATTTAACCGGCTCAGAACAAAACTCTGACTACTCACTGAGGCACAAACACAGTAACTCCTCAACACATGCACAGGAGAATATTTCAGGACAGCCTTCCCCTAAAATCTGTCAGAGTCATTTTGCTGCAAGTATATAATTTTGGTCCGTGTTACAAGGGGACCAAAATGCGGAAAATGAAAGGAAAATGGTCTTTTGGTGTGAATGTCTTCATAGAAAATTGACTCCTGGCAGGCTGTGGCTGCTCCAACCAGTGTCAGTTTTGTTGACTAATTATTTTCGTCATAGAATTAGTCAAAAACCTTTTTTCCCCTGACGAAAACTAGACAGTAACTAAAACAAAACAAGTGCACATTGTCAAAAACTAAAACTAAATTAATTGACATTTTCGTCAACAGATAAAAACTAGACTAAAATGTTTGACAGAGACTTAACCCATTCAGACCTAATTTCGTCATTTAGAAAGTAGGGACAAGTTAGGAGTCACAGTTACTTTGGTTGTGTGAAAAGGTTGGATGAGTTAAGAGGGACATCCAATCACAACTGCCTTAACTTAGTGGTGGCAGGATCCAAGTGTAAAACATGACTTCAGAAATTCAAGGAAACATTTAAAAAAGCCTTACACTTTACACTTCATATTGTAGTTGGCTAAATTTACAGTAGATTTCTAAAATTGTGGTGAAATTTCATCAGCTAAAACTAGACTAAAATTAAAATAATTTAGATGACTGAATTATAACTAAAACTAAAAGATATTTTAGTCAAAAGACTAAAACTAAATTAAAAAGTTTTGTCAAAATTAACACTGGCTCCAACATGCTTTAGTGAAGTCTCATGATTTAATATAATCACCGTGCAGCTATTATTGAATGATTTATAAAATGATATGAAGTCCAGTTGCCGCCTGGATCAGCTTTGGATTCTGGTCTAACAAGTTAATGCTCACAGAATGATAAGCTCCACCAAGGCATTACCAGTTTCCAAATATTTTTCAGGCATCTTTGGATAATGTGCTGTCAAAAATGTGAAAAACTGCTCTATCTTGCAACATTAACAAATCTTTGAAAAGAAACGTGGATCCACATCTAGAGTCAGATCACCACCAAAATCTAATCTCTTCTCTTGTGCCATGACCAACATTCCCTAAAAATGTCACCAAAATCAGTTCACAACTTTTCGAGGTATCTTGCTAATGGACAATCAGACAAATGCCAACAAAACATAACCTCCTGGGTGGAAGTATTGAAATGTTTTGTTCGTTGCATGTGTGTTTCTGAGACAAATAGACTGTCACCATGGAGGGAATAGGTCAGTTTAAACCCTTAAAGCCTGTTGTATCATATTGGAAACATACTTTTATGATACCTCTGTTTAATCAATATGATCAACAAATTACTTAAAAAACATCTAAATATAATCTGATAAATGATAAAAATGCCCTCAGGTGGATAACCCGTTGCCAAAAACACCTAATGTATCAAATGAGATACAAAGAAATATATATGTTAAATTTTATGGGAATTTAAATTTTTTGGGATTTCATTAGAAAGTGAAATAAACATTTCAGCTCCAAAAAATTAGACTTTTTAGGCTATAATTTGTGTTTTTAGGCTTTAAAGGGTTAAGTAAAGTGGTGACTTTCACAAATGGTATCAAGACAGCTTACTTAAGACCAAAAGAATATTGGTATTGGCAAGAGAAAGTTCAGAAATATCCAATGTTGTGCATGCCTACCAGAAATGAATTACTTTATGCCATCAGATTGGATTAATGTTGGGTCCAGTTCTCACTGAAATGCACTGCTTATGCCCCAGTCACACATTCCCGTTTCTCATGGTGATTGTGCACGACTGTACACGATTGGCAAGGCTGGTTTGATCGGCATGATACGGGAAGAAATGACTGTCTCTCCCCTGGACACACCCCATAAATACACCATTGGTAATGCTTCTACAGCGCTTCGGGGGCGTTCGTCCTGCTTCAATTAGGTCAATACAGCCATATTACGAGGATTCCATGAATTTCCATCTCACTGACTCGACGTCAGCCCCGTTCAAGCCCAGTTTGCGTCTCGTAAGCCCCGATTGAGCCCTGTCGCTTGTGTCGCCTTGAACAGGACACAGTAGGGGCACAATTGGATACGTCCTGGTCAGTTGTCTTCAGAAAGCTTTTCTGGACTGAGCCACGATCAGCCCGATTGAGCCCCGTACATGCCACGCTAATACCATTCGCCTTAGGGACTGCATTAGGCTTCCACCCCGCTATCCCGCGGCGATTATCCACGAGAGTTTTGAACAGTTCAAAACAATCGGGACCGTTCCCCGGCGTTCATCCACGACTATACAACACTGATGAATGAACACAGATCAAGTAGCGCATGCACCATGACCAAAGCACGTTTCATCAGGATCATGACAATCATGCACAATCGCCATGAGAAACGGGAATGTGTGACTGGGGCTTAAAGGGAGCAGATAAAAGTGGACAGAGAACCATCTTTTTGGGCTGTCTTAATGCAGGTCTTTAGTTTGCACCACTTTTTGACGGACAGCTTCCATACCAGCACACAAACGAACCGCAGCTTACTTGGAAGACAGACTTAAGTTTGCTTTAACCACACCAAACATGTTTGATGTGAAAGGCCCCCAAAGAGGATCCTAATAAGAAACAATCTGGAGAAAGTTTGGATTTAGATGTTCTCTGTTTGCCTTCACAAAATATTCCGTGCATGTGCTAGCAGGTGTAAACACACACATGAAGAGTCATCTGAGTGGAGCGTGTGGTCCGTGTGCTTCATTTGATGACTACTCACATGATCTGGAGAACACATGTGCCTCTGTTACATAACAAAGGTTCAACAGAGACCACAGTCAGGAAGTTTGGAGCAGAGATGGAGGAGCACATTTTTGGATGCTCTGTTCTCTTCTTAGTTTCACTATGCTGCATATTTCCTGCTGAATTCTCACTTCTGCTCATAATGCAATGTGTGATATTCCCTCTGAGCTGGCAGGCAAACTTTATGTATAGGCAAAGTTTTAAAATATGTATGCACCCTGATCTTTTTTTTCTTTAATAACAAGGCTTTTTTTGTTTCTAGATTGATTACGTAGGACAAAATTTACAGTGCGCCGCTCAATCCAGTTCTGACCTGATATAAGTGGCGTGATTGTTTTGATCTTATGCTAACTCGTGTGTGGTTTGAGGGGCTGTGTACAAAGAGGCCAGGGGGGTGGGGGGACACAACAGCTTAAACAGTGTCCGGTTAGCAGATATCCCTCTATCATTTAAGAAAAAGGAGAAGAACAAGAGATACCTTCAGCAGGCCTCTACCTGACAGAGAAGTTTGTTATGATTAGATATTTACACTTGTTTTTATCCTGTGTGTATGTGCATACGCCTGTGTGAGTGACGGAGAGCATTTTTGTGTTTAAGCCCTACACTTTGGACAGGACTGGGGATAGAAATGGAGAATAATTTCCAACTAGTTTGGGGAATTAAGATAATTTGCTTTTTGTTTAACAATCCACCTAACAATTTTATGTATGTGACATACAACAATGTTGTGCTAATGCGATGGGTGGCAAGCACAAACGGCTGCAAAGAAGTCAGGGAGGTAGTCGTGGCGGACAGGTGTCAAAAAACGGACGAAGAGTGGCTGATGCACATCGTGATGACAGAAATGTGACATGAAGTGCAGTGGTGGACAAAGTCCTCAACTCCAGTACTTGAGTGAAAGTATAGATACGTCCTGGTCAAATATTACTCCATTACAAGTGAAGGTTATTTTACTTAAGTTAAAGTGCTTGAGTACCTGCTTTTGAAAATACTTATTCTTATTTATTTACTTATTTAAAGTACATTTTTGTTTTAATGTCAACGTGTTATTGTATTGTTGCCACAATGAATTTACAGGGCCTAATGACTGAAACAACCTCCTTAGTGCATTGACATGCTTTTAGAACCTGTAGAATTAATCACTTGTAAAATTTGCTACGAAGCAAAAAGAAATGCCTGTTGAAATATGATCGAATTGACAAAAAGACAACCACTGCTGCATTTAAAATGATATGAATCATTCTTCATTTCGACAACCTCAAACATGGACTTCAGATATGGCCATGGGTGCTCTGGTGTTGAATTGTCATCTGTTTCTGCTGTAGCCATTGCTGCCAAGATAAACAGATATCTGACAATAGCTCAATGTGTACCTGCCTGATCTGAGTAGTGCATGTGCGAGGTACAGGTATGGCAACACCACTTGAACAAATCACTCGCAGATTGCATTTTAGAATAGAAAAGAAATTTCATCCACTGACTTCAAAGCTATACTTAAAAGTAACGAGTAACGAGACCCTTCATAGAAATGTAGTGGAGTAAAAGTACAATATTTGTCTTTCAAATGTAGTGGAGTTAAAGTCATAAGTTTCCCAAAAAATAATACTAAAGTAAAGTACAGGTACTCAAAAAATGTACTTTAGCACAGTACTCAAGTAAATCTACTTCATTACTGTCCACCCCTGATGAAGTGTCTATTTCCTTGTCATCTCAAGCAAGTGTGGAAATACCAACATGTTAAAACTAGGGTTGGAAATTGACTAGATTCTATTTATACCAATGCCAGTATGGATTCAGCTTACTTGTACAGTCCTTTATCGACTCTTGCGGGCAAAAGTCGGCCTGCACATGTTGTCAGTGGCAACAACCTCAGACACATGGCACTGACACCTAGGCATTGTCTAAAACAAACCCTGGTCTGATGGCCTGCCCAGGATAAGAAAGATTTTTTCTTTTAATGCTTCGTCATCTATTCCACCACAACTTACAGTCATGCAGGCCTTTGTGTAGAATCTGTATTTCTGAAATTATTCTCCAGAAACTCCAGTATGAGACTACGCCAATGTTTAACGTACCGGTACTCTATGTAAAAACAAACAAACATTTGCTCCTTTGCGTAAGGAGCAGCCACACCAAACATCAGTAAACACTGGTGACCTTGTGTCCTCAGTCATAATGAGTGTTTTCCTGCTGCAGCCATCACCGACACACAAACATCCGTCATCATGTTCTGCTGCCTCTCCGCTCTCAGATGACTCCAGTTTACTCTGAATTCCCCGGATTACTCTGCACGGACAAAACACACACTTACATACTCCTTCCCCCTCTTGTTAGCCTGTATCCCCTCCCCCCACATCATTACATAACCGTGCACTCCTGGAGTCTCACTGTGACGCAATAACTGAACAACAGCAGGCTCAGTGTTGATTCTGGCTCACGCTTGGCCCTGGCACTGAGGAGTGTTTTTGTGTTTGTGTGTTTCATATCAGGTTCAGATCCGTAAAGCTACCGTCCTGACTGCTGCAAAGTTAATAACTAAAGATGGATTTTTTTTGCACCGTTTAGTGAAAGTTTGTACTAGGACTGAATATTTTGGGGCCATATTGGTGTCCAGAGTCCACATATGTGATTTCAGCTGCAGCTAGACTGTGAAATGGACCTTCAAGGAGGGCAGGGCAAGATAAACCAAAAACCAATCCTTGATGTTTTTTTTAGCTGGATGTAAATACAAGATATTTTTATTGATATTGAAAAAGTATTGATTATACACTTTTATATGATTCTTGTTACTTGAAGAGCCCTTATTCTGCTTTTTTGAGATTTAAATGCCATTATGCATCTTTAACACGTGTCCTTCACATGTTAGAGTACTTCTAATAACAAGACAAATAATCCACAGAATCAGGACTTCTCCCCTTCTTTACTGCTCCAGTAGCTACCTGAAACATCTCCATCTCCAACCATTGTTTCATCAGCAGTTGAAGCCCATTGGCTCATGGTAGGAAGCCCAGTTTAGATCAGAGGTTAGAATGAATTCAGACTTGTTGACAACATGACCAGCAGCATTGACCTGACCAATCACCACAGAGCAGACTGGTCAACCATCAAAGCCGACTGGGTCCAATACAGGTTGAGTCACCAACAGGCCATCACACAGCATCAAGGAAGTCAGTGATTGTAATATGATAGTGGACAAACAATTTATATCACAATTTATGTCCTTATTTAAATGTTACATGTTAAACGTGTATCAGTAGCATCCACTAAAGAGTTGTGAGGAACACTGTAGCAGAGTGATTACTGCAGAAAATGAAGCTTCAGAGTTTCATCTCCATATCCAACAGCAGCTCTTTGGGTGTGTAAGTGACCCAGTGGTGAGGGTTTTGGAGCAGATGTACCACAGAACTTTGAGGTGCAGTCGAAAGAACACTTGGGATGTCCAGACCCACATTTGAGTTGTGTTTCTCCCCTTCCAATCGGATAAACTTCTCCCTCTACAGCAGTTGTTTTGATCCATCCTGTCAAGTCTCTCTCTTCCTGGTTTGCGTCGTTCGCCCAGGATGATGTGATCTAAATACTAGAAGCCGAAGAAATTTGGTTGTTTGTGTTTACATGTACGGTTCGCCTGGGTAATGTTTGGATAATTTCTTTTTTTTTTGCAAGTGTGAATGGGATTTTAGTGTATTGTTGTATCCTTGTAATATTTTAATATTTTCTAATGTTTTCCAGCTCTACCTCCTTAAAACATTGTCAGCATTTGGTGCGGTCTCAGATGTGAGCTTTTTCTCACAAACAAAGGTGGCCTTGTAGATCCCCGTCCCCACCTGCCTCTTGAAATTCATCCCACCCCTGAGCAATTAGGCAACAGACCAAACTGAGGTGGCTGCAGCAGCCAGAGACGACAACACCCAGAGCTGCCAAAGCACACACAGAGAAAGGAAGTGTTCCTGCAGGCAGCAGCGTTTCTTAGAAGTCCTCTGGTGTCTGTTGATCAGTTTTCTTTGACAGTGATTGTGTAATAACCTTCTGCAGATAGCTACATTTGTGTTTGTCTTTATGTTTAATGGTGAGCAGGTGACATATGAATTGACCCTCCTCCGATATACCATCCCCCCTCTCCTACAGATTGCACTGCATTATACATGCTCATTATGTAACCCCCCCGAAGCCCCCCTACCCTGCCTCAATCTCTCACAGATACAGTCAGATACTGGTTTCCCCTCCCCCTCCATCACCACCACCAGCTGTCCCAGCTACAGAAACCACAGTGTCAGATTGGAAAGTCTGAGCTACTTAACGACCAAACAGACAAGCCCATTAGCCCGGGGTCACACGCAGGGTGACTTGCATGTGCCAGTAATATATTGTACTTGGGTGGTAGAGGTGCCATGGGAGGGCTTGGGTTGGGGTTGCAGAGTCTCGCTTCACTTTGTAGGTTAATGTTTTTGAAGCTTTGCTCTTTTGACCATATTAACCAGCCCCTGCTTGGAAACCAGATGCTGCACCTGAAGGGGATGTCCACAAATACATTTTAATTTCAATTTAGACTTTTTGTCAAAGAGGTTATATATTGTAGTGATAATACTATAAAGCTGAAGTGTTTAATAATATCCACAGCAAGCATCTGCTGAAACAACAGATGCATGCTATTTTTGAAACAAGGACTGTCTCAAAACACAGGCATTGACCATAACTGTCTTTTTGAAAAAAAATGCACTTATCACATTGAGCTAAAAAAGGGCATATCGTAATACCGTGTAAGTATTTGCTTTTCTATGGGGGCTGATCAATATTCCAACCACAGTGACCGGCAAATACAAAAAGCCCAGTAGAGGAATTTTTCTGACACAAACAGCAGGTTAAGCACTCACAAACATCCATTCAGACACTCAGAACAATGCAGCGTCCGCCCATATACAGTGTGCATTTACAATGTGTTCTCTTCTCTGTAATTTTGGTGTCTGTAAACAACAACAACATTACGTAAGTGTGTTTGCTTTGCAATGTGTAATTGTCCATCTTCAAGCCTTGACACAGACTGTGTGCTGGAGTATATTGTCACGGGTCAGCTTGGCTGGAGCCAATCCATCTCAAATTTAATGGCTGTATCAACAGCTTAGATGTGACATTAAACCAATGTCTCAGTTTTTTTTAACATCCAAAATAATACAAAGCAGCTGCTAGAAACACTACATGTCAACAAACATGCTGCTAAACTTAAAGCTCCGTCAATGATGAGGAAGATTTCCGAAAAACAATTCACAACAAAAGTCTTGATCTGTAATTATTTGCAAGTCCTTTATTTTGAAAGCATTTGAACAACCAAAACAAGAAATTGTGTTTTCAGGCTGCAAAAAAAAGCCCCAACTGCAAATTTTACATTGTGATTCTTTTAAAGTCCTGTCAGTAAGATCATGATTCCTTTATGTTTGCTCAAACTATTTGAAGGGCGTTAGTACATGATCTGTTCAGATGTAATAACAGGGAAATTTAGATTTGGTTTCATTTCATGCATAATACATCTGAGTTAGTGCTCTGAGACATATTCCCCTATATTATTCTACGATTTGCACAGTTTAATTATTTGAGTGATTTAAATCTTTTTCATTTTGTTTATAGCTGTGTGTTGACTGACCTCAGATCAGGATGTCAGAGCAGGGAATTTGTTTAGTCCCCAATTCCAGATTTCGTGCCTCTCTGTTGAGCAAACATTCAATCAGCACACGTTAGTCATTAATATTTGTTTTGGTATCAACTGATTTCAGGAAAGGGGATCGATGGTTGGTATCAGCAGCAAAAAATCCCAATTAGGGCATCTCTTTTTTCCTTTAATAGCAGCAACAGGCATTTTCATATCTAAAAAGTCCACACTGAGAGACAGGTTGTTGTACAGAAGCAAATGTTGATGCTGTTTTGTTCTGTTGGAATTTGTCTCCAGATGTATGTGCATTGAAGGTGTCAGCTGCCTCATGAAATGACTTCTTTAACGCTGATTCTTTGTCTGCTTTTTTGCAGGAAACACCAAACTCTGTTTTCCTGGTCATGGAGGTGAGTGAACAAACATGACTGCAGGTTTCATAAAAACATACTTCACAATGCTATGGAAAGAAATCACAAGAACGCATGGGACGTAATCATCACCAGGCCCTCTTTACACAGTTATGTTTTACAAAAGTTTGTAGCCTGCCTCCCCTATATCATTTTCCCTCTCTGGTTTTCCTCCTCATTGTGTCTAAATTTCCTTTATTTTCACCCTTGTCATGCTCCCCTACTTTCCAGGCTCATTTCGCAATGCTCTCTGTTGGCTGCAGGGTAGAAAACAAACCACGGCAGCAAACTCAAGTTACTCAACATGTGTTTTCTAGGAATCATGTTCCCCGAAAGCCTCTGCCGAAAACATGTTTTGATCTAAGTTTAGACTAGCCTACAGTACACTCTATGAATTATTCCTATGAACCTCACCATGATGGGGTTACATTAACTTATGTATATTTACACGGCAGAGGTGAATGACAGACACGGCAGGTGGTTGCTTTCCAGATGAGGCTTTGCATAGTGCAACATAGGGCTGGGCAACATGAACCACATATCACAACTTTTTATTTTTGAGCTTGATGGCAGCATTGTATTTATCCTGATGATTTTTTTTTTCTGTAAAGCTGGTTCTTATAATACCAGAAATACAAATTCTGATGTGATTTGAGTAATAGCTGGATAATTATGATATCTGTTGGATAACAGCAACAAAAATTTAAGTCCAAGGCACCCAATAAAAGGCAGTTTGGTGCTTCTCTAAACATTACTTTGCCCATCCATCCTCACTACTCTGATTCTGCCAGCAAGGAATAAAGGAGATATTAGGCAGAAACTTGAGGGAACCAGCTTAATGCTAACTACCACGTTGACCTACAAAGAAATGTCATCCCTGTATGACTTTATTAATTCATTTTTTTTTTGTACTTTTCTCCTGGTGCACGTTCATGTGCTAAATGGCAGAATTTTGACAAAATTAGCCTCTTTCCCTGAGGCTACAGTTAATTTCTTCCTCATTTTAAGGTTATGCACTTCCTCTATCAGTAGAGCTAAACAATTGATTGCAATTTCAGCAAAATCTCAATATGATGCACTGCAGTTATTAAATCTCAGGAGGTGCTATGTTTCTTTTAGGTCTAATTTTTGGCCAAATATTACTTTTATGTAAATATAAAGCTGCAGAGGTGTTCTGGCCTGCATATCATACAAAGATAAATAAAATGATGGTATTTGTTTTGTGCAGAAATTGTGAAACAAATAATAAAATAAAATAAAACTGATTTTTTTTTTGGAATAAGTTACTATTTTGTTTTTTTCAAAAAAGAGATTAATGAGCGAAGCATGTTGAGTCCCTCTAAAGGTTTTAAAAAATTAGACCTTGATACCTTATACTTACTATATTTTTAAAATGATACTACACCATAAATTTACCATTAAATTGAATCAAAAATATGGAGGCCTCAAAAACAGAACTAGAATCAGATTTTTTTGACCCGTGGCTGCAAAGATGAATGACAGGCAGCTGACATAAGAGGATCCACACCCTGTTTATGTGCAGCGATGGCTGACCTCAGTGTGATATGAGGGTGAGATCGAGGCGTAGCCCTTCAGTCAGTCCTTCTTAACTTTGCTTATCCACTCAGCGATTCTTTGTCTTCAACCCACAACAACATTAATCCATCTGTTCTTGTGTTTCCTCCTGAGAACCTACTGATCTTGCCGTCAGCACTGATAGAGATGACATTAATCAGCAGATTAATGAATGTGTCACAGTCACACACAGACCTCATTTACACAAAAGTGCTCCTCAGCTGTTTCATGATTGCACCTGAATGTAAATGTTGCTGATGCTGATTGTTTGTTTCCTCTCTCGCAGTACTGTAACGGAGGAGATCTGGCCGACTATCTGCAAGGTAAGCATGCGCCTAATCTGTCTGCACCCCCCCTCACCCCACACACACACACACACACACACACACAGATTATTGTTCACCATAACAGAGTATCTAATGGTGCAGAGGAGGAACAGCCATGTGACTGCGGCTGTCAGAGGAGTGGAGGTGTGGGAATGTGAGCACGTTCTTCAGCATGTATTATTGATGCCTGATGGCTGTTTGTAGAATAATGTGGGTCTGTGTCCTGTGGGGGAACTTAAAGAGAGCATGTGTGTGTAATAATGGCTGTTTGTGTGTGTTCATGTCTCTCTGTGGGGGTGTGTGTGTGTGTGTGTGTCACTATAATGGAGAACAGAGGGTTCCTTCTTCAGCTCAGTGTTGATACCGGTTTAATACTCTAACAAAGGCCAGCTCAGAGACACTGTATGTAGAGTTTTGGGAAATTTGGATATGATGTTTCTAAATCAATCGCAGAAATCCTGTGATATACCTACATTACATCAAATGTTTCCAAAAGTTTTCAATGATGGGGAAGAAAACTTCTTTTCTTTACATGCAATGGACTGTTTTATGGCAACCACAATGAAAGAGCCACCATGAAAGACACAGCTTGTTTATAACCCTCAAGGAGGTTATGCAATAATATAAATGGATTTGATTAAATTTTCAGGGAATGTTGGTCATAGCACAAGGAAGAAGTGATTAGGTTTTGTGCTGATCTGAATCTGGATGTGGATCCAGGATTTTTTAAAAGGATTTGTTGACACTGAGAAATAGGGCAGTTTTCCACATTCTTGACAATAACTCGTCCGACAATGTTAAATGCCTTGACGGAAGTTTCTCCTCTCTGACACTTCTAGTTGCTGCTGTGCTTATGCTATTTAGGCCAAAGATTGCTACACAAGGAAGCAGTACATGCATCTCATTAATGACTTGTTCTGCTTATGCCATGATTCTCTAGCAGTGGTGCATTTTATCCCCAAAACTCCCCCTGGATCTAGCAACTCCATCCCCAGACCCCATAATAGTACTGATACTTGTGTCATCTCTGGCTTCTTTCATCATTAATTTCTTTTATAAATTGGGGACTTTTTTCCCTTAATGCAGACAAAAAAAAAAATCCAAAAATTGGGCCCCTTGGTTTGTGCGGTGTGTTTCCTGTAAAGCATCTAAGTATGTCATATGCAGCATAAACCAGGAAGCCTGTATTTAGCCCACTGGTAGCTTTTGTCCTTCCTTATATGAGATCCATGCATGAGACAGAGGAGTTGGTTTTCAGTTTGATAAATACATCTCACAGAGGGCAGTTTTTATTGGATCTTAAATCAATTAGAATAAGTAAATAAAAATGGACTGAGATGATAGCACGGGTCACTGTTCACCTCAGCACCAGCTTCACCTGAGGTGAAGAGAATAGAGGTGGATCAGGGGTACACAGTTTCTGAAAACTAGGAGGTTTTAGAACATCAGTGGTTATAAACATACTTCAGCAGTCATCAAAAATGAATATATGAACCAGAGTTAGGGTGAAGTATAAGCTCTTTAAATTTCCTTGTAATGGGTGTGATTTCCTATAATAGAAACTTCACAGTTCTAATATAATGTGATAAATGTAACACATGATAATGAATGGTGATTATTTTGACCTGTTTTGTATTACATATTATTTGCAGTAACCAATAGAATAATAATTTTTGTCTCATTGTTCCCTATTAATCACAAATATGTTAAAATGATTATCTAAATGATTGATCAGAATGGTTTCTATTTACAGTTTCTGCCCCAACATATGATTATAATTTATTATTTAATTTATTTGTGTGTGATAAATAGGCCAGAACACCCCTGCTCCTAAATATTTGAATATAAATTTAGTTTAGACACCTATTTGTTCGTACAGAAATATTGCACTGCCTGTGATTTGAGAATTGCAATGGGCTGTTTTGAGATTTAATTGAAATTGTGATAAATTGTTTGGCCCAAATGAAAGCCCTCGACATAAAAGTTGCCTTCCTTTGCTAGGGGTGTACAGCATTGCACAATGATTTTATTTAGACTTGCTGGCCCCCTTTTGTCAGAGCTTCGGACCCCAGGGGCTACAAGCCCGACTTTGGAAACCTCTGCTTTAATTTTTGAATTATGTGCTGGAAATGTTGATGGAAAGCAGTTTGTTTTCTCAGTTTCTCAGTTCAGTCCTTAAAAAGACATAGATTTGTAATGTGTTGGAATCCTGTAAAACACTCAATGATACTAATGTTTGACTCTTGATAAGTCATATTATAAAGTCATTACCTTGTTAATTATTGTATGATGAGTTTAGCTGATTGTATCATATACTCCCTAAAACTGTCCACCTAAAGAGTGTAAAAACAGATCTTAAAACATCTACAGCATGTTTATATTTCTGCTGTGTGAAGTTTTAAAGAGTATAAATCAGGTCCTCTGCTGGACTCTCCAACAGAGAGTCAGTTGAACAGTCCACCTGTTGGATAACTGCAGGTGTTTCCACCTCTGCTCCATAAAAACACTGATGGTGACTGTGTGGCTCCTTTCTTATCTCTGTACTTTTGCATAATATCCAAGGTCTGCAGAGTGGGTCATGGTCAGACTGATCATCACTGTTCTGTACAGGAGCGTCAGTCCATCCTGATCTCATTAGTCACATTGAGCTCTGCTGAGGTTAACGACCATCTTACTCATTACATAAGAGGATCTCACTGGTGAATGATTCCACCACTTACACAACTTTTCCATGTTAGAAGTTGGTACTGCATGGTGGGCTCCAATCCCAGATTAATGATGATAAGCACCCTGGTTTGATCTTGGACTAAACTGTAATCAGAGATAAATCTAGAAAAGACAAGGACAGGAATCCGCTTAGACTTAACAAGGATTAGACTGACTTTATTACCAAAGAAAAAGACATTATCTCTTGACTTTACACTGTTTACCTCAGGATTATGACTGAATTATACAGGAGAGTATCAGGGCCAGGCATTGGGAAAACAAGGAAAAAGTTTAGAAAAGATGAAACATTGAGATTAATGCAAAAATGCAATATCAGGAATAAAGTTGACTTTCATATTTCCAGTTTTTTCTTGAAATTTGGACTTTTCCTGGTTTTACATGAGGAAAATAAACCTTTCCAACCCTCATAATATTCTCTCCAACCTGGTCCTAAATTGTCTTTTGTAGAAAAAAATTAATTATTAGCTTTTAAAGTTATAATTTAATAGGCTTTTTGTGTAGCTGTGGATGCCTCTTAGTAAAAGATGTAATAACAGAAAAATGTTGCAGTTTTACATTAATTGATGTTTCATCAAATTTAAGATGAACTTTTTAAAATATTAGATAAGATATTTATATTGTTTTTTAGGTGTCTTGAGGACTGGTTGGAATGCAGAAAAAGTACCAGTAGTGTTGTGCTAGTGCAGCAAATCTTTCGAATGCAAATGCTAACTCATGTCTGCTTATCTCTCTGTTTTGAGAAAACACTTAATAGCCATTGATATGAGAGTGTTTAACGTTCTGTTATGTTACCTAATTGTAAAGGAACAATCTTGATTTCATACATGTTGCATTTTAGTGCATCAAGGAACAGATTTTTATGTCATTTTTTTAATATAGCCAAGGGGACATTGAGAGAAGACACTCTGAGGGTTTTCCTGCAGCAGATCGCTGCAGCCATGCGGATCCTCAACAGCAAAGGAATCATCCATCGAGACCTGAAACCTCAGAACATCCTGCTGTCATACGCCGGCCGGAAGAAGTCCAACATCAGCGGCATCCGCATCAAAATAGGTGAGACAAATCCTCCTTCACAGGATGATCACAAATATTTAAAATATTAATGTTTCGTAAGTTTTCTTAGATTTTCTGTGCTAATTCAAAGTCTGCCCATTTAGTGAATTTAAAAGCAATAATCCCTGATCATGGGGATCAATGTATGGTAAAACCAAATCACATCCTCTAACATCTTTGTCTCCTTTGTCTGTCCATCAGCTGACTTTGGTTTTGCGAGGTACCTCCAGAGCAACATGATGGCGGCCACGCTGTGCGGCTCCCCAATGTACATGGTCAGTGTGCTTGTGTGTGTTAGAGATAGCAGCTGAGCTCAGTCCTTCTATATTGACCTGTCAGCTTTCTCAGCAGTCTCTTACACAACTTTCCCTGCCTGCTCTGGATCTTTACATATGACCTTTGACCCCCACAGGCCCCTGAGGTCATCATGTCCCAGAATTACGATGCCAAGGCTGATCTATGGAGCATAGGCACCGTCATCTACCAGTGTCTGGTGGGAAAGCCTCCGTTCCAGGTAAACAATCTGCCTGAATGGCTGCATATTTATTTGTATAAAGCGCCTCTGTTAAACCATCTAACTCGTGTATTTTTATTTTCAGGCTAACAGTCCCCAAGACCTGAGGATGTTCTACGAGAAGAACAAAAATCTACAACCAATGTGAGCTGAACTTCTTCTGAACTTCTTCTAACTTCTTTTTAAGGGGTATTTTAGAGTTCATTAAAACCTGATAATAAATTAAGATAATTATGGTTTATTTATTAATAGAAGTTAAATAAAAATATATTAACTAATGAAACAGACGGACAATTGGAATGAGAAGATATAGGTGACAGAAAAGGGTTGAGGCAGACAAGCCCACCCTTCTTATTTATTTTAAATAATTGGTGTTTTAGGCAGCATGCTGTTGCAGCAGGCAGTGATCGTAGCTCAACAAAAAAAAACGCAGAAAGGAGTAAGAAGGTTGCTGGTCTGATTCCCCCTGTCAGTTAGGTCCTCCTAGTCTGTGAGTCAAGGTGGACAAAGTTCAATGGGAACCCCTTCAAGTGTTCTTGAAATATCACATTCAAAAGAAATTTCGGTCCACTGAAGGGGTTGTTTTGTAACGCTAGGTGACATCTTTTTTTCGACATCTACCAAATGTCTAGTGATGATGTCCGTCCCACTGTGCAATTTGACGATGGGTTGACTTCTTTTCTGTCATAATTTGGACTTTTAATTGTAACGTCGGGTTGATGTCTTTTTTTCGACGTCTACGGAGTGTGACATTTTTAGTCCAAATGTGGTCGTTTGTGGACGTATATTACACACTCTTAGAGTTTTTACAACTGTTTCCAGAGGGTGGAGGACATATTTCCTACCAGTTAATTTTCCAGAAGTTTGGATCAGCAGCAGGAAATGAATGACTCCTTTTATTTGTCTCGTTATCACCTGCTGCTGAGAAAATGATCCTTTTCCAAAAACGCCATTTGATTGTCTAACTGGAGATGACTACAACTCCTGTTCTAACTCGCCACTGAGCCAAACTAATGGAAAATATCTGGTAAGAAACATGTCCTCCTCCCTGTGGAAACAGGGGACTAGTGTTGTGCTCAAGACCACACTGTCCGAAACCAAGACCTGCCCGAGACCAAGACAAGACCAAGACTTTTTGGAGTCGAGACCGAGTCGAGACCAAGACCGAGACAAGACCAAGGCCATCAAAATCAATTTTAAATACCATGACAAGGTTGAACAGTTCAAGAGCTTTCTCTCTTTAATTTTAGTTTTCTTTTAATTAATCAGGAACAGTTCAACTGAAATTAACATTAAATGCCCAGTCTGAACAAAATTCAGTAAGAAAATACTTACAAATCAAAGCTTACAACCATAACTAAACAAACAGAGGTGTGGTAGCTTAAGACAATCAAACATGTCCTCAAAAGTCCCATTTCATTTCATGAGGAATGAAGATTCAAAGAAGAGCTTGGTTGCATTTAATAAATATATGAGACTGCAGCATTTTGTGACCTAAACGTGCACAATGTGCTCTCATAATAATGCCACCTCTACTAAAAACCCTCTCAACCAGTGCTGAGGAGGCAGGAACAGAGAGTACTTTCAGTGCCAACTTGTGGAGTTGTGGGAATCTGTCATGGTTTTTGTCCCAAAAGAATATGAAGTCTTTGTGGTTGAGGAAGGCAAATTTAATTACTGTTGATTTAGCAGACATCTCTTACTCCGTGCTCTCCTCACTTGCCAGTTTCGTCCTTCTGACGTCTCCCACCTTTCACTCCCGCTTGTGTGCAGGGAGGCTGTGTCCCTCAGTCACAACACCGGGGAGGCTGCAGTCATCACGGGGAGAAATAACACATGAATTGAAGCTTTTCGTTGTTTTACCAAGCGTTCCTCCTTAGTCACATTAATGAAGTTGAAGAACAGCAGATCAGTGCTGATCTTGATTGGTCTTGATGGAAAATCCCGAGTCCGGCCAGTCCGAGACCAAGACAAGACCGTGTAAAAATGCTCTCGAGTCCGAGACAAGACCAAGACCTTCAAAATGTGGTCTCGAGACCAAGAGCGGTCTCGAGTAACACAACACTACATGGGACTACAGTTATAAACACACAAATAAACCACAATTCAATACCCCCATTTCAGTGACTTCATAGGACGTTAATATAGTGCCAGTATTTAGCTCAAAGTTCCATTCGTATAAGCTCATTCGTAAGTGCTGCTGTTTACTTGTTCCCATTTACATGTTGGTGCTAAAATTCTTTGAGCATTCCTCCAAACATGTGACACACGTCAGAGTTCATGCCCTGCAGCCTGACGTGCACTTCTGCTGAGACTGTCTAAGATCTCACAAAGTGTCACACAGTAAACTTTATTAAGAACGATGCTGTTAATGTCCCCATGTTCTCGTTACCCAGCATCCCTCGAGAGACGTCCCCACAGCTCAGTGACCTTCTGCTCGGGCTGCTGCAGAGGAATCAGAAGGACAGGATGGACTTTGGTGAGTGAGGACATTATTTATTTTTTTTGTCTTTAAGTGGTAAAATAAATTTTTGGTTAACTCTGCCCCTGTTTTCCCTGCAGATGCATTCTTCAGCCACCCTTTTCTGGAGCCAACGTCCACCATTAAGAAATGTAAGCTCACACTCCAACATAACGAGAAGACAAAAATTGGAGAATGTAATACACTGACTATTTAGGATTATTATAGACCTCAAAGTTATGATTTATCTAGAATTAGTTTCTCAAATAAGCAGACGTAAATATCAAGACAATGATTAAAATTTCAGAAGATATGCATCTTTTTTTAAACGATCATTTTCACCCTCAATCAAAACCCCTGCATTTTCCAAACTTTGCTGATTAAGCTGCATGTGTGAATGCAGATGACTAAATTCTCCCTTTGTGCCAAACATTAAATACATCTTCCAGTCTTGAGTTTTTACAGTTTGGTGTTTACATAATGTCTGCTCAGCATTGAGAGAAACTCCTGCTGTGAGGGACCTATGTGGATAAACTGTCCTCAAATTCTTAAAAGTATTCCAGAATTGCACATGTGAAAACAGCTTCACTGTCATGAAAACATGAGTAATTGTTAATCGTCTCCCCTCAGCGTGTCCGGTGCCCGTCCCCAGTGCCTCCAACGCAGTGACGGACAGCTCTTGTGGCAGCTCACCGTGCATCCGCTACAACTCCCCTCCTGTGAGTGTGATTGACTTTAATAATCTTCAATCAGAGGAGATTACTCTCACACTGCAACAAAGATAATAAAACATTTACTATGCCTCTGTTTGTGCTTAAGCCTGCATACTCCTTAAAGGCTACAATTAATGTTCAGAAAAATAAAACAAGGTGTCTGACTAGGCATTTCATTTCACACCCTTTTGTGGTTCTTTGATGGAAGGAGGATGAAATATAATAAAATAATCAGCACCAATGGCTTTGTTACCACACAGTCTCCATTATTCTGATAATTAGTCGTGGAAAATAGTATAAAAGCTGCTAAAACCTAAAATCGACAAAAGCCGCTGCTTGAGGAGAAAAACATCGCAGAAGTTGTCCTTTAATATTTCAACACTTTCAGTGTTTGATGTTTCTCATTTCGGCCTCCTAAAAATGTTAAAAAATTTCAATTTCACTCCGTAAAAACAAATAAAGAGCAGAAGATCGAACACTGTCAGGAATTGTGCTGGTTTCCAATTGCATTTTTTTGGTTCACTGAAAACAAGAAATTACCAGGTTTTTCTTGCCAAGACATTACCAAGGGTGTTAAAGGTTTGATTTCTCAATACTTTTGCTACCTTTCAACACCAAGTGTTAATTTTGGATGAACGACACTGGATTTTTTTTCCTCTTATCCAATATTTACTGATATTTTTCAGAACTCATTTTGGCAGATACCTTTAAAAATGTTGATATGTTTGTCAAAAGCTGTAAGCAATTCATTCTTTGTGTTACTGGCTCATAGAAATATGGTTACCTGTCAGCATCTTATTACTGAAGCCACATGAGGGATCATCAGACATTTGTGTCCCCTCCTTCTCTGTTTACAGTCTTTTGAATACCTAGCAAGGGACACCTGCTTTTTGGCCAATCAGAGCTCAGTTCAGGGAGGGTGTTCATATTAAACCCGTGCTGGTTGGAATGATGGCATCAGCCCTTTTTGGCATGTGGGTAGTGCAGATACAACAGCAAGGCCACGGGCCCCAGATTGTAGATACTTTTGATTCTTAACACCATGTGTTCAGGAAAGATGTAATTAATGCTATTGGATTGATCTATAGAGTTGAAAAATATCAAAGCTTGACAAGAGCTTTCAGTCTTCAGCAACATCTATATCCGAAAAGAGAGACAGAGAAATAGATAAACAGGATAGCAACACTGCTGAGGTTTTAGACCGCAACATAATTAATGTATTGATGCAGTACAGGCTGTGCTCAGAAGCTTGCCTGCAATTTTTGGTTAATGCATACAAAGAGATTTCTGAATGTTTAATGCCTAATACTTCTATTTAATTTTATCAAAAGCTATTGCTCTCACTTTTTCCTCGAATCAAGGTGACATTTAGTTTTTTGGTATTATCACAACCTTTTTGTGTAAAAAGGTAAAAATAATATGTAAAACACTGAAAGAAAAACCCCAACAGTTACGGCCTACCAATGTTTTTGTGCAGTTTAGATGATATGCCTGCAGATTTTGATAACAAAGGATAAGAAATTAACCAATTTTAACTTCTTAGAACTGATATTTCGGTTAGTTTGGTTTCAAAAGGTACTTGTGTTGTTTAACTCTTACTGGGATCATTTTGAATTTTAAATGATGTTGTCCTTTTTCATAATGGTCTCCTGCTGCTAGTTGAGGCGACATTCCTACAAACACTTCTTTTGCTTGTCATAACAATCTCTTGTCTGTGCTCTTGCAGCAGCAGCAGTGGGAATGAAGGGCGAGTCTATTTCCCAGGATGTCAGAGTTCTCTATAACTGTGATTACATTAGTTTGACAGTCCAGTCAGGACTCGCCTACCTAGGAGCTTAAATTGCATCACTCTGAAAGAGGCACACCACAATTTAATCCTACTTTTCTCTTCCCCTGCATCCCTCCTTCTCTGTCTGTCTGTCTGAACCCTCAGTCTCTCCCGGATATGCAGACTCTTGCTGAGGACGGTCTGTCGTCTCCTCCGCTCGGCCCACCCAACTTCCTGCAGCTCTCCAAAGAATCTGCAGGAAGCACGAGCAGTAAGAACTCATCGTGTGACACTGATGACTTCGTCCTAGTGCCTAACATCTCCACTGACAGCTGTGAGTTCAAACACACTAACACTGGGATTGTTTGGATGATTCATTAAGCTGTTTATTTCTTATCAGATGGGCAGGATGGGTATTTGGCAAGTGACAGCCTCTGGTATTGAAAGGCGAAATCAATGAAATGAAATCTCGATTGGAAAAAGCTGATGTTTACAGCAGAAACAAACGAGTTTACAGCTGGATTCAAGAAATGATTTGGGGTGGAATAGTTGGTCTTTTTCTCCTCTTTCTGTACAGGGGGTGAATTATCTATAACTCCTCTGTTTTTAATTGGAAGAGGATACTGGTTATGCATAATTAGGAGTGTGGCTGAACTGATTATGATGGCGATGTTCTTTACCTTTACTGCTACTTATAATACAGCCTCTCAGCCTACTGTAACATTGGTAGTGTTAAAGCACAGACCCACAGCTGACACGTTGCCTCTGTCCACCTCCCCTAGTATTGTCTTTAGTTGTGGTGTCTCTTCAACCAAATAAGCACACCAACAACTTCCGAAAACATTCAACATATTGAACAAATGGTTGGAAATGACTGATGACTTAGTATCAGAGTGATGGCAGAAAAGGTCCCATTGATAAAGAGACAGTAAATTTTGAACTTGACTGAAATTTGTGCGGAAGTTGTCCCAAAACTTCTGACTCCTGATCAAAAAGACAAAATGCAAGCATGTTTATGAGACATTTTGAAACGAATGTTAGGAAACCATTTCTTTTTCTTCCTGTTGTTACATTTGTAGCTCCAGCTCTTCCACCTCAAAGCACCCTGATTGGTCAGTGCCTCTGCAGACCGAGCTCAATCGTCTCAGCTTCAAGCTTTGACAGATGGATCTGCCTGATTACATACATGGAATCAGACAAATCCATCTGCGCTGCAAGGTTAGAAATAAACATGCCAGTAAGAAATGCCTGACAAATGTTTTTTTTGTGTGTGGACAGGTGATGAACTGAGACTGACTCAAAGTGATAGTGCTGTGAATTCACATTTTTTGTTGAAGCCATGTTAAATTTAGGAGTGAGCTGTACAAGCAGAACTTCAGAGTCTGCCAAAGTTGTTAATTAGCATGTGTGATAAGCCTACTTGCGCATGGCTGTTCACAGAGCCCATGTGCATCTAGTCCCTGTTTTTAAGGCTCTCTGCTCTGCTTTCATAGCAGAGCCACAGGGAATGTGTTGTCTTTAGGTGTTTGGGCTGCAGGGCACGTTTCGAAATTTTTGACTTTCAGGCGCTTTAAATTGGCATTGTTGTGTGACGGAACAGCTAAAATGCAACAAGTTTTGCAGTTTTTAGTCCAAAACCTCATATAAACAGGTTAAAAACATGTAACTTATAAACATGGGAATAAACACGTGTACATCTGTCTTGTCTGAGCATGCAGGCATTTTAAAACTGTACTCGTTTATAGACTCACCAAGGCTTTTATAAACATGTTGACGAGTACCATTGATGATCCCAGCACATACACTCACCAAACACACATACTGAGCGCACATACACCGAGTACATGTCACCAAATCCTCATACAGTAAGTTAGACAGCTGCTCACCATTTCACGCTGAAACAGTAGACATCAGCCTGTGAACAGGAGACACACTCGAGTAAAATGAACCCTGCTGCTCTGCACCTGCCGCTCAGATACACACACACATGCTTGTCCTGCACTCGATGAACAAAGGCCATTGAAAGTGTCCTCTGATGTTATTGATCTGTGTTGATGTTAAGATCTGCAAAGCCCATCTTATCTTCGTTACTGCTTTCTTTTCTTCCTCCTCAGATGATCAGCCAATAGGAGTGGGTCGCCGGCCGTCCAGCGAGTTCCTCATGTGTGGAGGGTGAGTATCCGCCTGTGTAGCTTGACTGTGCAGACTTTACACTCAGGCTCTCAGTCACAGCTGTGGTAAATGAAATAGTACAACCGGAGATAAACTCACTGTTAAACTATGTGTTTATGCATCTTCCATATTTACATAGCTATAAATGTATTTGGCTTTGTGAGGTGAGTTACTGGAGGACAGCCGTGGCACGAGAGCTCTCAATTTCCCGATGAGGAGGTTCAGATTTAAAGCACAAAACAAAGTTATTTATTTAGAATTATTATTTGTGACAAATGTTATTATTTATACATAAAGTTGTGGACCAGAGTTATTCGCCTCAAGGCTCATGCCTAGAGATAGGCAACATAAACCAGATTTCTCATTCAAACCACCCTCTTAAAATAATTATTAAATCTCAATATTATTTATGTTGAATAAAATTGGGATTTAAATAATAAAGGAAGTTGTGAATCTGTAAACTGACCCTTGCAACCAGCAGTCATAACAATAAACATGCTCAACTATCACAAGAAACTTCTCTTTAAATTTAATACAATTTATGTATGTGTTTTTTTGTTTCATTTTGTTTTAGTATGTTTATTGAACTTTCAAGTTTTGTCAAAAAAAGGCAATCATATAAGTCATAATAATGTAATGAAAAAAGTAATAACAAAAACAAAAAGACAACAGCTCAGATAAACAAAACAAAAAAGGGACCAGGTTTGAGGGAATCGTCCAGGTTATAGTGTTCATAAATAGTCCATAAGAGGCTTCTTTTAAGATAGTCCTAGAGTGGTCCGGCCCAAGGTAGTCCAAGCAGGGCTGGCAGACTTTGTAAACCTTTCTGTTTATGCATGTAGAGTTCTTGTGAGGTATTTCAGAGGTACCATCTCCAACAGGACTTTACGCCAACCTGTAACAGAAAAGCTTTTATTACTAATCCACTGCAACAACATGTTTGTTCTAACAGCAAAATAAGATTGTTCTGTGACCTTTATTAGCAGTATTGTTGATATTTCTACTCAGAAGCCCTAAAATTATATATGTACTCTATGTAGCGTTCTAAATTTTTTGATTTTGTTAGGGTACATATTTGATATTTTTGGGCATGATTCCAAATATTATTCCATGTTTCCTCATCAATAGTTCCAGATAGTTCTTTCCCAAACATCCTTAATCCTCTGTGTGTTAGCAGGGAAAATGCTACTCATCACCGAATACAGTGAGCTTAGCGATACCTGCTCAGGTTGCTGTAAGAGCATGCTCTCAATGACAGATGTTTGTGGATTATCTGATAGAGTTGTGCTTTTTGTAATAAAAATGGAGAGGGCACGTTGGTTCCTTGACAGTAAAACTGCAGAAAAATGAGAACAATAACAATATAATGTATGCAGCAGTTCACCTTTGCACTTAAATTTATAACAATCTTACGTCATACTCTTCCTAGCACTATTTCTGCCCAGACTTGAGCCCCAGTCAAGTTTTAGTGTAATGTGTGTCCACACCTGTCAAGTTCTGGATTTGAAAATAAGGGAAATTTTCCGGTGCTCGCTGTAAACCGTCCCAGCACCCCAACCAAACTCCAGTAACCCTTACATTTTAAGACAGGTGTACAAGAAATCTTAAATAACCACTTTGTTTTTCTTGGTTTGTTCCCGCTGTTGGCTCTAACCTCATGACAACTGCCACCCAGGCTACTGCAGGCGAGGCTTTTTCTTCTTCTTCGGTTTTATAGCAGTTGACATCCATCATTTTGGTGCATTACCGCCCCATTCTTGTGAGGCTAGTTACAGAGTTCAGTTTTGAGAGGCAGGGGGATGTTTTTTTTATTATTATATTACAATATGGGATATTTAAAGGAGAATACTAATACGGGAGGACGGCTAGAAAGAGGGGCAAAGTTACCCGGCCAAAATGGGAGACTTGACTGCTATGTGTGTCAGTAAAGATATGTACTGTAGATTTTCCTTGTCCTATATTATTCATAATTAAAATAACATCTGGCATTACAAGATTTTACTCGATAGTTAGCCCCAGCAATGTTAAAGTCACCAGTGAAGTTGATGGGTATGGACTTGATGTTTACAAGAATCATAGCAGGAAATAGATTGACTTTGTGCTGAAAGTGTGACACCACCCTGTGACTCAGATTCAGCTTCCCTCCCGGCCTGGAGTTCACGTGTGTGTGAAAAGGTCATACGGTCTCTTCTTCATGTGTTTTTTTTCTGTCAACAGGGGCTTTATTCTCTATGACCAGCTGGCATTGAAAACACTGTCCTCTCACCCCTCTCGTCCTAACACCAAATACCACTCACACTCATTGTCGGTTTGTCACATGTGAATCTCCTCGCCCACCATGAAATCTGCTCGATTAGTGAGTTATGATTCACTGAGCCAAAACAACAAGGTGGAGCTGAGCTAAATAAAGTTGCTGACCCAGCGAGGGCCGAGGGATAATTTTAGACTCTTTACACGCACATGTTAAAACCAGCCTTCAATAACAAACTGAGAATGTTATTACTGAGGCCCTGCTGCATGTTAACACAGCCTTATAACATACAATCACTCATTGACCTCTCTCTTATCTGCAGGTTTAAAATGAGGATAGAAACTTTATTGATCATCATATACAGTTCATATCCCACATCTTTTTGGGGTGTAGTTACACTTGCAGATTAAACAGAGTTTTTGCTGAGGTGCATTTACTGTAAAATTTCTAAGCAAGCCTCTAAAACACAGTTGTCTTGAGGTTAGGGGATAACATGCACTCGCTCACTCCTTAAAGCCCTCCCAATCAGCTAGATCATCATCCAGGCTGGGCTGCCTTTGTGTATTTGATTATTGACCATAATGTCAACCACACAGTGTACATTTACAACAATCTACCTGGGTGGGAAACAATGATATATGCTCCTTTCATAGGGAGGAGGGTTTGATCACCCTTAATTCAATAAAGATATGGATTATTAGAATCTTTAGGTGACACACTACGCTACACATAGTTCCTGAGTGTCACAGTCATTTGTGATTGGAGCCTGTGATTACCCCATTATTCACTGATTAGCTGCTTTAGCTGGATTTGTCAGCCCGGTGTTTTACTTTAGAGGATGTAGGGATGGAAAAATCAAGGAATGTGTACCTAAATAAGACACAGACAGGTATTTCATTAGGCTCACTTGATTAAGAAAAATGATTTGTTTACTATTTTGAGTAAACTTACTACACTACCCATAATCTTAGAGTTTCTCGGCTACATCTCTGATGATCAAACCTACTGTAACTTGCTTACTTCTTTAGTAAGCTGCTTCTACTGAATTATATGGTCTTTGTGTATAGCATGGGATTTAAATGAAGAAATAATGGCATACAGACCTGGAGAAGACACACATGAGTATGTTATTAATCCTGTTTTTTAGAAAAACATGGTTCATTTGGAATTACAGGCAAACTAACTATACTCCAACAATCCTTCAGCGGGCCCTATTTTCCAACCTGTACCAGCACATCTTCAAACCACAACCTAACCTGCTGCAAGCAAATTTTAAGTCACACTTAAGCTCCACTCAAAGTTATGGTCCAAATGGTTTTAATGTCAGGTTTGAATAGTTGTTACGCAAATTATATATTACCCTCAGTTGATTATTACCTCTTGAGTAAAAACTGAAATTCCAACTCATTCAAAATAGCTAATTTTGAGCACAGCCTGTGTGGAATTGTCTGCATTTGAGACACCAACAGCCTGGTAATTGTGCCTTCCTGTCCCATGAACAGAGGATTTTGTCTGGTCTGGATTCAGTTTGACCTGGGGCCTTTTTCCTGCATGTTTCCCAGCTCTCTATCCCCACCTCCCAGGTCAATCCACTATCCTGTTGTCTTAGTTAAAGGCACAAAATGACCAAAAAAATAATCGCAAAATAGATTGTCAGCATGTTTAGTAGGGACGAAATTGACCAAAGAATAGTTTGGCTAACCAAAATCACACCCACACACTAATCATTTGGTTGGTTGTTGATTTTTTTAAAGCATTATTTGATTTTCTTATTGAACTTCTTTTGTATAGTATATAAAATAAAACGAAGGGTTTTCAGTGGTTCACATAAAAATATGTCATTATAGCAGTTTCACTGCATACTTCTCTCTAAAGCCGGTGCGGCAGTTCCATCTACATGTTGGTCCTGAACTGAAGAGCGGTTAAAAAGCTGAAATGTAGAAACCTGCAGACATCCTGCAGCCGCCTGTCACTCTTTGTTCTTCCTCCCCCTCCCTCTGTAGATCACCTGCAGCCAGACACCACTTTACACTCCTTCACCCTCCTGTTTCAACGTTTGTTTGCTGCCTGGAGCTAAACAGTTTCCTTTGCCGTGACACTTGCCCTGTCTGTTCTTTGTTTCTGTCTTGTCCTCGTCTAACCGTTAGACGGCTTGCCTCACTCCCTCCGCCCCTTCTCTTTTTTTCTACACAGCAGTTATTCTTTACTGCAAACATAAATCAGGCAACCATTAACCAGAGGAACTGCTTCGATCTGCTTTACTGGAGGCATCCCTCACGATTTGGAACCTCTCACCTTCTGAGAGTGCCAAAATCAGAGCCTTGTTTATTTTCTGGACATCCTAAAGTGGCTGCAGTAGAGGGAGTTGAGTAGGTAGATGTTGGAGGAATGTTGTGTGGGCCAGAAAGAAAAGTTAAAGATCATAGTATGAAAATCAGATATATATTGAAAGAGTATCAGATAGGAAGTGATAAATAATAAAATGAAAGGCTCAGGCCAGGCAACAGTGACCAAATTTCATATACTGAGAGATTTTAGCTGAATGCTCATACATGATATATATCTTAATTAAGTGGCAACCTCCAGTGCTGAAGAATGAAGCCATTGTAGAAGTGCCAAAAACTGTAGATCCTCAAGTGTTGGCTTGAGGCTGGCTGCAGAAACATGGAGAATAACATTATTCAAAATGGGGACAAGCAAATTCCTTGTCTCTTAGCAAGATAACTCGAAAAGTTATGAACAGATTTTGATGAATATTTTAAGGGAATTTTGGTCATAGCACAAGGAAGAAGTGATTAAATTGAAGTGGTGATCTGAATCCAGATGCAGATCCAGAAATGTTTTAAAGGATTTGGGTACATTACCAGATAGGGCAGTTTTCCACTTTTTTTTGCCAATAACTCAATAAATTCTCAACGGATTTTGATGAAATTTTCAGGGATTTTTTGTCATGACACAACAAAGAAGTGATTAGATTTTGAGGGTGATCTGAATCTTTTCAAGGATTTGTTAAAACTGTGAGATAGGGCTGTTAAAATGTTGGAAATGCCTTGGTGGAGGTTTGGGTTCTTTAAGCACTTTTTTATGTATCAAACGTCTGCTGCACTTGTTGAAAAACTTTGTTCCTAGCCATTAAAAATGTCTCAAAGCATTATGAACCTTTATACAGGGATGCACAATATTATTGGAACTTTTTTGGCCAATATCAGCCTGAAAAGTTAAATATCGACATCGGCTGATAAAATGTATTTTTGGTTGTTATTTACAGCTGATATATCAGCCATACATTTCAGCCATATTTTGACTGTAATATCAGCAAAATACTTACATTTACCATAGCTTCACCTCATCATCAGTGCATGGGTACATTTAAAAACATAAAAAATAAAGAGTTTCGTGTTTTTCAAGAGTTAAATGTAGTTGTGTGCTTATTTCAATCTGTTCCACACAAAAACAGACCATCACATTGAAAGCAACAAATTTTTTCTAAAGTAAAGACTTTGTACTCTAGACTAAAAATATGTGTATCAGTAATAATGAGTTCAGAAATATTGGCATTTTGGATATAAATTCCAATACTGTGCATCCCTGCTTTTGAATTTTGTCATGTGATATATCATGTGCTCTGTGAATATTTTCAGGAATTATTTGTTCATTTACACCTTTAATCAACTTCATTTGCTTCCCTACAGTTGCCCTCCACACACACAGACAGTACTCTTGTTTTACACGCTCTTTTCAAATTGGAAAAAACAGAAGAAGCTAATCCTGTTATCCAAATTGTAAAACTCATATCTTTTCCTGAAGTTACTGCCTTAACTTCTGTTCCTTTGACAGTTTCTTTTTCTCTTTCAAAAATGTTGTCACCTCAGATTGTTCCGTTTAAGCACAGGCATAAAAGAGAAAAAATACTCCATAGACAAAAATACTCCATAGACAACAATCAATACTGATTAATCAATACTCTATCTGCACATGGATCAAAATAATCTTTATATTCATTGTGACAAATATCATGCAGCCATAAATAAAATTTCCATTTTATATAAAAATGATATAGAGGATACGGGAGAGAAAGTAGAAAAAGAATAATTCCTCATTTAGCTTGATTATTCTAAATGGGTCATCATGTGATTAATAAACATATTGAGCTGCAGGCTTCACTCCTGGTGGTGTCCATCTGTCAATTCCTTCAGGTCCCAGCCTTGTGACCACAGTTCCTGCAGAACCCAAGGACTGTTGAAGGGTCATGGGAATTGTGCGGCTGGATTGACAGTCGGCTTTGCTCATGACCTCCGCCGGCATTGCAAGGGAAGCTGGGAAATGTAGTGACATAGGCTTGAAAAACGTTGACGTCAGTTTCAAATAAACTATATTTCCCATAATGACGTAAAGGGTGCAGAACCCTCACAGCAGCCGAGGAGAAATGAATGGGATTTGCCATTATAAACTTCAGTGTTTTTTTTGTGACGTCAATCTGGATGGGATCCAGATGAAATTTACACTTGATGATAGAGGTATATTATATATATTATCATGTAAATTTTGAAGCGAATCCTTCAAGGGAGATATGATTTTTTTAAAATACGGCCCAATGTTAAGTTATGGGATTTTCAGAAAATTTGGGATTTTTTTGCATCCATATAAATATACAGATCACCACCAAAATGTAATGGCTTCTTCCTTGGACCAAACCACACCTCTGGTAAAATTTTCATTTAAATCTATTCAGTAGTTTTTGCGTAATATTGCTAACAGACAGACAAACAGACCCTGGCGAAAACAACCTTCTTAACGGAAGTAATAATGACAAATTTTTTGCAAATGCTTTCTCTTTTATCTGTCTGGCGCTGGTCGAAGAGTTTCATCTCTTTGAATGCCTCTGGTCAGATCCCTTAATTACGGCCTCAGTTGAACAGCAAAATATGACCAGAGCCTTATTCCATAATTCCCAGTTGCTGTATTTGGGCAACCAGGCCTGCTTTGAACGCCCTTTTTTTTTTTTCAAATAATGCTTCAGGACCCTGTGAAACACCTCGCTCACCTCTTAACAGACCATCAGCTCAATCCCAAAATCCAACTGTGATCTTTTTAACTGCAGAAACTCTGATGTTAAAGCATCTTACTTCATCATTTGACTGAGCATTAGGCCTGACATCTCCTTTTTAACAGCAAAAACAGTTCGGCCCTACTCTGTATCATAACTGAAAATGTACTGATTCATCCTGGAAACTGGTTATATTACACAGCCTCACAGCAGGCCTTCGTGGTTTGCTCCCCTCCCCCTCTCTCTCAGGCTTTTTTTTATAAAATCCAGGTCAGTGTTTAGGCGACTGACTCATCTCCTCTTTCTCTTTACACTCCTGTAAAGCAGCTACTCACTGACCTACAAACTCTCTTTTTAACAAGCACAGAGCAGAGTTGCACACCTATGTGAAGCATTCGCTGGGATTAGTAAAGCCAAAGGGAAATACTTGGCCTCCATCATGTGTTTGTGTATCAGGTGTTTGAGGAGAAGACCAGCACGAGGTGTATATCGCTAAACCCAACAAAGAGCCTGCTGTCTGCATCTTTGTCTGCACTCGTCTTTGCCTCACGTGTCCTCAGTCCTCTCCCAGGCTGCTCATCATTACATAAGAGTGGTTTCTAGCTGGTGCCTCTCTTTAACGGCCGTCTCCTCTTCTCCTCCTCTTTTTTGGGCTCTTCATATATAAGGGGAGGCCTTCTGTGGGTGACTCGGTCATGACTCTAGAACATTTTGTCTCCTCTGCAGTAACAAAAGGATGCAAATGAGCCGTGTCTCTCTTTGCACTCCCCCTCCTGTCACTGCTGAACACAGAGAGGATGTCGCCTCACACGTGCAGTCGCCTGGCCCTACCTCTAGCCCTGCCCTCGGTAAATGAGCTGCCAGCTGATTGGTGCTGCGTCTGTGTTTACATGGGGAGCCTGGCCCCCTTTTTTTTCACCCACTGACTCTGCCCTCATGAGCAGGAAGGCTAAACTTAACTCCTAATCCTGCCCCACAGTGAAGTAGAGAGAGCTGTAGGCTGCAGAAACAAAAAAGATTTTAGAGTTTACTTTTATTTTTCACACCAGCTGTTGGAGATATTATGGGTTTGGACAGCCCTGAAGATGTCCTGAAAGCATGGAGACAGCAGCAGCAGCTTCGAGCAGAGTTTTTAACCACGCTCGCCTCGTTTTTTCCCTCCAGGCAGCCGCAACCGACATCAGGACAGACCCCCATGGTGTCTCCACGGGCAGAGACCACCCCCATCCCCGTACCCACACAGATCCGCAACTACCAACGCATCAAGCAGAACCTCTCCAGCAGTCCAACCCCAGCGCTGTACACCTCTCCAAGGTAAGAGACTTTTCTTTGTAGCTGAAAGTGGAAGGAAATGGCCTTCATGTTTTTGTCTGAGCAGTTATGTAAGCGCCAGGGTTGGCAAATTTTTTTGATTTCTCTGGTTAGAGCCATGAGATCTGTTGAATTTTTGCAAAATTATGTTTAATTTTTAAACAATATGTAAGTTTAGGCAGTATTGATTTTATCTTTATTACTGTTGTACAAAAATGAGGGTGGATGGTAGAATGAAAAATAGTGTGTCTTTGTGTTGAAGACTCAGCAGATCTCAGATGAGCAGCATTATAATGTTTTTTGTGAGGATGCAAAAAACAGGTGTCAAGTTTAAGCATTACAGATCTTTTAACCTTATACATTGGCCACACTAAGTGCTACATTCAGCCCCAAACCTCAAGCATTTTTAGCCATCTGCATTGACACAATGCTACTTTGAGCTACTATAAGCTGTTTTTTAAATTATTTATCTGGAAATAATGTCAAGATATACATCAAATATCACAATTCAGCTAAAAAATATGGTATTTTATATTATTAATGTATTTGTTTGGTCCATATTACTCAACCATACTGCTGACATGACATAATTTCAAGCATTTTGGTTATGATATGCGGATAACTGACGGATCAGAAGCGCCAAAAAGTTATTTAGAAGAAAAAAGGACACCAAAGTATCTGACAAGTTGTTTGGTTTTGGTCAAATAAAAGGAATGACATTTAAGAGTTGGTGTTCCTGGATGACTTGTTGCACAAAAATGTTTTTTTTTTTGCTTGGGTCAAACTCTAGGCTTGTTAATGGAGCTGTTTGAACATATTAGATAATTATTAGATAAATGGGACTTCTACATTGATTTAAGAAAGAATTAGATGAAGTCTTGTGATGGCAGCTGTTTAATTATTAGTGGAGGCTTAAAATGTTGTTGAGGCCAGTCCATGGATGCAGCCATACTTTTAACACCTTCAATCTAACTTTGGATCAACCTACAGACATAAAGCGAAGACTAGCTGGACTTAAGGCTATCCCACCAATAGACACACCCTGAGGGCTTGTATCCATGGGAAAAACAAATTGCAGGTGGAAACTGAACTACTACCTCCAGCAAAAAGTGTAGATGCAATAGCCAGTGCTTCCCAAAATGTAGGTCAGGGCAGGCTGGTTGGCCAAGGAGGTACTGCAGCTAGGCCAGGATGGTATTATCCATGTATTTAATGTTTATTTGTACAGGGACTGTATGAAACAAGAGAATGTTGTCGCACATTACAGTATTTATAGCCTGAGCTGTAAAATCCTCCATAATGTGTCCTTGGCACTTTTCACACATGTAACCCTAAAATTTTCCAGGAAATACCTGGGCAACTGACCCAGGCAACTCCCTGTCTTGCTTGTTCACACATGTCTCTCACAGCAGATACCAGAGCAGCAGGAATATTTCCTGTCAGTGAATGGAGGCAGAAGGGGAGGAAAATAGCAGGGGGATCAACAGGGTAATTTTAGGGTAAAATCAGGGTGACTCTCTACTAAAATCTAATCACATGGGGCTCAACTGCTTCGGGAGCTTAAGAGGAAAATAGTTTTTGTTCTGCATGTGTACAGGGTGTTATGGTTAGAAATATACAGAAAAGTTAAAATCTGTTGTCATGAAAACCTTTGCTGGTTTTCTTGTCATTGGGGCATCAAGTCTCAAAAACTAAGTCTATTATTTCATCAGCCTTAAAGTTTCACTAAAGTTACATCAGCTGAGTTTGGGACCTCCCATACCGCTGCAGGCTTTTTTTGTTGGCAGCTTTATGTCAAGGTAGAGGAAGGAAAAAGGGTGGCACCGTGTTTTAAGTGGAGATCAGCTTTGTTCTAGTTTACTTTCTTTTGTCTGCAAATGAATCACAACGGCAGTCTCCATTGTTCTGCTAATGCTATTATAATTCAAAAGATTGACCTAGTTAGCCTCTGTATGGGCCTGTATTCAAACTGCATTTACCTGTGAATACATCCTGTTATGGTTCACCAGGCACCTACACAAACTACAGATCCTTGAGGTGAGAACTTCAGCTATCCCGTTCCCAGCTGTGCTGTCATACATATTTTAGCAAGCATATTTTTTAAGTTTTTGCATAGAAAACACCTTTATTATATTAACTATATACACTTGACAAGTCTGGTCTAATACTCATTTGAGGACATGAAAAAGAAAAAACAAGCCTAAATTGCTTTCAAGTAGTTAAATGAATAGCTAATTATAGAACAAGCTAAATTTACAACACTGACAGGTCTATTATAGCCTGTTTTTTCAAACATATTGATGAACAGATAAGTGAAAAACAAATTAATAAAAGGTTATCAGTGGGGTCTTAAACAGTCAATGAAGTTGATAAATCAATTTGTTGAAAATATTTTTTTCAAGAAGTATTAAAAATCCAAAGTGCTAAGTAATAAGGTGTCATGTTTTACAAGTTGTTTACACTTTTAATCTGCTTTCTCTACAACATTCCTCTGCATCTCTGCCATGCAAAAATACAGTGTCTTCAAATATTGTCAGGGTTTCAATTAAAATGAGCAATAATTAAAATTGCAATATAACAGAATCAGAATTACTTTTTAATCCCCAAGGGGAAATTTGGTTGGTCAAGGAACTCTCTAAAATGTTGTTGTTTTCGTGTCTCGCTTCACCCCAGAGTCCGTGACAAGCAGGTAGACACCATTTTTCGACTGTGTGTCCAGTAACAAGGAAGGGACAGACAAAGCTCGCCCTGTGCTAGCTACACAGGGAGTCAGTGGGTAGTGCTAGCCTGCCTCTGCCTACAGTCATCAGATAAACTCTTCAGCAACTCCAAATGGTCCTGTGTGCTTGTTGTGACTCGCAAAACCCACCATAAAAATAGGTCAATAAAACAAGGCCTCTGTTTAGGAGAAGGAGAAGATAATATGAAGACAGTAGAAGATAACACAACATAAATGAGTATAAAACAAGTCACAAAATCTGGCTAATGATATGTAGCCAGATTTTTGCCAATACGCACCCCTAAATGTTACCTTGTTTCAGCAGGTATGTACGTCCACATTTGTAGAATATGTCATAGACAAGGTAGACATGATTTATTTACACATACAGTCTGCACCCTTCAAAGTTAAAGCTCAATCTGCAATTTCTGTGGAGAAATTTGCCTTTTTCATACAGAACACTTGAATTCTAGAGTTCCCCTGAAGTGACTAATTCAGTGTCTTGATGTACTTAAAAATTCAGAAGCCTTGCTGGCTAGCATAAATGTGGATTTGTTATTTTATTACATTTTTAGTTTGTGTTATCTTGTTGAGCACATAGCACCAAAGCTCTTCCTGGCTTTGTACTGTTCATATTTCAGTCTGTACCTTATTCAGAAAGCCATTACCAGCATCAGAATAGATGTATGAAAAATTACATAATTTTTTTTCCAAATAGTCTGTCTTGTATAGTTCATTGTGAAGCATGTGTTATCAGTTGAGTGTGTTACATAACCTCTTAAATCAGTGATTACCAAAGTGAGGTCAGCAGCCCCTTGAGAGGCCCAAAGTTATGACCAGGGGGCCCAAGCAGAGCCGAATAAATTCAATGTGCAATGCTCTGCACCGCAACTAAAGAAAGAGAAGACTTGTTAGAGGACGTCGGGTTAAATTTAAGGCTAACAATGAATCTACAAGATTCACTGCTACTACAAGAAACTATACCTCAGCTTCAAGGGTACAACAGTGGGTAATGAAGTGAACAACACGTCTGCCTTTTGCTACATCTCATCTGTGTTTAGGCAGAAATTTTGATTTTCCATGTGGTGGTACCATCTTTGAATTTGTCCTCTTTAAAGGTTGACTTTCTTTTTATTTAAGTTGAAGCTCTGTGTTGACAATGATGCGATGAGTTCTGAGAAGTTAGGGCTCTGTTGTCAAAGGGTGTGACCAATGCTTATTTTAGGCTTGAGTCGTGTAAGGTTAGAAATGCCCAAATGGCCTGCTTGACGTTACGCAACTAGACAATGACTCCTATGTGGCATATTTCCACCTGGAAGCATTCATCCCAAAATTTTTTTAACATGCATAGTTTTGAGCGATAATGACATGGTGAACTTTTAGGAGCTCCTGCTGCTGCAGAAGTTTGAAAATATCAACACCTCCCCGCTGCAGTTTGAGAGAAGGTCAGTTTGCAGTGAGGAGAAAGCTGCATAAAATTAAAGAACAAAAGAGTTCCCATGTCCCAACTCCTCGTCACTTCATGGTCATGCTGATGCGACCATCTGTGTAAGCATAACCAAGCTGTTACTGTAACTGTATTGGTGTACATTAATGTATGTTCATGGGTCTGTGGTGAAGGATAGGGGTCTTGAAATTGTAATTTTATCTGCCAAAGGAGGGCCAAGCAGAACGTTTGGTAACCACTGAGTTTAATTATTTGGCTTGTATCACTTTCTTACATCCCCAGAGAAAAGCCTTCATACAAACCTTCGCTTTCTGTGTTTCCTAGGTCTGGCACGGTGCGGCGCTCTAACACTAGTCCAATGGGGTTTCCTAAAGTCAGCTCGGGGTCTCCCAGCTCTGCAGACGTCCCTCAGACAGTTGGCCGACGTCTCTCCACGGGTAGCTCCCGACCATACTCTCCATCTCCTCTGGGTAAGAACAAGCCCGGACATGTCTCAGCTCTGTCACAACACCGCCCAGATGATGTTTAATCTAACTGCTGTTTGTGTTTGCAGTCGGGACTATCCCAGAACAGCTGGGTCACTGCTGCTGTCACCTGCAGAACCACGAGGCCCGCAGCCGCAGCTCTTCAGGAGGTCAGTTATTGAATTAAACTGGATTATCCTTCATGTAACTGTGCCAACTTCTTCATGTTGCATCCATTCTATGGCCCTGGTTTAATAACAATGATCTGCAGTTATGAGCCTTTGTCTTCATCTAAGGCCTGTTATTGAAGAGAGCATGAGTCAGCGTGAGTCAAGATTCTTTTTAAAGCCTGACGCTGTAGTTACGTGAACTCTGCAGACATCCAATAACTTCTTCTTTGTTTGCATGGAGAGGTTTGCTGTCATGGTGATCATGTTTTTAAAGAGGGAAGCTGCAGTGCACACAGAGTCTGGAATAAAGCCTCAGACAGACAGTCAGCTGTACTTACAGGTCCTGAATGAGAAAGACACACAAACAAGCAGATTTCATGACTTATGAGAGTCTCAGAGCAAATGTTATAAAAGTGTCACAAGAATCATCACTGCCTGCTGCCGTTTTCTGCCCCACACAGAGCAGGAGGCTGTGAGACAAATGAGTCACGATGTTATGTCTCCTCAGACAAACCAGAGAAAAACAAAGAGAAGATAATAAAATTTATCTGTAAATAAAGACAGTTTATCATCATCTACAGCAGACAGTAACTGTGGTTTACCACAGGGTTTAATACTGGGCCCCTCTTTTTGACCAAAGCCTTGGGATTTTCACATTAATTCCATGAGGGTGTAATATCTGTGTCAGCTCATGGTGTGATATGACTTGGATGCTCCCAAAACACTCAAAGGCAGAGACACTCACAGCACTCCTGCCTCCCATTGGGTCCCCTCTCTTCAGTATTACCCCTTTGGTACTGCCTCTGGAGATGGAGCAAATGGGGGGTCAGCTTGTTCCCCCCATTCTGTCTCTGCAACATTCAGAGTGGAGGTGAAGTGTCACAGGGGCACAAGTATTACAGCTTGAGATGGCACTATGAGCGAGGCTATAGAGTTGTGCAGGGATGACTAATCATTGAGAGTAAAAAGCTGTTATCAGGTTAAATGAAACAGCAGCATGGCAGTTGCCACACTACCAAGGTATAATGTCATGCTGTAATCTCTATTTGAGAACTTGGCTATGATGTATGTATTACTGTTTAATAAAAAATGATCAGTAAATGATTGCAGCCATTTTTGTAGTCCTTGCTAACTATTCATTACCAGCCATCATTTTAACACTGTCAATTTAAAACTCAGAGGCAGAGCAATGTCAGATGAATTTTATTGCAAAATGAAACATTCAAATTGAGTTTGCATGAGTCCATCATCCAAAAAGATTTGGGACGTGCCTACTCATCAGTATCAGTTTATTCAGAGCTGCACATTTCTTCAGTCACTAGAGAACAAAGAACACTGGGGACATTTCTGCATGAAGGAGATACTAACACCCCTTTGCCATCAGGTTTTGTTGAGGGTTTGTAGAATGAACTGGCTCAGGTCATATACTACACTCTGCAGCAGTATCGCCTGCCTACTACGATAGATACAGTCTGATTCAAGGGGAACGCCCACAAAATGTCACTTCTGGTCAGTCACAAGTGTGAAATCAAACTGCTAATAACAATGAATAGAGACTGCTAAGTGCCCATTTTCCTCTACAGATAACACTAGAAATCACATTTTATACCTTCAGTATTAACTATCCAACTATTAGATCTAAAACCCAAACATTTGTGTATCCATGATTATGATTCAGACAGTGGTATATAATTTTAAACATTGATATTTTATAGTTTATAGGATTTTTTTCATTTGAATTTTTGTTTTTAACTTTGTAATGTGAACTTTTTTTAATAGACCTATATATAAACTTGCCTTTCATATCAACTGTGATTTATATGTAAAGTAGGTCAAAGTGAGTTACAAATTTGAGAAGACAAATACAACATTTTACAAACTAAGACACCTCCTAAAGGAATTAAAAGGATTTTATTGTACCTACATCAGCGCAGATATGAATCTATTTTTCTATCTTCTTTAGGATCCCCTGTCCCGTCCTCTCAGCTCCTTGGTGCTCGCCTACAAAGCGCCCCCACCCTGACTGAAGTCTATCAGACTCGCCAGAAGCTCCATAAGCAACTATCAGACCCCACTCAGCCCTCTTCATCTTCATCGTCCTCCTCCTGCAGCCACTCCCCTCAGCTCGGCAGACCGGCCAACCTCGGCTCGTCCCCCACCAAACTCCTGGGCTCCTCCCCACGCACGTCAGACTGGCTGCAGAAATCCCCGCTGCCCACCATCATTGGCTCCCCTACCAAGGTAAAAAAAAAAAAAAGAGGATTCCTGAAATTTTAGCATCACCATCGTCACAGAAACTCAAGTCATTGCAGGAGATTGATTTGTCTCTTGTCCCTGAATGTTATCCCATAATTTGATTGGACCGTAAATCCTCAATTAAAGGCCCCTGCCTTTATTTGAGGATTTACGGCATTGGTAGAATTTAAGTTCATAAAAACTCCATCCCCTAAACCCTGACTCCTGAAACACTGTGGCACAACTTGACTTTGAGGGAGGTGCATTACTCAGCTTTTCCCGCCTCAGCAGTACACTTTTTATTTCATCAAATTTTTTAATGTGAACTCTTTCAACAAAACTGCCCTCCATATGTGTTATACCACCGTTTGTTGCATGGATGAAAAGTAGTAAAGTGTTAAAAGTAGGCTTCCTGATTCATATTGCGAGCACTCCCATAATACTTTGCAAGAGGTGCACGCCATCTTTTGTACTTGTTTAGATCAGAAGCTTCTACAAGTCTTGCATCATATTTCACTGATATTTTATTTTACCCTTCAGACCATTTCTGCTCCATTCAAGATCCCCAAAACTCAGGCGTCGTGTAATTTAATGGCCCTGGCGGACAGCCCTGTGCCCACAAAGACGTTGGCAGATGCTCGGGACATCTGCGCCCACCACTGCAGCCCGTACATGAGTGGACGCCCGGCGGCCCCTGAGGCCAGCAGGACTTTTGGCAGGTGGGTGTCCGATCTGTTTTCTTCCACTCATCAAGAGCAAGCCTCCTGTTAGAGCTGATATCAGCTCCTGCTTAGTACAGTTTCTTCCCACTTCAGCTCCATTTTCACACAGATTTTCCTTTTTCTAGTAATTTTTTTGTGGATCTTTAAAAATATAATGTGGTTCCTGAGACTGGACACTTTTGTTAAATCTAATTTTCATTGCATGTTTTATTGTTTGTTTTTATGCTCCAATATGGGTAAATGTTTATGCCTAATTATAAAAAAAAAAAATCATTCTTAGTTTTCATGTAGCTCCTGCTCCCCTGCTGTCTGTTTTGGGGCCCAAGGGGGCACAAAATCTGCTATGAAAATATGAAAAACTTAAATAATTCCATTATAATCTTTCATTTTTGGTATATGTTCAGTTCTAACCAAAAAAAGGAATTTCTTTGTATTATTTCCTCAACACTGTCAAAGCTAAAGAAGGAGAATTCTTTATTTAAATGGGGTAAAACAACTTTACCAACAGAAGTTTTTCTGTGATAATACTGTTGAAAAACATGGTTTGTTTGTGCAGATTAATGTGCTGGCCTGGGAACCATAATTTGCCTTTAAAAATGGGTGCATTTTTTTATTCATTTATTTATTTTAATTCTGATCCAATTACAAAGATCAAATCTGTGAAAAGAAAACAGAAAATGAGAATGTCTCTTTCTCAATTGCCATTGGTTCATAACCCCATATCAGTCTTTTAAAACCTAATTTTAAAGCTTTTTACTCCAAAAAAATTAATGATTAAATTAAGAAAAACAATGCAAGCCACTTTACAGATTAGTTCTCTAGTGCAAAGGGTACGAGCCACCTTTGACTTCACGTAAATTTTGAACTTAGATGAAATGATGTGTTGTGCTGTATCATGTTTTCTGTGCGCGTCTGTCCCCTGTCCTGTGACGTAACCATTTCTGCTGTTTGAGTTCGTCCTGACGTTATCTGTGTCTCTCCTGCAGGTCTGTCAGCACGGGTCGTCTCTCTGAGCAGCCAATCAGAATCACTCTTGGTGGACAGCCCTACCAGGGCAGCACTGACAGCTTAAACACGGAGCGGCCAATGGACACCGGTACAAATACACACGCACTAAAAACACACTTAACAACCAGGTCACATTTGCTCAGTGATGTGGTCGAATATTTGTGCTGTAAACCTGAAAAGATCTCAGAGAGTTCAAAATCAGAGACATTAATAGACATTTTTGCTACATATGTACATTTTTAACTTGTTTTCAAGTACTGCTTATTTTTAAATAAATCAAAATATTGGAAATGTTGAGTGTAAAAGTTGTGTAAATGCATGTGATGCAAAGTTAAAAAGAAGAATGATCACGTCCAACTGTTGTGATTTCAACATCACTTTTAAAAAAAATTACCTGATTATGAATTTTGCCATGCTTAAGTCTTTCCATGAAATTAAAGATGACCTTTCCCACAGCCCCTGCAGGTCCCAGCGCGCTGGTTCAGGGTGGGTCAGCAAGTCCTCGTACCGTCCTCTTTACTGTGGGCTCACCACCAAACAGCAGCACTCCTCCAACCTGCAGCCACCTGGGCACACGACCACGGACCACCTCAGGTAACGACCTCAGAGGAGCTAAATTGTTTTATCTTATTTTATAACATTTGATACAAATTTGGGCCAACTTAGAAACTTAAGATTTAAAATCCTTTGCCTTTTTATTAGGAGAAAATTATGACCAAGGTGTAAGAGTACGAGAAACCAAACTCAAAATGTTTAGATAAAAAAAAAAAAAAGGGGTTAAACCAAAAAAAAAAATACTTGAGATCGCAAGGGCAAAAATATATGAGGAACTAAACTCCAAAATTTTAAGTTCCAATAATCTTAGATTTGCAAGTAATAAAATGCATTTTCATTAGTTTAAAAAAGGATAAAAGTTGTGTGTAAGGAATAAAATTTACTAGTTTAGAATGTCACAAACAGGGCTGGAAATCAGCATCAGCCCACTGCAGGTGTTTTTGTGAATCTGGTCAACCTGCAGCCGCAGTGGCAGAGTGTGTTGCAGCTGTGCACTTACCATATATTGAGGCACTTGTCTCATCCAGGAGGCACTGGGGCCCACTTGTAGCATGTCTTCGCCAACTTTCTACTGACCTTTCCAAGTCTATCCACTGTCAACTCTCAACTATCAATAAAACATTTTAAAACAAGACTAAACAAAAAAAGAGTGAGTGATATGTTGCAGAAAATAGCATGAGATGAGCAGAGGATTATGCAGAACCACAATATTAAACTCACAATATCCACCATAATCCTTTTTGACTGTTATGACTCTCTTCATGTACTAAAGAGTTATATACAACAAGTAAACAAACAAACAAATTCTTGGCTCACTCAAAGTTTAGCTGTATTTAAACCAGCCATTAAGATCAGCTCTGTAATGGAGACTCCAACAATCCTAAAAATAATGAGGTGATGAAACTTAAAGTCTTTGCTGTTATTATTGCTTATGTTAATTTACTTTTATTGAATAGCAAATTATTTTAAATTGATAATCCTTTATTTTAGTGTTTAATATCATTCTTTTGTGTTAACAGTTAAAGTGTCTGCTGATAAAACATGAGTGTCTGATAGATTATAACATACACGGGTATAGAGGTAAATGATTAATGCCTGCAGTGTGGACAGCAGGCGTGATGCTTTATGAGCTGATTTGACATTTGGGTCTCACGTTCAGTTGGGACATGGTGTTAGTCTTTTAGTCCAAAAAAATGTGCTGATTAAAACAGACCCCAGCTTTTAAAGTAAGGAGAACATTTTCCGATTTCCTCATTGAAAATATTTTTTGAAGTTTCTTTGCATTATAATCCTCATTTCTTCCCCATCGTTGTCCTCTCAGTGGGCTCCAACAGCTCGGCCGGCTCTCTGTGCTCCACCAGTGGTCGGGTCTATGTGGGCTCTCCTCCGGGCATGGCCATGGGCACCTCTCCTCCTGGTGGTTTTGGAGGACAAACCGGCGCTGGGGCTGAGGGAGCCCCCAGCAGCCTGCGATACGTCCCCTATGGGACGTCCCCTCCCAGCCTGGAGGGATTCATCACATTTGAAGCCCCGGAGCTGCCTGAGGAGACGCTGATGGAGGTGAGGGGGCGTTTGGTGTATGTTTGTCATCTTCAGAGATCAAGTATAAATTTTTGACTCTTCCTGTTTACATTTATCTCTTTGTTTGTTGCAGCGTGAGCACACGGACACCCTGATGCACCTACGTATGATGCTATCGTTCACGGACTGCGTTCTGGAGATGGCGGCAGTTCGAGCTGGAGGGACGGAGCTCGGGGTGTCAGCGGCCTCCATCTACCCTCCCCAGGACAGCGTGGTGGTGGACCAGATCAGCCAGCTCAGCAAAGAGTGGGGGTAAGACTTGACTTCCTGTGTGGCATCCATGTTGATTAAAAATGACAAATTCAAACCCTTAGTGACACTGGAAACATTTTAGATCAAACTGCAGTCATTTTTTAAACATGGCTGTAGCAAACTCTTAATTACTGAGGTTCAACACGTTTGACCTGCTGCATAACAACGAGAAGAGAGCCAAGACATGTAAGGCTGACAACTGGTCCTGACAGACCTGATGTTGATCTGCACTCTGGATCGTCAAGGTTTTTTTCCTCCTATTGAGTACAAGGTTGGACCCCCTGTGCTGTGAGAGCTACCTGAACCATTGTAACTCCAAGCCATTTTCTGCATTTATAAGTCAGCCTGGGCTTTTTTTGTAATAATACATGTAAAACTCCAACCCTGTCAAGCACAATTAAGCTAAAGACATCTTTTTTTCAAGACAACCTTGTTAACAGAATATTCATGCTGTATTGATTTCATAAGAAAACGAGGGAATAGGAAAATAGTAGCATCTGTTTAGTCAATAAGACTGACTGGAAGTTGTCACTTTCTCTAGGGGTCAAAGTAGAGGTCTAATAACATCACTGCTACATTATTATTTAAGAAAATGTGCTGAATAAATCAGTAATTATGTATTTGTCGCTGTGGATCCACAAATAGAACATCTGAAACAAAACACTGCACTTCAAGGCTGACCAGTAAACTTTCTGGTAGGGATGTATTTGATCTGAAGCAATTTTTGTTTGGACAGAAGTGTGATCTTCCAAACACAGTTGTCTCCATAAAGGTCTGTTATACGGTTCCAGAGGTGTAAGTTAACAGTGTCAGCATGACTGCTTGGAGGGCACCAGCGATCCCATGGAGTTGGAAGGGTCAATACTGGCATAGATTCGACAAGGTGCTGGAAACATTCTTTAGAGATTTTGGTCCATGCTGATATCATAGCTTCACACATTCAGTTGCACATCCATGATGAGACTTTGGAGGCCAATGGAGTTAGGTGAACTGTACTCCACTGTCATACTGAACATGTATGCAAAGAAATAAAAAAACAGAGGAATGCCATTCACATACAAAGAAAAAAAAATAAAAAAATTATACACGTTGGAAAAGGAGTAGGAAGAAGTAAATACGATCTTAGTGATGTGGAATGTTATCCTGCTGGAAGTAACCATCAGAAGATGAGGGCTGATGATATGATGCTTGATTTGATCATTTATGAGGCAAACAGAGCTTGTACTCAGCATTATGAGGACATTTCCCATGACCTTTTATGACCATAACAAGAGCAGACGAGTCTGTGATTTTAAACAAACATGTCAAAGTGAAATGATCGACATCTTGGGGCTCACCCTGCAGCGCTTTGAGAAGAAGTGGGACGTCATTTTTCTGATGACAGAGTTTGGTGATTAACAACCATATGTATACTTTCAAGAAATGTGCACCTTCAGGATGAGTTTTTGATGAGACAGAGTCAAAAGTGCAGATAAACAAACACCAGGGGCCAAAATGCCCTCTGACTGTCCTGGATCAGCCTGGTGTGTCTGACTAGTCTCTTTGTTCTTGCTGCTGCTGCAGTCCTTCGACGCCTCCATTGCTCTTATATTTATGCCTTTGCTGCCCCCTACAGGCAGGTGGAGCAGCTGGTGCTCTACATGAAGGCTGCTCAGCTCCTGGCATCCTCTCTCCATCTTGCCAAAGCCCAGATCAAATCAGCCAAGCTTAACCCTTCCACTGCCGTCAAACAAGGTAAGAACCATCATCTTTAAATTTATTTAACTCCAAGATCAATAATGTACTAATTATTTACTTAATCATTAAGAGAAAGATGTTAAAACTGACATTCCCATCCCTCTCTTTGTGTCCTCTCAGTGGTGAAGAGCCTGAACGATCGGTATAAGAGCTGCATCTCCCTCTGCAGGAGACTCACTGACAAACTGAACCACTTCTTCTCTGACAAACAGAGATTTGTGGATGAGATCAACAGCGTCACTGCAGAGAAACTCATCTACAATCACGCTGTGGAGATGGTTAGTCTGTAGATGTCCCACATATATTACATATATTTGTCTGATACTGTATTTCAAAGACTGTAAAATGAGAACAAAGCAAATGAAAGTGAAAACTATGTCATTAACAGAGCTGATACTGAGGGGTTTTATTTCCAAGCTGTGAACCCATATAAAAAAGGAAGCAGAAACTAAAGTCCAAAACAGTCTTCAGCACAATCAAATGAACTGATAATGAGGTGCTTGCAGCCTTGTGGTGCATTTAATGTACATGTGAACTAAGATTCTGTACCTAAAGATGATGTGAAATCCCAGTTAGGCACGCCCCAGTTATGATCTGGTAAATTCAAGTTCACTGAGATTGTCCGACCTCCCGGTTTTGAATTCGTAGTGAAAAAGCGAATATGCAACTTCGATAGTCTGACTTCTGAGATCCAGTGGATCGCACCACAGGCTCCATGAACACACACTGTTGTTCTGGAAGAGGCAGCCCAAGTTCTTATACCACTTGTGGCTCCTTCATGTCATGTCTTTCTCCACTCTCTTCCAAGTGTCCGGCTCTATTTGGATTAAGGCAGAGAAATTCAGAAAACAAATCTCAATGACTGATGAATTTTATCGTACAGTTTACCTTTAATCACATCATCTATTCTCTGATTTAATGATCTATGAAAGATCGATTTCAAAAATTAATAAAACATATACCTGTACATGTTTGACATAAGAGAATTTATATTTTGGATCAAGTATAATATATTTGTAATGTCTGGAATCAGTACCAAAATGTCCTGGAAGATGACCTGTGGCATTTTTACATCCAGCTTCCCCTTGCTGAGTCCCTGCATGCTTTGTGAAGGGAAGTTAAATGAAAGGGGCCTCAAACTTAGTGCCTAGCAGCACTTTTCAACAGCTTTTCTTCATTTTGTTACACAAACTACTACAAATTACAACATAGCTGGATGTCATTATGTTTTACCTGTTAAGCTAACCTCTATTCTGAATCATTCATCTCCTCTGAAATCAGATTACTCAATGCTCCTTCAGTTAAAGAGGATTTTATGTTTTCTTCAGACTTTTATCCCATTGTCAGTTCTACATTTTTTATTACACTGATCAATTTTATTGCACAGTATACCTTTAATCTCATCGTTTGTTCTCTGGTTTAAAGATATATGAAAATCTATCTAAAACATATAACTATAGATAAATAGATAAATAGAAAAATAACTATAGATAGACATATTTATTTTTTAAGTGCCTGCAGGGTAGAAGTCTTCTGTAACTTATATTTGTTCATGTTTATATCAGTAAGGTGCCTGAATAATTAGCCATCAGTAATAATGGAGAAGGCCAGGGAATAAAAGACTTTGCACTTCAGCCACTCATTTTTAAACATGTAACCCAAATTATGAGCTTTTTTGGGGGATTTTTTGCTGTTGCTTTCTTTTTGTATGGTATACATGTTTAATGTGTATTTGTAGTTTTATGATCTTTATTGTTTTTAACATGTTCATAGTAAATATTCACTCAGTCTTGCATAACCTTAGGAAAATGCATGTTGAACTATGTGTTCATTCTTTACTTGTAGGTTTGACATGCAATAATTCACAAAATTTAAGCTACATGCCTATGTTTTTTTCAAGACTACTGCCAAGAGTTGTCAAAAGAACATGGAAAAAAAGTGATATAGAGATGTATTTGAACTAGTTTGCAATTTTCTGGTTAAAACAAAAAACTGTTTTCCACTTAATATGTCAAAACTTTGCCAAGAAATTCAGCTGTTGTTCCAAATCCTTTTTCATATATTAATACTCCTAACATGCTGATGTCTGTATCTCAGGTTCAGTCGGCAGCTCTGGATGAGATGTTCAAGCAGACGGAGGATATAGCCTACCGTTATAGCAAGGCGGCCATGCTGCTGGACGGTCTGTCTAAGATCCTGCAGGACCCCACGGATATTGAGAATGTGGTCAAATGTGAGTGCACTTGCAGATACTGTGTTACTTCATACAACCAGTGTGAATGTTTGAGCTCTAAACGTGCTTTAAAAGGTGTTTTCCCTGCTTGAGAAAACAATAGTTTAGGATTTTAACAAGTGTTTACCTGCATGTGAGGAAGAAGCCCGAGCTCCCCCTGGTGACTATCTTTATTTTTTGCCATGGTATTGAATTGGTTATTAAATATTAAATTTCTTGATAATAGTAATGTAACAAAATCTACAATCCTGGTATCACAACAAGTGTACAGTACTGCCTACTAACCTGCAGTGGCATTACATAAAGCCACCAGGGTCAAAATGTTTGTCCTCCAGCAAACACTATGACGTTAACTGTGATGAAATTAAGAGAAGGGTCTGGACTTCTCTCTGGTAGTCTGTATGTTTGTTCTGCATCTTGTCTGAGCTTTTTTTTGTCCTGTTTGTTTTCCCTACAGATAAAGCAAGTGTAGACCGCAGGATCTCCGCCCTCTGCTACTGCACCGTCACGCTGTATGAGTAGCAGAACGCCCACACAAACACAAACAGAGGGACGTGAGCGCATCCTTAGGCCCTGACCTTCACTCACCGAGCTGCTGGTCCCTCCTGTAGCAGTCCGAGCACTTTTTTATTTCCCGTTTTCATCTGTATTTATCATCGGTTTGTGTTATTTTTCTGTGGCTGCATCGTGGACTGTACTACGACTGATGCACGAATATCCAACCAAAGACCACGCACTGATCCAGAGACTGAAGGCCAAATCTGGACGTGGGCATGAAGCGTGCACTTTGCGGTGCACTGTCTGGACTTCACATTTTTACAGACGTTCGTTATCATTCAGGATATCATTTTTTATTTTACAAAAAGAAAAAGTCGATCATGTTTGGGACTATGAGAGAATCTGTGGGGATGAAGATCTCCACGTGAAGCAGTTCTTCTTTTTAAACCCATCTGTGGTTACTTTACTGTTTTTAAGTTGTTTTTATCTTATTTATTGGTTCAGAAGATGTTTGAGTCTCCTGATTGTCTTGAAAACCTTGAGTATTGAAGTAGAGGGAAACGGAAGAAATAAGCAAAAGGCTGAAGCTGTGTCCAAAACCATGCACTACATCTTACTCCAACTACGAATACATACTTAAACATTCATACGTCATATGAAGCTGCCGGTTAACACACCCTCTCACAATACTTAAAATCCACTTCATTGCCAGATTTCAAGAAGCAACCTCTGTGCTTAAATGAAGCCAGTGCAGTAGTGCTAAGAGCCGCAGTTCCTCGAGTGTCCACATGGGGCTTTTTCCAGAAACACCAGATGTCACATACACACCCAATGTTAAAGGACCAGTAGTTCCAGAAGATGTTAGCATGTTTTCCACCTAGTTCATAGGAGGATTTTGGATGGACTGGGTCATGTTTTCATGGGCACACACTTTCAGGAGATAATTATGATTTGTGACTCATCTGTTTCGGGTTTAAAAGGAATAAATGTTGTGCACAGTCTGGACATGGCTGACTGTTTGACACTTAGATGCCCTTAAAAAATGGGGTTCATAAGATTCAGTGTCCAAAAAGTGGACACCACAGAAGAAAGGCCACCATTTATCATAAAGTTGTTTACATTTCCAGTTAAAGTGATGTAATTCAGCTCTAGTCCTGTCCATGACAATCAAAACTTCTAATTTAACAGAGAAAGTGAAGAAAAAGTTAATATTTTCCAAAATCAAAGCACATGTTCAGATTTATTTTCTTGATTTCACTGACTAGGATATGTCGTTGATTATGAGTTATATTGATCTGAAAGAATAAAATAAAAATTGATATTGACCAAAATGTTACTCATAAGACCAAGTGGCCAAAAAGTGGACATGTCAAAGTAATAAGCAAAAAAAGAAAAAAATATGCAAAAATTACAATATTCTTCAAAATGACTTCAGCCTTTTAATCAACTTAAGTCTTCATTATTATAATTTTAGATAAAATGATTTCCTTTTTAACCCTTTAAGCTGCCACTGAATGTGATAATCCCAGTGCCAGAGTACCAAAGATATAATTATTCACATTACCCTGAGCAGCTGTAAGTGAGAAAATAACAAACAAATCTGAAAAGATTGGCACTCAATCATTGTTATGTATTTGCCCACAGTAGGAAAATAGAGCAATATTAATATAATATAAAAAAGGTTTATAGTACAGATTTGAAGTTGGGGGAACTGAATGACTAAAATAATGGAAATGATGGGTTTGAATAGATCCAGAAAGTGGGCACAGGGTCACCAAAGGGGCTTTTTTTTTTACATTACATACCATATACATGAAAATGATTTCCACACTGTTAAAATGACAAAAATCTTATTAAAACTAGAAGTGCTTCAGGAGCACAAATCACCACCACAGCATTTCCAACATTGTCAGTCAAATTATTGTCCTAAATGTGGAAAACTGATCTCTCTCACCCTGTCAAGAAATTCATGAAAAATTCCAGGTCCCTTAACATTTGGATCTCCACCAAAATCTAATCACGTCTTCCTTGTGCCATGGCTAACATTTCCTGAAAATTACATCAAATTTTGTTTCTAACTTTCTGAGATATCCTGTTAACAAACTAACAAACACAGTCAAAAAATTTAGGTAATACGTTTGAAGCAAAGGACCAGGGGCATTTGAGAGTTAACCGGATCTTTTTCAACACGGTGTCTCCTTAAGCACTGGTTTCCAGATGAAAGTGTGCGGTTTTGGACACATACAGATGGCCTTCACTGTAACTGATCACAAACTCATACTCCTGTTACAGAGAGCAGACAGCCATGTCGACCTGTAGATTGATGTTTTTATTTTAAATATTTTGTGTGTTTTAAGCCGAAGCACTTTATCACAGTCGGTGGGGGAGGAGGAGGGTCCATAATGAGCTCTGGATTGTAGATATATGAAGATGGAGGATGGAGTAACCCCTCCTCTCCCACCTTTCTAATGTCGGTGTGCATGATCAACGAATCAACAGAGTGCATACATTTCCCATGAGGCCAAGCGAGCAGTGAAACTCGAAGCAGCCTCGTCTCATTGGCTGCAGCTCGACTTAATAAGTTACTTTCAAAACTTCACTTGTTGATGTTCTGTCAGTCCCTGTAGCTCCTTTTCTAACAGACGTGAAGTTTGCAGAGATGTAAATATTTATACATACGTGTGTGCTGCATGTGACGACCCCCCCCCCCCCCCCCCCCCCCCCCCCCCCCCTTTTAAAGGGGGAGGAGTGTTTGTGAGTGTGTGAGTGTGATGGATGCCGTCAGCCTGTCAGTCAAACAGCACAAATCTTTGTATGTAAATATCTGAATTTGATACAGTTTTCTTGGTCTCTGCCACGGGGGCTTTAATAAGGAGTGAACTTTTTGTTGGCACGGCCGGAGTGTGCTCAAAAATAAAAATAAAACTCATGGCAGCTTCAGAACTTTACGAAAAACTCCTTATACATGGGACTGTTGATCAATACTTACATATTTGTCCAGTGCATCGCATGAAATTTCCGAAATGAGTGAGAAACAGGGCTGGGCAATATGCCGGACATCGTATCTTGATATTTTTAGTATGGTAAGAGTTCAAAGTTTCAACAAATAGGTACCACAAACCCAGAGTTATAAACTCTAAATGATTATGGCAAAACTCAAACCAAATCAATGCCTGTTTGATACCACTCCAACAAAAATAGAAGTTCTTGACACCCAAAAATTTGGACAATTTATAGTTTGTGATGATCAAAGCTGCAGACAGAAGTCCATAGATTGGACAAATACGTTTGCAGATCTTCTGTAATTTGATGTTAGAAGCAGACCATGTGCTCCAAATGTTCAAATCTTCATTTTAAGGTTAAACTTGTGATTTCCAGTCATATTTTTAACTTTGGGAAGAGAGAAATATCTTAATGGTGCAAAATGGTTTGTAACATTTGTAAAGGGGGCTTGTAGGTGGAGAGGAATGAGGATGTCCCAGCCAGAGTGTTAAAATAATTTTAATGATCAATTTGTTTCAAAAGTGCTGAAGCTTTATGATTTCCAGTAAAATTTTTAACCAGAAAAGACTTGAACGCCATTGAGGCTTCCTGAAAACCCCTGAAGTTCCCCTGAATTTACCCAGATTATCTACATGTGTGAACACAATCAGCTGGGTTTTTTAGCCAGACGCTACCCTAATGGTATCTACAAAGTATTACAATTATTGAGTCTTACTTTTGAGATAAATGCTTCTTAAATCAAACACATAAAATGATAAACTCCCTATTTAGATTTAAAAAATCTGATGGATTATCATGTGAATACAGACTATAACTACCTGTAGTTCTTTCTGCAGACATTTTATTATTGACCATTACATTTTTTGTTCTTCAAATCAACATTAAGTTCTGTAATGTACCTTTTTTTTTTTTTAAACTAAATCTCCATCAAAAATATCTCCCTGTACCCTAACAACTGAACATGTTGCCCAGCCCTCATGACCCATTTTCCAAACTTTGGTGCGACTTGAATGGTTAAAATCTGCACTGCCTCTGGTCCTCTCGTTCCTCTGCTACCCTCGACTCTCCTGTTGCTAACAGTGTGTGTCCTGTGTGTGTATGAGTGTGTATTTATATATAAACAAACACTCGAGCTGTTGCCAGGCGTGCTTTAAGGCCAGTAGAAACAGTCAGAAGATGGATAAAGGAGGTGCCCTCCTCTGGTAGAATCCGGCGGGGGCCTCTGTACATGTGTGAATAAATTCTTTTTTCAGTGTATAAATGTGTATAAAGCATCCGCAAGGCCTGTTCTCTCTGACGTACTGTTTTTTCCACACATATCCGTGCTCCTCAGTTCCCCTGGTCCTTGTCATGAACCACATGGAGCCTTCTACTGCACACAAACAGACAAGGGGTGAATGAATCTGTACCCCCACCCCCTCATCGATGGGCTGTTTTTATAAGGCATGGGTACCGTCTGAGTCTGCATTTGACCCTGTAGACCCCCTAGTTTAATGAATGTATGAACCCTCTATGTTCTTCTACACCCCTCCGCTTGTTCTAAATGCATTTTGAAGAAACCCCGCTGTTGGTCATGATCCTGAAAATGAGACCTTTCCAATCACCGATGATTTTTTCAAAGAAAATGTTGATGTGGTGTCTCATGAGGGGTGTTTGTTCTTTATGGGACACAGATACAGTCTTTGGTATTAAAAAAGATGGAAAAATAAAACTGTTGTCCTGGTAATTATTGTCATTTTATCAACACTTGATTATGTTTGATTTGCAGTTAAATTGATCTTGTTATTGATCAATTTGCTGAACGGTCTCTGGAGTAATTTTCACTCAGGTGAATGTAAAAATGAGAAGTACTCTGGGAGCACAAATCTCCACCAAGACATTTCCAATGTTATCAAGTGAGTTATTGTCAAAAATTTGGAAAACGGCACTATCTCGCACTGTTAACAAGTCCCTGAAAAAAAATCCTAGAGTCACATCCAGATTTGGATCACCAGCAAACTGTCATCCTTTCGTTCACACGACATGACGAACATTTCCTAAAAAAGTCATGAAAATCTGTTGAGAACTTATTGAGTCATGAGAAAATTTGGAAAACATCTGTATCTTACAATGTTAACAAATCTTTAAAAAAATAACTGGATCTGCAACCGGATTCCAATCACCACCAAAATTGAATCCATTCTGCCTTGTGCCAACATTCCCAGAAAATTTAATCAAAATCCGTATAACTTTTTAAATTATCCTGGTCACCAACTAGAAGTACTGCGAGAACACAAACCCCCACCAAGAAATTTTCAGCACTGTCGAGTGAGCATTTAGCCTGTGGTTTTGATTGTATCAAATCAAACTGAAATACTTCCTGGCACATTTATGCCTGTCTATGGTTGTAATATTTGGGAATTTGAAAATGCCTTCCAGGCTGGGCTGGGTTAGGGGGAGGACCACATGTGGCCTCAAGGCCACTAGTTGCTCACCCCTGGTCTATAGTATATGTCATTCCTCTGATCTCTTTCTCTTCATTTCTCTTCTTTGAGTTTGATGCTGGTCACACCGGAGGGGGTGTTTCCAAGTGACATATCTGTTCTCAAGAATTAGGCTGCATGTATTTGATCTTTGATGTCCAATACTGAAGTTGCTGTTCAGATATCTCACAGAAAATGCCCCCTCAGCTTTCCACGTGTGCTGAGGGGGCGCAATTCAAGCTGCAACATCTTAGATAAATGGACAGTACCATTCACCCTGATAATATAGTGCAGTCTATTTGATCCCAGTTGTCAGAATATCAGGTTGCAAATAAGATCCATCACTGTGCATGCCATCTCAAGTCACAGTGCCTGCTCTGACGGTTGGCAGATCTTCAGGTGCCCGGAGGTTCCTTGGCTCATAACTGGAACAAGTTCAAGTGGAATATGACTAATTTCCAAGCTTCAACATCCAAGTTTTCAGGGGTACTGCTCACCAGTGTCCCCTCTCATCTATTAACTGATGTTCAAACTGTGAAAAATCTACTGTTGTGTGAAAAAGCAAGTCAGGGAATTTTCTGGGTTGATTATTCAGATATTTTTGAGAAACATTTCTGAGTCGTGTGTGTAGACTGTATGGGTAAGTTTAAATAGGCAAAGGGTGGGGAGTTTGTTTACAAAGTTGGTACAATATTTTGATTTTGTGATTGCTGTCACTGAGATCTGGAATTAACTTGCTGTTTCACCTGAGTATACTTACCTTTTTGTGTATTTGCCTCATGCAGCAGATAGTGTGTATCCTGCTTCAGGTCTTCCTTCCTTTAACATCAAGACTGTGTGATCAAGACTTTGCCTGCAAAGATTCATGAGAGAGAGATAGCCAAGCATTTCCAAATATATTTTTCTTCCTCAATAATTATCTTTCATTTCAACTAATTACACAATAAACATCCTCCAGAACCTTCTCTTATCATTTTAAATGCAGATTTTTTTAATCTGCAATATCATTCAAAAGCATCATTAGCCATGCTTCACTTTTCAGGAGTCCTCATGGAGAATTATCCACTTAATTACTCCTTAATTAATAATGACCTTGTCAAAAGGCATGAAAGCAAAAATTTTGTCTATTTTTTAAAATATCCCACAGAGCAGCAAGTATATAAAATAAGTACATGCAGAAATCAACTAAAAGTCTGCCCTTTAACGACCTAAATACCTTAAATGCCTTCCTAAGTGCTCCGTCAGTAGCACCCTGCAGCTACGTTGTTTTCGTTTTTATTATGTAACAGTGGGAGGGGGCTAGTTGGTTAACTTCTGTTCTGATTGGTTAATATTTTGATCGACACTTGAGTTGACATATTGCTCGGATCGTTTGGGACTGCCTATTCAGATGCTGTTTGAATTATCGAAAAACTTTATTTCAGGCTCGAAAATGCTAGATAAAGTGGGGAAAAGATTCGAAATGTGCCAAAAAGATTTATCTCATCCAATAACTTGAAAATTTCTCTTCCAAAGTTTTCTGAGAGGTCTAAAAGTTGCAACGTCTAAGTTTTTCAATCACAAATAAGGATTTTGTTGTTTGTTATGTATTATTTCCAAGACCGTGAATCTTAGTCACAACTTTTGAATAGGGTGAAACTTATTTCAATCTTGTTTTTTATAAGACCATATTCATTTTATAAATATTTGAATCACGTTTATGAACTAAAGTTTTGGGAAATCCGACTCTTCCATAAGCCTGTGAATGCATCACTACTGTCCTGCTAGCGAACGGCTCCGAGTATCCTGGAGCGACCCAGTGGTTTTTAAAGGTAATTCTCCTTGTTTTGGCTTATTCTTAATACTTTCATCAGCGTAAATCTTATATGCTTCTTTATTTTTTAAAGCTAGATATCTAGATTTAACCTTAAACCCAGTTACTGACGTAGCAAACAAGCTAATCCAAACTTAAGGTCGGCTGTTACCATCTGTTAGCTAGCTGTAAAGTTATTGTAGCCCTGATGTTAATAAATTCGGATATGCATACAATAGAAGTCCTTTAAAATGACTGTATTTAAGTCTCTAGTAATGTCTTGTGTATGACGCATTGGTGATGGTGTAATGATGCTATACCGTTTATTCAGTCACCTTTAACCCAAAGAAATCGTCTGCAGCGGCGACGTGTAATAGCTGAACATTAATAAAAGTACAAAGCTGAATTAATCTTGATGCATTAATCTTAATGTATGGAAAGTGCCCTTGGAGGGGTAAAAGAGTCTGGACTGTCGATGATTAAAAAAATGCACGTGAAATATTGTTACAATTTTTTTGGAGATCAAAAGTCAGAATTTTTGAAACAATATTGAAAGAAAAATTGCAATTTATTGCTCTTTTTATATAGTGCATGATGCTGACTGATGATGGAGTTGACACATAATGTCTTTGATACATTGACAATAATCATGCATTAAACCATCTTTTTCTTGCAGATGTCTCGAGAACAGCTGGTGGTGCAGCAGGCGAGGAGGTCCTTCCAGACGGGAAAAACCAAACCTCTGGAGTTCAGGATCCACCAGCTGAAAAGTCTGCTGCGCTTCATCACAGAGAGACGAGGAGACATCGCAGATGCTCTCAAAAGAGACCTCGGCAAAGTAGGAAAAAATAAATTTTATAATGTTGAATGTCATACTTTTTAGAACCAAATTACATCAGAAATTTGTGAAATTATGTGAGCTGCAGGGCTGTCACAGTCACATGGTTCTTTATGTGAATACCGTACCAATAAAAATTAAGAATGTTAATGTAAGCTTTAAAAATGTATTAGCCATATGCACCAAATTAGGTCTGTGCTCAAAATATCGATACGGCAAAATATCGTCACGCACTCCTTGGGGATATTTGTATCATAGGTATTTTACAGAATCGATACAGCCTCAGTGTTTTGATAGTAGTTGTCAATACACTTTGGGTAATGTTAACAATGGCACAGTTCAAAGTAGAAGCCAAACTACATGATGAAGTACAATCTCCAAATTTGAACTTCTTTCTTTGAGGACCCGAATTTAAGTTTCTTAAGCTGTAGAATCATTCAAAACTCATCCTTGTTCTTTTCTTCTTGTAATAAAAAACAAAACTTATCGGGAATTCTGTTAAAAACGTAGTCAGTGTTCACAATTTACGTGTATCGGGATACATATCGTATCATGGCCTCAGTATCGTATCGTGAGGTTGCTGGAAATGCCCAGCCTACACCAAATATCACATCTTTTTTGGTGTTTAATAGGCAAAAAAGTTGGAAATCTTCTGCACAGTATCTAAATTGCTTAAATACTCGTTCTCTTTCATTCATGGTAGCCTTTGATTAGAAGTTTGACTGATGATCTGTAGGGTTTTTTATGCCTCCAGGCTTCCACTTAAATAAAATGCGTCTGTTCCTGTGAATCAAGAAAATGTTATGCTGTGATAAATTATACTTTTGATTTATAAAAATTGACATTCATTGGTGAGGTAAACCATTAAGGTGCATTTGTACATAAATATATCAATATTATGGTCGATATGTATGACATATGTGGTCAATTTGTATGCCTAAAATATCAGCTATAAATATATGCAAAGATTTTTATTTTTGATCCTGCTCTGCTGCTGTGAATTACAAATTGAAATTGTAGTGTTCTAGATAATAAATAACCAGTAATAATGTTAGACAATTCTGATGATAACAACAGTTTCTTTTTTTGTCACAAAATCTTCTTCAAGTTTTGATAAATAAAACCAAGAAACTCCAATAATAGATGTCTGAGGGTTTTTTTTTGTTGTAGCTGTATCAAACAGCTGTTTTCTGGTTTTACAGGAAGTATAGAAAAGTTCATGATTCTTACATTCTTACAATTATTTCTTAATTCTTGACAGAACAATAAAGTTACACATTTTGTATGACCAGAAGCCAAAAAAAAGGGAAAATATGTTACTTTTTTGTGCCCACCAATGACCATGAATATGTTTTCATTGACTGAATTTTCCTTGCAGAGTGAGAAAGGCACAGAGCTATTTGAGACCCTGGGGTTGGAGGGAGAGATCGAGCTGGCCATAGAGAAGCTGGCAGAGTGGGCGGCACCTCGGCCCGTGGAGAAGAACATCCTCACCTTAACAGACGAGGTTTACGTGCAGCCGGAGCCGCTCGGAGTGGTGCTCATCATCGGTGCCTGGAACTACCCCTGGGCCGTCACGCTGCAGCCACTGATAGGGGCGATCGCTGCCGGTATGCAAATACTCAAACGTAATATTTCAGCTTTTAGTAGCTGCACTTGTGCTGATAGAGGTGAACAATGCAGTGTTTGCTTCAGGTTCAGCAAGGCCTCTGTGGGGTTCTTAACCCTTGTGGGTCGCTTTAATTAATGACCCTTTGAGGTCACCAGAGGACAAAAATGTTCTCTTCCAAAAACTGCTATAAAAATATAACAGATTAATATTTTTTGTATTTTATTTTGCTCAAATCATTCTATCAACTTCAGCCCTAATCAAAACTACCAAATATTTAATTATTTATTTTATTTTGAAATATTGAAAATAACTCATTTTTAGTGTTTTTTTTTTTTCATAAAAACAGCGACATCATGTAATCAAATTGGCATTTAAAGGGTTAAAATAAAGGAATAATTAAATATTTAATATTTTTGATTTGGACCGAAGTAGATTTAATGATTTGAGCAAAAAAATTACAAAAGTATGAGTCTGTTTTGCTTTTATAGCAGTTTTTGGGAGAGGATATTTTTGTCCTCTGATGACCTCAAAGGGTCATAAATTTGCCCTTAGTTAACCTTTGACCTCTGAAAAAAATTTGAATTTTAATCTTAAGACTTTTTGTTATAAACACCTTCCTACAAAAAAAATCATTCCACATTGACTAATACAAACAAAATTATGTCCAAAAGTTGAGCAAAAAATTGCCTGAAAGGTCAGAAATGCCCTGATGACCCCTGAGAGTTAATAAAATCTTTCAGAGTCTGGAAATTTCAGTTGTGGTAAATTTCCTTGAAAGGTCTTATTATTTCCACTGAGAGACCTTGACTTGGAAATTGCACCTACCCTTGGATGTCAAATAAAAGCTTTGTCATGAATTAAGTGACTAAGATTTGTCTCTCCCCTGTGTCAATCCTTTTAATCTTGTAGGTAATGCTGCTGTGATAAAACCGTCTGAGGTCAGCTCCCACTCTGCCAGAGTCATGGAAGAACTTCTGCCCAAATTCCTCGACAAAGTGAGCATTGTCTCATCTCTTCATTTTCAGGTGTTAAAGTAAGGATAGTTTTGCTACCTGGATGTTCTCTGTGCAGGACTTGTACCCAGTTGTGACGGGCGGCGTGCTAGAGTCTCAGGAGCTGCTCAAACAGAGGTTCGATCACATCTTCTACACAGGAAACAGCATGGTGGGCAGGCTGGTGATGGAGGCAGCGGCTAAACACCTGACCCCGGTGACCCTGGAGCTGGGAGGAAAGAGCCCGTGTTACATTGACAAGGACTGTGAGATCAACGTCGCCTGTCGGTCAGTCTCAAACAGCAAAGCAGTTACGTCACAAGAAGCCTCATTTAGTGTCTCATTTCAAGTGGTAATGATTATGTTCCTTTACCATTTCACCTTCATGATGAACATTGTGGCAGTTTCATGGTGGGAAGGGTTGTCCCCGTCTCTAGAGGTGGTATCAGATCAGATCAGCGGCATGAGTTTGATTTTATGTGAAATTCCCACTGCATCATGCTGTCTCGTGGCTCTTAAATCAGACAGTAGTGCAATAAACTGACACAAATATCATGGCCTCGCAGAAGAAAATGCCATTTTTAAAATTAATTTACACTAAAGCGCTGCTCCCTCATCATCAGATAAGACATTAATGACAGTCCTGAAAGGATGTGGTATTTGTGCCATTTACAATGACGTGGATTTGGAGATGTGCAGAGAGTGACATATACACAGAAAGGCCCTGACTGAGGCAGGGTTTGAATCTGCAGTGTCACAGGGGAGTCAATATTATGGCTTGAAACAGCATAAATGGGGCTTAAGTGAATGCTTGAGGTGTTATGATGGTGAAACTTGGCTGCAGCACTTTTTCATGCGTACACCATGAAAAAAAACAGAGTTTATGGTACAGTATGGTACCACAAACAATAACAGTTACAACAAAACAGAGATAAAACCTTAAAGGCTGGGTTCTACCTAACCTTAAGTGTTTAGTTCCAAGTGTTGACTAGGCAGTGCCTTCATAAAGTGTTAAAAGTAAAAATGCCTGTCATTGAAATGCCTATTTTTCATATTCAAGCTTTTTCTAATGTTCACAATTCTGATTGCTAATCAGCCCTGGCTTTAGCTGTCTTTTTAAAGAAATAAACATGAGGCTTTCTCTGTTTTTCACAGGGATGTACTGCAGCTTATGTAACCTTTAAAGGAATACTCCAACATTTTTGTTGTTTCCTGTCTTGCCTCACTCTCAGAGAGGGGTCCGCAAGACAGAGGCGTGTCGCAGAATGACGTTGCTCGAGTGACGCCACTCTGCGACACGCCTACTTTGCGACACGCTACTTAATGGAGAGGGGTCCGACTGCAGGCCGCAAGACAGAGGCGTGTCGCAGACTAGGACAGTGGGCGTGTCACAGAGTGACGTCGCTCGAGTGACGCCACTCTGCGACATGACTACTTTGCGACACGCTACTTAATGGGGAGACGCTAGTTAATGGGAAATCACGTAGAACCACGTGAGATGTGGAAAGTTTTAGTGATGAACATTGACGGATCATGTCCAGACTGTGTTAGCATATTTCTTGTAACAAAAGTCAAACAGCTGCTGCACTTAGTTGTATTATTACCTAACCCTTACCCTAAGCCTAACCCCTTACCCTAATCCTAACCCTTAACCGTATTTGTACGCATTTGAATACATTTATTATAGAGCAAAATATCCCTTTAAGAAGCACATGTAGTAGGCGTGTTGCAGAGTGACGTCAGTTAAAGTGACTCTAGACGGTGCTGTGTGCTTGTTGTATTTTTTTATTCATCGTGGGATGTTACGTTATGTATTTTTAGACTAAGATTAGCATGTTATACAATTTTTGAAAGAAATACTTACGAAACTAAGCCATAGGGCACATGCGCAAGCCACCACGGAAGTGCTTCTCAGCATGTCAACAAACCAAAGCCTCTGTTTACGAGTAGAAGAAGATCGCTACGAAGGATTATGGCTGACTTTATAAGAGAGGACAAGGATGATTTCTTCGGGACTGACGTAGATGCACAACCTTACCTATTTGAACCAGAACATACGGAGGAGGAACTACATGTTTTGGAAGCTGAGAATGCACAAAGAGAAGCCGAGGCAGTGGACCAGCCGGGGCTGAGGGGAGAGTCCGAACAGGCATGGACTGTGATGTATATGTGGGCTAGCCTATGTATTTCTTTCAGAAATTGCATAAAATGCTAATCTTAGTCTAAAAATAGATAACGTAACATCATGCAGTCAATAAAAATACAACAAACACACAGGACTGTCTAAAGTTTATCTGATGACTGTAGACAGAGACAGGCTAAAGCATCGCCTTTATACCCCCAACGTTTGAGGTAAGCTAAGCTGGCAGTTGGTGATCTTTGTCCGTCTCTTCCTTGTTACTGGACAGTCAAAAGAATGGTGTCTACCTGCTTGTCATGGACTCGAGAGTGAGGCAAGACACAAAACAACAAAAATGTTGTAGTGTTCCTTAAATAGATGAGACATTCTGTGCACAAGCAGTCTTTCTGAATTTGACATACCAATAACTGCACTTACTCCACTAGCCCAGTGTAGCTTGCACAGGGTCTCTGAATATTCATTTAGTGAGCATGTTTCAGCAGAGCTCAGGTTCTCCATCGTAAAGGAGTATATGATGATGCAGTGTTTTTGTTTTTCAACTGATGCAGTCGTATCACGTGGGGGAAGTTTGTGAACTGCGGTCAAACCTGCATCGCTCCAGACTACATCCTGTGTGAACCGTCCATCCAGGAGCGAGTGGTGGAGGAGATCAAGAAGTGCATCAAGGTGAGTCTAAAGTTAAGTTTATAATAAATACCACAGCAACAACTCTGAGGATGAAAGTAAAGGTTTGGAGACACAAGTGTGTGTCTGCTTGATTAATAACTTGTATTTAACTCAAAGATGACAACAGTCTAAACATTATGCTTGTTTCATTCCATGTCTTAGGAGTTTTACACAGAAAATCCAAAAACCTTTGAGGACTACGGTCGCATCGTTAACCAGCGGCACTTTAAGAGAGTGATGGCTCTGATGGAGGGGAGCACGGTGGCTGTAGGTGGAGACAGTGATGAATCTCAGTGCTACATAGGTATTTGAATGGTTTGAGGGATTGTCAATAAAAGCATCTGTTGCTGGATCTGACCTCCGGTAAATGCTGACCCTATCATCCTCTTTCAGAGCCCACAGTGTTGAAGGATGTGACGAGAGAATCTAAAGTGATGAAGGAGGAGATCTTTGGTCCGTTACTTCCCATCATCACAGTGAGCGGCGTAGACGAAGCCATCCAGTTCATCAATGAGAGAGAAAAACCTCTGGTGGTTTACGTTTTCTCTCATGACAACAAGGTAAACACATCAGCATATTCAGTCAGAATAACTCAGTCTTTTTTTCACTATTTACTTTTTGTTTTTTACGCTGAAGCAAGGCTCTGCCTGCAGAGGTGATTTCTAACTGATTTAGAAATCAGGCAGCAGCATTTGAGAATAAAAAACTTCTGTTAAGTCCTCTTTCTGTGGTGGCTGACAAAAACAACTGACTTTCAACAGCTAAAACAGTTTACATGGTATAACAAAATATGCAGTAATCTGAAAAACGCACGCAATAGTCCTCAACCAAAAATAATTTAAGTGTAAGAAATAAATAAGAGCCTTAAGCCTGAACAGCTTCAACATTAATTTACCACAAAGCCATAAATGATGCCAAGCCAAAAAAATGAGGAAGACAACTGCAAAAAAAAAAGACTGCACATCTATGCAGTATTCCTTTTTTAAAATTTTCAGTCAAAAATCTAAATGGAAAGTCTTTCGATCTCATTAATAATACCAGTTAGAGGTCCCATGACAGCAAAATCAAGTTTCTTTGCTTGGAAATCCACTGTGCCTCTTCAGAGAAAATGTCCCTTAAAGCGCTTAGTTTTTTTTTATGTCTGGGGGTTTATTATGTCATAGCTATACAGCCTCCACCTATATGAGGTTTTTTTTGCTTGTCACAGACTGATGCCATGGCAGTTTTGAAAGTCCTCTCAGTGGCCTCTGACCCCTCTACCCCTCTTCCATTAGACGTTGTTCAGGCTGCCAAGCAGCACAGCACTTCTTGACATGGCCTCACTTAATCTCTCTGGCCCCTGAGCATTTCCATAGGGGAGGGAAAAGGAGCTGCATCTGATCCTCCACAGAGACCATTTTTTAATTTTTTTATTCAATTTAAATCAAATTCTTGCTTAATAGATATCCAACTTATGATGTAAATGGTCAAATGAGCCAGGACATGGGACCTTTAAATATGTTTTTTACAAAACACTCAAAACACCTTGAGGCCAAATTCACTGTAATTTGTTTTTTTTCTTTCTGTGGCATTTATCTTTCCTGAAAAACACCCAGTTCATTAAAATGCTTCTTCTACTGAATCCAAAGTGTACAGAGAGTGTTAACTAACTTAACACCATTTTTCAATAACTGATCAACCTAAATAAAGAGAACACTCATTGTTTTTAACTGTTTTTGGACCACAGTACTACAATGAGTACCTTACAGGTTCTATCTTGTCTAACCTTGACCTGTCACTCTGATCGGTGTAACAAAGAAACAGAAGGAAATAAAAGAGGTCAGAGAAGTGAGCAGAAATAAAATCAAGACACATGCATCAGAAAAAAACCCTGAAACAGCCTACTGTATGTTCAGCTTATTTGAAACATGACAAAGTGGTGCTAACCAGACACTTTAGACAGCAAGTTTAACATAAACTATAACACATACCATGCAGGTCCCAGGCGTGTGTGGGGGGGCTTGACTCCTCACAGGTACGACTAGGGGGGTCTCTTAGAAAAAATGGTCGGGAACCACTAAACCATCCTTAACAGGATATTTCACTAGTCCATTCAGGAATGTTGTGCTTTAATAAAAAAACAACCTTGTTTTAAAGTATTCTGTCAGCTTCAACACATTAGAAAATGAATTAATATTCAAGAACATTTTTACATGCATACCCATTTACAGTCCTAGTTAAAAGCAAAAAGTAGTCAGCTGTGAGTGGGTAGTCGGATGTTTGTCTGGCCGCTGGGGCTTGTGGAAAGATCTGACTTATGTTGGTGGGTGACAGCCCATATAAAGTGTTTGAAGGGGGCAGAACCTTTAAAAACATATCTGGAGGGTGTTTGGATGATTGTTGTGTCAGTCACATTCATTAAGGGCCAATAAGATGATGAAGAAGGCAGGCGCTGCTTCTGAGGAGTAAGTTCACAACTGGATCCAGTTGATGAATCAAACTGTCTCAGTAGAGGAGTGTAAATATCTCATGTAGAAATGTTCTCAGTGCTGTTTAATGAAGAAATGTTGTCCAGGTCTGGTCAACCTGATGCTTCATCCATGATTGTCTCTACATTGTTTACAGTCGCTTCTCATTTTTTTTACAGTCATAGCTCTGCCTCCTTCTCCTCAAAGGTTGCTGATTCATCAGTGCCCCTGCAGGCACAGCATAAGTCTAGCTTGATGCTTTAAGAGATGGATCTGCCTGAATGCAGACATGGAATCAGGCAGACTGATCTGCACTGAAAGATTGAAGCTGTACTGCTCCTACAAAAGTCACCCCTACACTGTGCTTGTTTACGTTTTGTTGGTCAGGCAGGGAGAGCAGCTTTATAAGCAGGAGCTACAGCTCCATCTAGCAGCAGAAGGCAGCATCAGTGCTGCAACTGTCAGTCACAGTTCCCTTAAACATGCTCATACTAAAACAGGCATGTCAAAACTAGCTGTCTGAACATCACACACCATCAGATCGTCTGCTCTGAGCATTTGGTCCAAGTCTGATTTCTTGTTTGATTGAGAGGTCGTGGATATAAACCCGCCTTAAACTCCTGCAGTCAGGGTCCCATAATGCTTTTCTCATTCTAATCACCAGCTGATAAAAAGAGTGATTGCTGAGACGTCGAGTGGAGCTCTCCTGGCTAACGACTGTCTGGTCCACTTCACCGTCAGCGCTCTGCCCTTTGGAGGAGTTGGTAAGGAGTTCAACACTGAAATAAACCTGCAGCTGTTTATTCGACACAGCTAACTTTGCCCCTCTCCTGTTTCTAAGGTAACAGTGGGATGGGCTGTTACCACGGACGCCACAGCTTCGACCAGCTCAGTCACCTGCGCAGCTGCCTGATCAAACAACTGAAGATGGAGGGCGTGAACAGCATGCGTTACCCTCCACACACCGCCAAGAAGCTCGGCTGGGCTCGGTTCTTCCTGCTGAAGAGGCTTAACGTGTGCCGACTGCAGCGCATGGCCATGCTCGCCATGTTGCTCAGCCTGGCAGCGTTTGTGGTCCAGGTAAAGGACATAAAATAACACTAAGGGGCCTATCACACTGGCTCAAGGCGCAGACGCACCAAAAACGTCCTCACGAGAAAACAGATACACAGGTAGCACTTGTAGAGAGGATCTGCATCCACGCACATGCAGCCAAATAAAATGAGTGGAAAATCGTCTCGAATAAATGAAATGCTTATATCACACCTATTTATTTTTTTTGAAGAGTTTCGGGTTTTGGATGATTAGGGACATTATTGACATGGATACAAGACCATGCTGGGGGGTGTCTATTGATCTGACATCCTTGAGCCCCACCTCAGCTCCTCCTCTCTGTCCATCAGGAGGTTGATCCAAAGTTTGGCTGAAGGTATTAACAGTATGGCTGCATCCATGGATGGCTTTCAACAACATTCTGACTTCACATGGCTATGGCCAATTCTTTGTACAGTTAGTTGTACAAACATTGAGCTGGCTTTTAGCGAATAACCCTCTGAGATTTACTCATGAAGCACAAACAATAAATTGATTAAACCGTAATGAAAATGAGGGAAACCACAAGTATTTTAAAGATCAAACAAAGGAATGGGCTACTTTGGCCACAAAGAAAGCCACATTAGAATTGCTGTCATTGCCAGAGGGCCAAATTTGTGCAGTTTGAAGGATATTTAAAGGAATGGGGATACACAGCTGTCACAAGAAGTTACCGAACAACATTTATTGATATCAAAACTTAAATGCAACTAGCAATACTTAATCTAATGAGCTAAACACAGAATTGAAGACAGTTTAAGCCATTTTTGCAAGTTTCACAGCATATTCAGGTTATTAAAGTGTTTTACTTACATTTTTATTTCTGTCCAAATGCATAAAATGTAGTTTAAAAAAAAAGCCAATCACAGCACTATTTTCTTGGAAACTTATACCTCTTTCAGACTGGCCAAAAAACCCATTTAAACGCCGTAACAGTTGGCTTCTGTCGGCAGTTTGAAAGGGTCTAATCGGCATTTCGACCCGGGTTGACTGACCCAGCAAGCGACATGGGTTTTTATCAACTCGCCTCCGATTGGTTTCAGGGGGAACATCACACCCGGGTCAACCCGCTTATTTACAGATGACACCGGTGTTGCGTGCCCACAGCATAACATCGCACCCGTCCCCTCCCTCTGTAACTTACGTGACTCTTTGCCGTCTCAGCAACAAATTCAGTCTGCCTTTGTATCATCAGCACCGAGTTTGTACATTTTTAAAGAGGGACAAAAGTACAAAGTACAGAAAACAGTTAACCTCCGTGTCCTACTTGCATGCTCCTATCCATTGTTTACGTGGTCGTGTTTTGTCGTGCTGATGATGTCATCAACATGATGACATCAGCTTCATGCACCAGAGGAAAAAAAACAGCCACGCAGCTTGTCTGCTGCCGATTAGACCCGGGTCTGCTAGCAGTGGAAAATGAGTCACTTGGCAATTGTTAGCGGGTTAACCTGCATTGAAAAAAACCCGTGTTGACCCGCTAATTTTAGTGTGAAAGCGGTATTTGTTGCTTTTAATGCTGTCGTGGCAGGTCTTGTCAGGTTTTCTTTATTAACATGCATTTGGCGGGCTGCATTAAGGGAGTAGGAGGGCTGCAAATGGCCCCCAGGCCACCAGTTGTCCACCCCTGATCTAACATATATGATTAATTGGTGTAATTGTCTAAAACCTTAAACCTTGTCAAAAGCAGGGAGACAATATTTCAAAGAAATCTTGCATTTGTATATGACTGCATTAATGCCCTGAGGCAGCTCCAGCTCGAGGGCTGATATACTTCACTATGTTTGATGTGCCAGTAAATAAGTTGTCAAGATTTTGCAGATAAATATGTTTTTTTTTCATAACAGTTGTATTTCTGTGTTAAATGTTTACAGCTTATTAAAAATGTCAAATCCATTTTCTCCCCATTGAGATAAGAGTGCTCCCACGTGTTAAATACCCACAATCCCACAGGCCGGGACTGTAACACAACAATGGCTTTGTCTGGTTCAGACAATATGTGGTGTTGTGCAGGAAATCTAACCTCATCACGCCCCCTTATCTACCCTCCCTTTAATTACCCAGCATGCCTCACTGTCCTCTGATAAATGGCTCCTTTTGTTGGGGTTCAGCCCACCACCTTTGTTGACATGCAGGCTTGTTTTGCTCCTGTGAACAAGTCAACGATCCGTTTTAACTTCTGAATGTGTGTATGCGGTTTCTTTCAGAGGTTCCTGCGATGATGGGGAAGATGAAATGAAGATTCAGATGTCCTGGAGGTCGTACCTGTCCAGGTGTCCCTGTGGTTCTAAAAGACATGTTCACACGTTCATATCATTTCTAATGTAGATTTTTACATCTTATTTATGCTTTTAAAGTTTCTTTAGTATTATTAGTCTGTTACACTGCATCCTGCTATTACAGCTTTGATGAAGTTATATCCGTTTTATTGCCATAGATATCTCACATTTCAATATAACAGGAAAAAATCAAGGCAAACACACATAATTAAGATGATTACAATACCACTATGTCTAACCCGTCCATGAAATTTCATCCTCATTCAAACTTTCTGTATTAAACCACATTAAAAAAGAAGCTTTGTCGACTGTTTCACTTTGAAGGTTGTACCCCTTTTGTCTTTAGAGTTGCGTTGTGACGTGGAGTGTTATCCTGCTGGAAGTGTCCTTTAGAAGATGGGTACACTGTGGGCATAAAGGGATTTCCAGCACCCTGTTTAATCCATGAGATGAAGAAGTAAGTCAGTTCTAAAAGCAAAAGGGGGTCCAACCCTACATTAGCAAAGTGTACCTAATAAAGTGGCTTGTAAGTGTATGTTTCCTGTAATATATAAAGGCAAATATATAGCATATGGTGCATAAAATACAGTGGTCCCCTACTGGTGTGTCCCAGCTCTTCACTTGAGAAGTACTTAATTTGTGGAGGCACATATAATATCCATGTTTTAAATTTGATTGTTGAGTAAGTGGCCCAGGACAAGTTATTCAAATTTGTGAAGTTGATGGAGCCTTTGAGGGAAACTGAAATGGCCTTTAGTAGTGCCAATGTGCATTGTCTGTGTGGAGGTGGAGTCTGCTGTTGAAGGCTTTCAGTGTTTGAATGAAACTGATGGTCACACACAGTAGTCTTGGCTGTAAACTGATCCTGGAGCAGCTCAGTGTGTGTGAGTGTGTGTGTGATCCTGGAGCAGCCTGTGTGATGGTCTCATTGTGTGTTTGTGCATAAGTGTGTGTGTCTGCAGCCTGTTGGACCTCTGAACCGCCTTCAGATCACATCAAAAACGGATTATTCAGCTCATATTTGACCGAGAATATCCCCTCCATGCTTGTCTACTTAACCTCCGGTAAGTTTATGATTAATTACATTTAAATTTATAATAAAAACATTAAATTTAAATGTCCTTTATGGCTGTAAAATCCTTTAAGATGTAGCATCAGTAGCCGTTTCTGATCCTACATGAATTCAAATTTGAATTGATTTATTCTTAAAAACATCCTCAACAAAAAGCATGCATCTTTTAGAGCAGTGGTTCTCAAATGTGGGACTTGCAGTCAAAAGTGGTCCTGAAGCTGCTTTTACAGGGCTGGAAGTTTGCGTAGAAAAAAACTGGATAAACTAACAGGCAGGGGTGAATCCAGAGATTGGCTCGAGGTGGCGTGAACCCTGACGGATACAAGGTGGCTTTAATGTTTCTCTGCATGTGTATAATAATGTTTGTTTTTGTTTGCTTATTTTTTTTTATAGAAATGTGATTGTTTGAAAGCTGAGTGTGTTATTATATTGTTGGTTCTTAACACAATAAAGTGAAATGGATAGGCTATTCATAGAAAAAAAAGTCGTATACATTTTATGTGCTTATAGTGTCTTGATATTGTGATTAATCTTATCAGTCCTGTATCTGATACCTAGACTTACCGCTACACTCCTCTGATGGATGAAAATGTAGTTATATCCTAAACAGGCCCTGTATCTCAGGAGATGCAGGCTGTAAATAGAGAATGAATGTTGTGCTTTAAAAAAACAACCTTGTTTTAAAGTATTCTGTCAGCCTCAACACATTAGAAAATGAATTAATATTCAAGAACATTTTTACACGCATACCCATATACAGTCCTAGTTAAAAGTAAAAAGTAGTCAGCTGTGAGTGGGTAGTCGGATGTTTGTCTGGCCGCTGGGGCTTGTGGAAAGATCTGACTTATGTTGGTGGGTAACAGAAACCAATTAACTAGTGAATAAAATTGTTAATTTTGGACCCTTTTTATACCTGAGTTCTTATCTTGAAGTTGTAATTAATGATGTGGAATAATAGTGAGAAAAAAAGGGTTGCCTATAAAATAAATTATAAGTGGCTTAGACTACTTCCTTGAGGAATCACTCAAAATATCCTTGCTATATATGGTGCGAGGTAGGAATAAAAGAATCTCCTTTTTAAATATGCATTGATCATGAATAGATACATTTCAATAGTGCATTGACTGGTGCCCTGTGATTGTACATGCAGCTCCAGAGACTCGGTCTGCAGCGGTCCGAATAGAGAGACAAACTGTGCTGATGGAGAGACAGGCTACCAGGCGAGCCCGAGAGGCCTTCCTAAGCGGCCGGACTCGACCGCTGGAGTTCAGGGTGCAGCAGCTCCAGGCCCTGCAGACGATGATCAAAGAAAAGGAGACAGAGATCTGCACCGCTCTGAAGCAGGACATCAACAGGGTGAGTGAAGACCAAGGACACTCTTGTATGCACCAATAAAGTAGATTTATGTTGCAAGTTTAGGCAGGACAAGAAAAGTGCACTGTCTTTGGTGATTGGAATCCATCATGACGTCCTCATATATTTGAAGGGCTACTGAGGTTTGTTTCAGGACCAGAAACCCTCTAATGGTGTCTAGACGCTTGTGGTGATGGTGAGGAAAGGACACAAGGTGGGATGGAAGGAAGACTTTTAAAGAGCCTATCATGGACACTGATGATCTGGACTTCTATAGTGTTGATATGGACCTGGATTCTGATATGAAAGACCTTGACACTGAAGGGCAGAACCTGGACATTTATGATATGGACTTGCAATGTGATTATCTAGACATGGATACTGATAATGCGGACCTATATGGTGTTGATCTGGAACTGGATTCTCATGTGAAAGACAGACACTAAAGGGCTGAGCCTTGACACACAGACTTGGACATGGACACTTAAGAGATGGCCCTGGAGACCAGTGATCTGGACAAGTAATCAATTATTTGGACTTTTGCATTGCTGAAATGGACCTAGACACTCATGATATGGACCTGGACTCTGCAAAGGGGGACCTGGAAACAGATGAGATGGAAATGGATGGCGATCATCCAGACTAAGAAACCAGGGACATGGCCCACAACTTACGAGATAGAACTTGACACTTATTACATGAACCTGGACCTTGATGAAATGGACCTGGATCCTAAAGAGATGGATCTTGACAGTAGTGACATACACCTGGACCATGATGGGATGAAACAAAACACGTGATCTAGTCTAATGAGATCAACGTATGATATGGACCAGGACAAATGATATAGAACTTGACGCTGATAATGTTTACCTAAACTGATGAGAAAGTCTTAGACATCAATAATGTGAACCAGGACACTGAAGAGACAGGCCTTGAAACATTGGTATTGGTGAGGTGGACCTGAACTGATGAGACAGTCAAAGACACCGGACACTTAGACACCTAGACAACAATGATGTGGCCCTAGAAACATAGTGTGGACTTAAAAATAAAATAGTACGCTGACTGAGAGAATGGACCTTGACACTGATGATATGGGTCTGGACATATCTTGGCACTGATTAGCTGGATCTGGACAGTGATGAGATGGTCTTGAAGACTGAAGAGATGGACCTGAACATTTAAGAAATTGATCCAGACACAAATGTTGTAGACCAGAATCTTACAGAGTTGGACCCTTTGGCTGATTTTGTGGACAGAGAGGAATTTTTAACATGAAATGACCAAAAATCTGTTTTGTTTAAAGAAAGCTTGAAGTCTTGATGGTTTGAAGTTATTTTTGTGTCCTTTGTTTTCTTTACAGGTGAAAGAAGAACAATGTCGTCTGCATATTAAGATTATATGTTATGCTTTCTTCCAGAGTCAGTACGACACTCCACTCCTGGAGCTGATTGGCATCGAGAATGAAATCAAGCTGGCAATAAAGAAGCTGACGGAGTGGGCAGCTCCTCGATCTGTGGAGAGAAATCTGTTCTCCCTAAAAGATGAGGTCTATATCCAGCCGGAGCCCTTGGGAGTGGTTCTCATCATTGGGGCCTGGAACTACCCCTGGTCTCTCACGCTGCAGCCGCTGGTCGGAGCTATTGCTGCTGGTAAAAAACCTTGATGCCTCAAGTCCATAAATAATATCTCTAAATGAATCCATAGTGCAGGGGCACTATGGTTAGCTAAGGTGCTTCATATGCAGAACTTTGCTGCTGGTGTGAGTTTAAATCAAGGGTATCCAAACCTTAACCTTGAAGTGCAGATGGATCTGTCAGATTTAATATCTGTAATCAGGCAGATCCATCTTGCCAAGCTCCAGTCCACAACGATTGTGAGAAGCCCAGAGTGGGACTGCCAGATCACCTTCATTTGGAGCAGGAAGGGGTGGGAGCTATGAGCAAGATAACAGCAGGACGTGACTGCTCAGACAGAGGTTAGCCCTGATACTAACAGTCTCATTGGCAGCTTTATCAGATTTTGACCACATTTCTTTCTTAAATTAAAATAAATAACACTAAAAACTGCTAAATAGAAGACATATTTTCATTCCCCTTCCGACAAGTTTTGCCAAGAGTTCGTTTTAGGTGGATGACATTCTGTCCTTTCCATCGCGGCAGTAGTGCCCGTCTGCTATATTATCTGATTGGCCCAAAGAGAATGTCATTGATGGAACAATTGTCCAATCACCTGCCGGATATGCCTTTGGAAGGTTCTGCCCATTCCCAAACACTTCCTCGGGCTCTTTCCCAGATGGACCAGTGAAATATATTGAATCGTCCACCTAGTGTCAGGTTAGTCCATGCTGTGGGCCTCAGTCTGTTTTTTATTGTTCCTTGGCTAACCGACCCTTTACAGGAAGTGGTCTTCCACGAAGTCCTGCCCTCCTTAGTTGCTTTTTTGAGGTTAGACATAAACTGTTGTTGCTGGTCTCTCCCCCATTTGAAACAATTGACCAACACTCACTTTTGGTTAAACTTGTTTTATGCATGTAAAAATATTTTTGAATATTAATTAATTCCATTTTCTAATGTGTTGAGGCTGAGAGAATACTGTTCATGTTTAATTAACTAATGAAAGAATAAAGACCAAGCTATAGAATGGTGAATAATGAAAACACAAAATTTTTATGATTCTGTTTAAATAATTAACAACGTAACTGGTGAATGACCTTATTAATGTCATCTAACATCAGGTATTCACATTATCAAAATACTTTATTATTTCTGCTGGATATTCTTAGAACACCAAATATTGACAGTATTAAAATGTTTTCTCTTGCCTTCAGGTGTAGGTAGGTTTTCTTCATAATTTTAAATGTTGAAATAACAAATTTATGTGAACAACGTCACCGCATTGCGCTAAATAGACACTGCCAGCAGAGACTTTGTCAGACAAGGCAACAGCTGCTTTGAGAGCAGGTTCTCTGATTCTGATTGGTTAACTGGTTAAACCAATCAGGGAGCCAACAAAGGGTCAACTCTGAAAATAAAAATGAAATATTGCCCAAATTAGGATATGAAGCATGTACTTGACTATATTTTACTTCTTAGTTACATCACTGGGCTAAAACTGTGGGGCAACATGCATTGTAAGAATATTTACAGTCAAAGTGATTAAAAAAAGTGGTTTGAGAGACTTTTTACTTTAAGACGTGATGTCTGCAGACATCTGGCTTCCAGCAGAATCAACTTTTTTCTTGAGGATTTCTTTATGACAAAATTGTCGTTCAATAAATACCATTATTAACCAGTTACACCACATTATATTGAAGTCAGCAGGGTTTGTCAAGGTGAGGTTTATCATACCCCCCCCACACACACACACACACACACACACACACAGACACACACAGATTTTATTTTCTGCAATATTCCAAACACCAATTTAAAATACCAAAGCCTTTTTAGGAGGCCAGCATGATACTAATTTCTTCGTTTTCTAAATATGAGGTTAAAATTTGATTAATACGATATGATTAACCCTTGACAACATTATGTAGCAATGCAAAAAAACATGTTATTGCATGGTTTGGTTGGTCACGACACAGCATGATAATTTTTGTCAAACTTGTCTCTGTCCCACTGACTGCCTCAGCTGTGGCATCAGTGAATAAAAAATCCAATAATGACTTCAGATGGACTCACACACATGCACTTTTAAAATGTCATCTTTCCTGAACAGCTCAGTGAAACATTGTCAGAGAAGTCTCCTGTTGTTACCTCCAGTTTGATTGCTTGGTCAGCCCTCAGTCTCAGCCTCCTACTCGCCTGCTCTGCGTCACTCAGTGATCTCACTCCATTCATGCGAACCCGTGTTCTCTCTTTTTCTGTGCAGGGAACGCAGCTGTGGTGAAGCCGTCGGAGCTCAGTGAGTGCTCGTCCCTCCTCCTCCGGGCTCTGCTGCCTCGCTATCTGGACAAGGTCTGAGAACACCGGAGCCATTGTTGTTAGACAGAGCTGCAGTAACGTCAAAGCCAAGCACCAACGCGACACCAACACGGCACACTGAACCCTGGATGCATTTCACTCCTGAGCTAAAGGGCCAGAGTATAAAGGGGCTTATTCTCTTAAGGCTAATATCACCTCTTAAGGGTTATTCTTAAGAAGAACCTCAGACCCACCTCGTGGGGTCTAAATAACTCATGTGTGCAAACATTTTTATTGCTTGTTTAAAAGCTTGTGCACATTCAAAGATGATCAGACAGTCTGCCTCAGTTTTCCAGCATGCTTTATTTGTCTTTCATCATTGGTTCATTTGTACTGAATAGGACTGCATGTGAAAGAATAAAAATGTAATCAACTGTTTGTTTGTTTCCAGGACTTGTACCCAGTGGTGACGGGCGGCGTGTCAGAGACTCAGGAGCTGCTCAAACAGAGGTTCGATCACGTCTTCTACACAGGAAACAGCACGGTGGGCAGGCTGGTGATGGAGGCGGCGGCTCGACATCTGACCCCGGTGACCCTAGAGCTGGGAGGGAAGAGCCCGTGTTACATCGACAAGGACTGTGAGATCATGGTGGCCTGCCGGTAACTTACAGCCCTGCAGAGGGACACACATGTTTCTGAGCTGCTGTCATTGATGCTAACCACTGTGTCCTTGTATGACCTGTTAATGTGTTCAAGTTAACAAAGATGAAGCAACTTTAAAGGAGAACTTAAGTATTTTTGTTGCTACTGTTGTTCTTTTTGGTGTCACACATTTTCACAAATGCACCGTTAAAGTTTCAGTACAGCCTCTCTAATCTTTCAGAGTTGCTCTTTCACACTTGTACCTAATAGAGGGTTTTTCGAGGCAAAACATGATGTCAAGGTGAAAGCATGAAAGGACTTATTTTGTGAACATAAAATCTGTTTCATTATTTGCACAAAGACTGATCTGTTGGACCAGCAATGGCAGGATTTAAACATCATCAACCTCGTTCACTTGTCCGCTGTAATTTTTCTTTAGTAATTTATTCATTCACTTTATACCAATTTAAATCGCAGAATAAAAATGAATAAATAAAGAAGTCTGGCTACAAAAATGTAGTGGAGTGAAAAGTACAATATTTGTCTTTCAAATGTAGTGGAGTAAAAGTCATAAGTTTCCAAAACCAATACTACTCAAGTAAAGTACAGATACTCAAAAACTGTACTTAAGTACAGTACTCAAGTAAATCTACTTCGTTACTGTCCACCTCTGATGGGGAAGAAGATGAAAGAGAGGAGCAAGCTGAGGGAAATTCTCAAGGCAGGGTCACCCTTAAGATTTCACTGTCAACTTCAGAGGCTACTTTCAATCTGATATGTAGATGGGTGATCAAATGAAAGTCTAATCTCCAAGTGTCTGTTAGTTCATCCCTGTTTTTCAAGTGTCAGTGAAAGCAGCATCAGATGGTATGACACTCGCACCTGGCAAAGCTGGCTGAAAACATTAAGAATAATATCAAAGAAGCAGGAAAACAGTTACATGAAAAACTAATTAGGCTTTAAAGGATGATAACGCCTTAAGCTGCAGGTTTCACTCTCAAAGTCAGTGAAGATTCTGCTTTAAATGATCCAAACACTCGCTTCAGCTGATTAAACATTCAGAGCTGAAATCATGACAATCCCTGCAGTGAATGCACGATACTTGATTTTTCCTGTTTGCAGTCGTATCACATGGGGAAAGTTTGTGAACTGTGGTCAGACGTGTATTGCTCCAGATTACATCCTCTGTGAGCCGTGTATCCAGGGACGAGTGGTGGACTGCATCAGACAAACTCTGCTGGTAACAGATCAAAATGAACCATATTTAACCCAAACTTTGACCCAGCTGAAGCCTGAAAATGAATTCTTTTTGGTTTCTAACAGGAATTTTACGGCGCTGATCCCAAGTGCTCTCCAGACTACGGTCGAATCATCAACCAGCGCCACTTCATCAGGATCATGGGTCTGATGGAGGGTTACACCCCTGTGATTGGAGGACAGAGTGATGCCACACAGCGATACATCGGTAAGTACAAATGCCTAAATTCTACCTGAAGCATGTTTGATCTGACTCAGCTTCACCGTGGCAGTGGAGCTGATAGGTTTCTATTTTGGTCAATAGAAGTGCTTCTACCAGCTCCACTGCATCGATGCAGATTTTACATCTGAATCAAATACAAGGCGCCACGGTGGCACGTGCCTCATATTCGATCCCCATGTTAGTCAGGGTCTTTCTGTGTGGAGTTTGAATGTTCTCCCCGTGCATGTGTGGGTTCTCTCGAAGCACTCCCGCTTCCTCCAACAGACCGAAAAAATGTTCATTAGGTTCATTGGTGACTCCAAATTGTCCTTAGGTATGAATGTGAGCATGAATGGTTGTCTGTCTCTTTATGTAGCCCTGTGATTGGCTGGCAAACGCTTCAGGGTGTACCCCCCCCTCTCACCCGATGCCTGCTAAGAGCCCCCCGTGACCCTGAAAGGGATAAACAGTATAGATAATGGATGGAAGAAGCCAATACATCCTGTAATGGTGTCCTCCATGCAGCTCCCACAGTGCTGAAGGACGTGCCCCCCCACTCCAGGCTGATGCAGGAGGAGATCTTTGGCCCCCTGCTGCCCATCGTCACTGTCAGCGACATGGACGACGCCATCCGCTTCATCAACGAGAGGGAGAAACCGCTAGCTCTCTACATCTTCAGCAAGGACAAAAAGGTGAGGACACAGCAGCAGGAAGGAGGAGGGGTTCAAACATGTTTCTGTGTTTGATATAAACTTTATCTTCCTGTCTCTTTCAGGAGACTAAAAGGATGATCGAGGAGACATCGAGTGGAGGGGTGACAGTCAACGACGTCCTGATGCACTACACGCTGAGCTCGCTCCCGTTTGGTGGCGTTGGTGAGAGCTGAAAGATTCTCTGAGAGCTTTACCCTTTCTCCTTTACCTTTTGTGTAAAAGGATCAGCACTGGGCTACTGAAAGAGTAGTGGTTATGTCTGTGTTACACATGAGAAGACCTTTGATGCAGGGTTTCTTTACCCACCTTCTGTCCTTGGTGTCCAGCTCTGTTTTCTGTCCTTCCTTTTCCTTTTAGGGATGTATAAGAATAGAATAGAATCTTTTCATTGCACAAGTACATCGAAATTAAATGCAATCCTTCTTATGTAAGAATAGTTATAAAAATCAAGAGAAGAAATAAACCTAAATAGATATTAGATTAAAATACTAAAATTCATTCACACTCTCCATGCATACAGACACAAACACACACACAGACAACCATCCTACAGCTATTACACATTTACTCAAGTAGCAGCTTGCAGCATTCAGGGCAGCAATGGCTCTGGGACAAAAACTGTTCTGTAATCTACTAGTTCTTGTTTTTTGAGTTCTGTATCTCCTGCCTGATGGTCGCAGTTCAAACAGAGGGTGACCAGGATGAGATTTGACCCTCACTATGTTCCTGGCTTTTGTGAGGCAGCAGGAACTGTACAGTTCTTCCAGTGAGGGGAGCGGGCAGCAGATGATCTTCTGAGCAGTGGTGATGACTAAAAGCTAAAAAACCCTCTGAAAACAGTCGAGCACTGACCCCCTCTGCTTTTTTGTTTGTGGCCCCTCCAGGTCAGAGCGGTATGGGCCGTTACCATGGCAAACACACCTTCGACCAGCTGAGCCACCAGAGGGCGTGTCTGATCCGCTCTCTGGACATGGAGCACATCAACCTATCCCGCTACCCCCCTCAGGACCGCCGGCGGGCGCGCAGGGTGCGGATGGCACTCAGGTCCCCTCTGATCGACATGTCGAAGAGGACATTTGTCTGGGCCGTCACCGCCACCGTCATTGGCTTCGGCCTCTTCATCACCCTGCTGGTCATCCTCCTCATCGCTGCAGGACTCAACTGTACCTGCTGGTACTGGAGAGGGATCTACAACTACTTCTGGTGAAATATTAATGTTCATATAAATCAGATTATTAATCATACTCCTCTTCTTGCAGTGGTCTACATTCAGCTATGTTTGTATTTTGTTATTGTTTGTCCAAAAATAAAAGATTTATTGAAAAGGTATTGTGGACTCTTTTTTTGTGAGAAATTAAATCTCCTCTTATTCTGAAATGTATCTTCCCTACAACAATTTCTCACATTTATATCCTCTGTCAGTTCAGAGGGTCCCTGAGCCTCAAATTAAACCTCTAAGGTAGAAATGTATTCTTAAAACCCTGTTATGCTGTTTTTAAGACGGCTCATACATCCACCAAAAGTCCTCTCCTCTGGGATTTGATCACAGCCAAGACTAAAACCTAAGAAAACTGAAGAACTTCCCCGCTCATGTTCGACTGTTGATATTCTAGTGTATTTTTTTTTTTTTTTTACACTTTTCTTGATTTATATCTGATGATTGATTTTGAATTAAGCACATGACCAGAAGTGCTCTGAAATTGCAAACTTCCACCAAAGCATTCCTGACATTTTTAGCCGAATTATTATGGAAAATGTGGAAAACAGCCCTGTCTCACAACTCTAACAAATATTTAAAAAATTCCTGGATCCACATCCAAATCCAGATCACCACCAAGAAATAATCACTTATTTCTTGTTCTATGACCAACATTCATGGGAAATTGAAACAAGATCTGATGAAAGCTGTTCGAGTTATCTTAATTACAGATGTACGAACAAACAAACTGCTCTGTCAAATCCATAACCTCCTTGGTGGGCTGATTGTGTTTACATAATGTTTTTCTTGGGACCATTTAATCCACATGAAGAACTTTTGGGGTCTCTTTGGGGTCTATAATGAGGTCAAATGTAAAAGGGAAGTTCAACAGACCTAACAACATGAGCTCGCAACATTGTGCAGAGTTTGATGAGCAGGGACATTTTGGGCTCATACCTAAAAGTGTGTGTGTGTGTGTGTGAGAGTGCTGGCTGATCTCTTACTTAATTTACATCTGAAATGATAAAATTTCCTGCTGCTTAACAGAAGATTTTCTTGCCACTGTAGCTGCTGACAATTGTGGCAAAGTACTGTACTCATGATGGATGTTGGTTCTGGAATAAGACAAATAAAATTTAATAAAAAAGAAGAAGAGTATGGCATTTACCTACTCCTTTGTAAAGTGTGCTGAGACAACATTTGGTATAATTTGGTGCTTTAGAAATAAAGATTGATTAATTGATTGTTAAATTATAACTTGCACCTTTGCATAACTGTTGCCTCAATTTTATGGCAACATTTTAAATAATAATGAATATTTTCTCAATACTAGAATTATTATCTCTGCTAGAATACCTGTTAAGAAATTCAATTTTTGATACCTGTTTTGATACCACAGCAAAAGTCAAATTAAAATAACAAATCAAAATCTTTTTTTTTCATTGAAAACCTGCAGTGAAAAAATTAGGTCCCAGACTGAACTGAACATTTGACGACACATCTGCTGTAAATTCTGAAATGTCTCCTCATTTTATATGCCAACAAATTCGTCGTCAAAGATGCTTGTCCACCTTTTTCAATGTTGTTCAAATAGTGAGCTCAGGAGAGGTGTTAAAACATTGTTTTTTAGTTCAAATTAAGTAAAAAAAAATCAAGAAAAATGGTAACAGCCTAAAAAACCCAACATGTCATTGTGGTTTCAGTACTTCTCTATTAAATGAATAAACTCTCTTCTGCCCAGGGTTGAAAAAAATCAATTCCTGGTTTGTAAACTTCAGTATTTTAGTACTACTGAATTTGAGAATTTTAGGATATTGCATCATTTTTAGAAATACAGCATGGTATGGAAAAATATCATAGTCTTGTTTTTTGACACCCTTAATGATAATAATTTACTTTTGTTTTATTATATCAACATAACTGATAGTTTATGTACCTTGCTACAGTTCACCCTTTCATAACTACCTGGATTTTATATATTTCATGCATATTTATTACATATCTTATTTAATCTATACTGTTGTCTCTTCTTCTCATGAAATCTCTCTCAGCATTAATGTAAATTATGTCAGCAAAAGGCTCACCTTCTGATAATCTATCAGTTTTTTACCAAAATAAACAATTTATCCCAGATTATGATCTACTGTTGCACAGTGTAAAAAAAATCTGGGATTTATTTTATCAAGTTTTTGACATTCAGGGGTGTTTTTTGGTAAAGTTACCATTTTTTTTCCTTTTTATCCAGAAAAAGTTACATTTCTTCACCAGTTTGACTACCACATAACTTGACACGCCAGACGGACAGTTCTATATATCCGTAACGAAGATATTTCACTAGTATTTCAGACAATGAATCAGGCATGTCCATCTGCTTTGAGAGGCTGACTGCCACACGCTGCACTGACATCACAGCTGTTATTACTGTATACAGGCAGCAGATGACAGCAAATAGCTGAAGCAGAGATTTTAGGCCACTAATGTACACATGAGGATGAAGGAAGGAGCCAACCCCAGAACTCCAGAGCTTTATTTTCACAGGATTTTACCTTCATGTTACAGATGAAGCCTGAAAATAAATAAAGCAGATGCGCAGCTTTGTGAGGGTTAGCACTGACAGGATTTTGTTATAGATGTAGAAAAATAAACCTTCATTATTCTCTAAACAGGGTGACTGTTTCCTAATATGAGCAACATATGTATTAAAGGTTGATTTTTTAGAATATCAGCTCTCCTGTTGGATACTTTTTTGAGGCCATGCATGCTTGATAAGGGTAGTAAATCTCAGTAAGGCCTCCTTTTTGCGATGTCCAGGTGAATAACAGATGGTGGGGCTACTGAAGCAATCCCCGCATCCACACTGAACCCATATCAAGCTCTCCTCTTTTGTAGTCCCACATATGTGTTTATATTCATGCCAATCAGAGCGTGTGTCATACCCAAACAAAGTGGGAACAAGAAGAAAATGTTCAAATCCTAACAGGTAACAGGCTGTTACAAAGACCCCACTGACATTTCTTAGTTACTGCATCTTGACTTTATGTTGTAGAATCCAAAATGATAATTTTCAGATTTTAGAAAGTTTAATTTGATCAGTTTTAGTGCCAGTGTGCACTGAGCCTCTAAGTCTCCTCCCTCTGAATTAGTCTCTCCGCGCCCTGCTGAGATGCTGCTAAGCTCCAAGCAGACGTTTTTATCACTTAATGGTCCTGTGGATGTCAGACTCAGCTTTTACACCAGAAAAAAGGAAACAGATGATATCCACACTGCCGACTTTAGCTTTAACAGATGAGATGATGCTTGGCTCCTAAATGTCTGACTGTTCAGGTCAGGATAATATTGTTTTATTTTCTTCAACTTGGGATCCGTTTTTGCTTTTTGAGTATTTGAATGTGAAGGAAAGCTTCTGAAATACTCTATAAGATGTTTTTCTTTTTATTACATTTTACTGCAGTGATGAGCAACTTTGACTGCAAAAAAGTCACATTAGTTTGAATGCCTTTACACGTCAGAAATGTTTCTTCCCTTTTCTATTTATTTATTTATTTACAGGAACAATAGTCACGTCATTGTTTTTTCCCCCCAAATCTACAGCCAGTCAACACAAGCTTCCACACGAGCATTGTTATGTCACTAAATTAGATTGCAGCTCTACACACGTTATTTGCAAAACCATGTCAGTTTTTTTCTTTCCTTTATTCCTAAAGAAGGTCAAAAAATTCTTTTAAATTATGGATTTTATTTGCAAAATACAGTAAAAAATGAATTTAGGCAACATTTACATCACAATGGACACAATATTTACTTATTATCAAAGTTAATTTAACTTATATTTCTAAACTTTTCAATTGTAATGCATTGAGAAATTCTTTGTTCAAGTTTAATACTTGTTTTTTTATTTGCAATATACACCAAAAATCAGTGATAGTAACTGACTTATTTCTGTTTTTCACATTTAGATGCATTCGGTGTTTGTGTGCATGGTGTTGCATTAGGCTGAAATCAGATGATCAGATTTTTTTTATTTTTTTTTTGTTTGCATGATACCCTTAGGCCGAACTGTGATACAGCAGGTTAGTGCGCATATCTCACAGCAAGAGGGTTGCTGGTCTGACAGAGAAATATGATAGAGACAAATTTATGGTTTTGGCATCCATACAACATAACTATCATGATTTCTTAGTTCAGTCCCTTAAAAAAAAAGAAAAATAGATTAAAAACTGACCTACTTTTTCATAAAGACTCTTGAGAAAACTTTTGTTGTGAACTGGCCCCATGAAAATAAATGTTGTATTGATAAAGACTGATAACTGAGTTGAATTCTAATATGCTGTATATAAATGTTGCTTTAGTAAATTCTCATGACATTCTGTTGACTACCTCCAGTAGGATAAGGCACCATGTCACAAAGCTCAAATCATCTCGAACTGGTTCCTTGAACATGACAGTGAGTTCAACGTACTTCAACGGCCTCCACAGTCACCAGATCTCAATCCATCATGAATGTGCAGTCAGAAAATCTGCAACAGCTGTGTGCTGCTATCAGGTCAATATGGACCCAAATCTCTGAGGAATGTTTCCAGCACCTTGTTGAATCAATGCCACCAAGAATTAAGGCATCTCTGAAGGCAAAAGGGGGTCCAACCCGGCACTAGCAAGGTGTGCCTAATAAAGTGGCTGGTGAGAGTTTGTTATATTGATCAAATCCTGCATGACAGAATAAGTCACTTTGTAAACATACATGTAAGAACTCTGATCTGATGAAAACTTCAACATTGTCTCAGCTCCTGTGAAGGCTGCAGCAGGGTGATTGACAGGCCTCCAGCAGTCTGACCTCTTTCTCAGATTTGTGGTGTTGTGACATGATGTCAGATGAGTCACTCTCTGCAGGAGCATCTTCTTCTTCTTCTTCTTTTTCTTCTTTTCCTCTTTTTCTTCTTATTCAACCCTCTCTGTTGTTGTAGCTGCTGGCTTAAAGTTTACTTTTGCAGATATTTGCCCTCATTTGTCCTCTCTGCAGACAAACACTCTGCCAAAGAGCCGTCAGCTCAGCAGCTGCATGACTGCACTCTGCTGGCACTGGGCCTCAGCACACACACACTGCTCATATTTACTGTTCAGACCCCCTGGATACATGTAAAGTCTAGTATCTCTCATATCTCCTGTTTTACCTATAAATGCTCGGATAAATGCTGCATTCACAGAAAGATGTTGAAACTGTAAATCTTCTCTCTGAAAAGAAAAAAAGCATCAACAGTTCCATGTCCTGGTGTGTTCGGCTGTTTACATTATGCCCTGGGTGTCTATTAGGCAAGGATTTGATTTAAGTAGAATTAAAAAAATGAAAAATTTTGTCTCTTTAGAGGATCAAATGGCGCTCATTTTCCCTCCCCTTTGGAAACTCTCAGATCTGAGGAGTTGGGGAGGCTACATTTGCCTGTGACAAGCAGAAAGCACAGATATAGGTGGAGCCTGTAAAGCTATTACATAATTACTCTATAGAATTGATTTTATAAGGCACAAACCTGTAACACATGTTGTTGTACATCAGTTGTTATGATTGGAAGTTATTTTGCAGTGTAATTGGCTGCTGCTGGAGTTGACCTTTAATGTTGACAAAGTGCAGTGAAAAGGAAGAAAAACATAGAACATCATGTATACCCCCATTCAGGCCTGATAGAGACGAGAACCTCCTCCAGTTAAATGAAGGACTTACAATGACTGTACACAAGAAAAAAAAAATCCAGCCTGACCCTCACTGAACCTATGTTTTCTCTGAGCACAGCCTAGCATGCCAGAACTAACGTTAATGCACTCAAACTAAACTACTCTAGCTCACCTACTCTTCACTGCTCATTCTGTAAGCTACTTTGCTACCCTCCTCTACCCCAGCTGCTTCTGCTATTCTCTGACTGAATCAATGCGAGCTGATATTGATGCTTGGTCGAGGGGATTTTGCTGCCTCATGCTTACATTGTAAGCTGCACTGAAGGCAGGAATGTGTGCTGTTCCTGCTTAGGTTTCACTTTTGCCATGTGGAAAGGCAGGAGGAGCCCCCATCAGAACCATACCGTCAAATTAAAAATATGCAAATAAATGCAAATAAAAACAATTTGAGTAACTGCCCTCATGTCTTTTCATGACAAAGTGGTCCTGACAGAACTATGTTTGTTTTTTTGACTTTTGTTTATATTTTTATAGGCCAGAGCCCAATCCAAACCAGTCCTTTATAAATGTTTTGTATTCATCGATAAAAGCTTTAAGTGCAGTTTTCCAGCTTTTTAATGGCAGAAATCCATTCAGATGAGACCTGAACGTGTGCATCATGGAGGCATATGCTGTACAGCAAAACAAACTGAAGTTGCTCCATACCTCAGACTTTCCTCTACAGATTGTTAATTCTCCAGGTAAGATTTTTTTTCTGTTTACATCCTCAAGGCTCTGTTTTCTTGGTGATCTGTGCTCTGTGTGATGACTTGCTGTATAGGTGATTCACGAAGCTAAGAGGAGTCAAAGGAAGTGTGCTGAGAGTGCACCATGCATGAATACTATGGCTTGTGCAACAGACCCAAGGTCCAATGAAGTTGGGATGTTGTGTAAAATGTAAATAAAAGCAGAATCCAATCATTGTCAATTACCTTTCGACCTACATTCAACTGAATACACTACAAAGAAAAGATATTTGATGTTCAAAATGAATAACTTCTCTCAACGCAGAATAAATGTGCACTTACATATCGCTTTTGTGCCATTCTCTTTGAAAGCTATCAAAGACAAACTTGCTTTGATTTATCAGACAAATAGATAATGATGTGTTTACACTTCAAACATTTGCTTCAACTTGACAGCACTTGGAGAGCACAAACCTCAACCAAGGTATCTCACATATTGCTTTTACACCTAAAAGCAATAACTCTATAATGAAGTAACCCTCATAATCTGATCCCTTGATTCTGAAAACCTAACCCTATAGCACCTCAATCATGTTGATATCATTATTAGTTTGACAATTGTTGAACAAAAATGACGGTTCACTACTGGCAGTTATAACTACCAAAATCTAATCATTTTAAGTTTGGCCTTTCCTGACATGTCCTGTAAATTTCAACAAGATCAGTTCAGTAGTTTTGCATAATCTTGCTAGCACACAAATGAACAAACAGACAAATGAAGGCAAACACATAACTTTTTTTAGTGAGTTTAAAAACAGCCATCTTAGGAATTAGGCAAATTTTTTGACATGACTTGACAACCATAGATGTGTTAAAGGAAGCAATGACTACACTTATATTGTTTCTGAAACAAATGTAAAGTAAATAAAGCTGTAAAGAGCGTACAAAACATGTATATGAGCCAGATATGGCCTATGATCAGGTATAAATGCAAGGTCAAAAAATTACACAAAAGACTGAAGCATTTTTTATTTAACTGGGTTAAGAAGGAGTAAATTCAGGGAAATTAGGATCTTAAACTGTCATTGAGGAGGCGGTGGCTGGTCCATATGTGAGAAGAACCAGTGATCTGAAGCACCTTTAGAAACAAAGCCGTGTGGAGCAGCTGTGAGTGGTTGGACATCTTAATCAGTGCAGCTGTGGAGGTGAGAGGAGCAGAGAGAGGAGCTTCTTCATGAAGAAGCTTCAGAGTCCATACTCTGTTGAAACCATGCAGCTGCTTGTGCTGGGCCTGGTGCTGACATGTTTGAAGCTCAGTGAAGCTCGGTTCCTCGGTTTAAGAGGACCTATATTCAGAGGACTGGAGGATGAGGAGCCTGTTGGAGGAAACTCCAGAACATCTGAACAACAAAACAAAGGAGTCCTTCAGAGGGAGACCTGGCCGGAGATTGACCCACTCAGATGGAAGTTTCCAGAAGATCCTGTAGAGCTGGAGAGCAAGCCTCCTGTGACGTCTGAGCAGGAGCAGCAGGCAGAGAAAGAGCGAGTGGCGATCCGGTGTGGGGAGAGTAAGATCCAGGTGGAAGTGAGCCAGGACCTGCTGGGTGTGAAGGGGCAGAGGGTCAGGCCAGAGGAGGTCACGCTCGGTGGCTGTTCAGCCACAGAGGCTGACGACTTGTCTCATGTGCTCGTGTTTGAGAGTGAGCTGCATGGCTGCGGGAGCAAGCTGGTGGTAAGACTTTACTCTCTTTGAGTCATTTGGTGGTTCATCTGTTACTCAGTTAAAGTGATGCACCCTTTTGGCATCCAAAAAAAAAAAAGGACAAAATACATGTGCCAATTTTTATCTGTTGTTCTTTTATTCAACACATTTCTATAGTCAAAGGGTGTCCAACTGTGGTTTCGGGGCCAACTGAGGCTGCAGTTTATTATTACTGTCTCACACCTAATTGATCTGAATCCTAAAAATAAAATGAAGAGAGGCTCATGTTGTAACAAAAAGCTTTTGATTAATGGTTGAATGTGGAAAAATGGACACATCAGCACATAACGGCAACAATTATGCTCATGTTTCCCACTATTTGCTCTTATCTTGAAATCCTATATAAAACATTGCAGTCATCATCTTCAAGTATCAACACTGCTACAGTTTGACAGTTGTTGTTTTGTGTCTGGATGTGCCTAAATAAACATGTAGGTGCTCTCACTGTAAGGGTGGTATTTATTTTTATGCCATGCCCATTTTGTTTGAAGGATTTCTGGTTTTGGCAATAAGGACATAACATGGCTGCATGTCCACTCAAAGTTTCTATTAGTCTGATGGCCTTAAGCACCACCTTTTAAATTCTTGAGCAGGGTGAGCCAAAGTTCAGTCGAGGTGACGTGTGTAATATTGCAGCATCCATTACAAGGCATCCTTGACATTCCAAAGGCTCCTTAGGTGACAAATTGTCTGTCACATGCCTTCATCAAATTTTTAACACTCTATTCTTTATTCTCAACATTTCAACTTTATTTTCAAAAAATTACCGACAAAATTTACCCGTTTTTCTTTTTTTCTAAAACTCTCATGACTCTTGCAGTGTGATTATATTGTCTTTTTAGAAAAGTAACATCAAGACAAAATGATGTTTTGTATCAATAATATTGATAATTCAACTGCCAAAAGTTAAATCGGTAAAGTAAACACATGATAAGCCTAGAAGTGGATCCAGCAGGCTTACAGGCCAGAAGTATCTGTGAAATAGCCTCAAAACACACTGATGCTAGTACTCATGTAAGAAACAGATCCTAATTCTATACATACAAGCCAAGAGGAAACACAGTTTGTAGGGTTAGTTTGGTTTTCTCATTGCTCTTTTTTGTTCCCTCAGATGACCCATGATGCCTTCATTTATGCCTTCATGTTGGTCTACAAACCCCGTGAGTCAGGCAGAGGAGGAATCATCAGGAGTCAGAGCACCGTCATCGGAGTGGAGTGTCACTACCCGAGGTGAACCCAATCCTGGATCACGACTGCTGGACATGAGGATGCCTGTTATAGAATGAGATTATGTTTTTACATCTTAAACTGGTTTTACATTCAATTCAGCCCTTAAAAACAGCACTGCAGGAACAGTGGCTGTGGCTTTGTGATCTGTAATGCTGGTAAGAGCATTATTAGCTGTGTATCAGCGCATTCAATGACAAATATTTAAATACAGATTCTAAGATAATAAAGAGGTCAAATAAATCCAGTTTGCTTGGCTTCTGCTTCCATATGAGTCCCTCTTCATTTTGACTTCCGAGCGTTGACTGTCTGCAGAGAGGAAGTGGCTGATGGATGATTTCATATTAAATCTATAATCACACCATCCTTTATCAATCATCTGTCTGAAACATGAGCCTTGTCGTGTCAAATCAGTGACTTGGGTTCCTGTTCCTCCTCCGTCTCACACTGGTGCTTGTCTCCACACGTAGATGATCCTCTGCAGCTCCTTAAACCTCAGTCAGTTCCAGATCAAACTGCTGAGGACCATAAACCCTCTGATCCAGCAGAAATCAACAATAACAAACCTTCTTTTAGATCGAAGAGTGGTGATTGTTATTTATCCTGAATTTTTTCCTTCTGGTACATCCCCGCTGATGTTTGATCACTGTGGGGGTTTAAACTTTATCAAACCATGGGGATTTCTGGAAAGTACTCTGGCCCTCATTGTTGACAAAAGCATGTCCTGACATGATATTTTTATTCTACGTTTGTGCTGTGTGGGAGTTTTTCATGGAAACGCTTCACTTTTATCAGCAGCAGATGTTGTATATCCCAGCAGATTATGATCAAAACATAACTTTCAGTATTTGTCACTTTATTGGACAGACCTGTTTCCTAGCATTTTCCTATGACCTCACAGTTACACATCTTTGCTTCATTTTTACCCCTGTGGTTCAGCATGCGCTGTAGCATTTTCTATTTAAATGCACAAGATCAGCTTGACTTTCATTTTGCATTTTAAAATCAGAGTGTGCTCCAACATCTGTGGAGCATATGATCCATGTGTTTCATCTTTGCATCACTTCTCACAGCAGGAGAGACTTTCACACCAGCACAGAGATGCCGTTTTTAGACACAAAAATAAATCCTAATCCTGCTCACAGCAAGAGCACACAGCGAACATGGCATCCTTTAATTTTTACAAGCTATAGAAAACTAATCTTAAATATTAGACCTTATCTGACCCAACTGTGACACGTTGGTTTCGGCAGGACATAGCAAAACTGGGGGCACTGAAGGCTACATGGAGAATATTGAACAGTGCAGTAAAAAAAGACAAAGTAACATCAACTCTTCCTAGTTAGTTCACAAAAGAAAATGTAGATAAACATGATGTTAAGACAGTGAATGAGTTTAATACATTCTTTGTTAATATAGGTCCTTTTCTGGTTATGAATATTCCAAACCTGAGCGACAATAATACGAGTGGAAACATAATGGATAACGTAAATAATATTTTTCTTGGTAAAGTAGAAAAGGATGAAATAGTGCTTCCTGAAAACAGCTAAAGTAATTCCACTACATAAAAATGGTGATAAACATGTTTTCTCCAATAACAGACCAGTATCTTTGCTTCCACAATTTTTAAAAGTACTAGAAATTATTAGTAAACAGACCGCACAAATTCCTTGACAGATACAATATTTTGAGCAGTTGTCAGTATGGATTCAGGACCAATCACTCAACATCTATGGCACTTATGGAACTGACAGATGAAATATCCACTGCAATAGATAAGAAACGCGTTTCAGTAAGCATTTTTGTAGACCTTAAAAAGGCATTTGACACCATAGACCATACTATTCTTCTTAAAAACTTAACAAATACGGTATCAGAGGGGTGGCACATCAATGGGTTACAAGTTATTTAGAAAACAGAAATCTGATTGTTCAAATAAATAATGTAAAATCTGAAATATGCAACTTAACGTGGGGTGCCCCAGGGGTCAGTTCTGGGACCAAAACTGTTTTGTATATAAATGATATTGTTAATGTCTCAAAACTGTTAAAATGTATTCTTTTTGCTGATGATGCCACCTTTTTTTATACCGGAGAAAATCTAGAATGTGTGTTGGAGGTGGTCCGAAAAGAAATGAAAAAATTTAGACACTGGTTTGATGTAGATAAATTATCCCTTAATATTGAACAAACAAACTTCATGTTATTTGGTAACAAAGGCAGAAAAACTGATGTTTCAGTAAGTATAGAAGGTACCGAAATTAATAGAGTAGATGAAATAAAATTTTTAGTTATTATTTGATGATAATCTGACTTGGAAATCACATATTAATGTAATGAAAGTGAAAATAGCAAAAACGATTGCTATGTTACACAAAGTAAAGGATTACTTAGATGATAAAGCTTTGTACCTTTTGTATAATTTGTTGATTTTTCCATATCTGACCTACTGTGTTGAAGTGTGGGGAAATGCATGCAAAACTTCCATCCAGCCAATTTTCATTTTACAAAAAAGAGCCATAAGAATTATTACTAGAAGTCAATACAAGATCCTTCGAACCCAATATTTGTTAAATTGCAGTTGATGAAATTCAATGGGTTAGTAGATCTCACTATGTTGCAGATTATGTATAAAGCTCATAAGAAAATTTTACCAATCAACATCCAGAACCGATTAGAAAACAGAGAAAGTTGTTATAATTTAAAAGGATCTGAAATATTTAAGAAACCAAGATTCAGAACTAAACTGAAGGAGTGCTGCGTTACAGTAAGAGAAATCCGTTTATGAAACAACCTGAACAAAGAAACCAAAGAAGCTCAATCAATTTTATCTTCAAAAAAGTATCAAAGCCATTATGTTGAGTAAATACAGAGAAATGTGATAATCTAAGTCTTGCGACGTTCGTTTTGTGGAAAAATGTCAATTAACATGTTGACCTTTTGTTTGCTTTGTTGGTTGTTTTTGATAATAAGAAATAATGAACTGTAAAAAGGCATGTTGGCCTGCAGCTCTTGTTTATTTGTATTATGTGTTTAGTTAATTAATATCTTTTGAGAAAGGGGCAAACGCTATCAGATTTTTCTTTATTTTGCTCCTTTTCATTCACGTTTGAGATTTTTCTTTGTTTGTATTGAATGTTTTATATACTAACAGAATGAAATAAAGACCTAAAATCTCCCGCTGCAGAAGAACAGGACACTGAGGCTACAATTTAGTCTCACCAAAAATGGAAAAAAGGAGGTTGAAATAATGTTGCCTGGTCCAATGAGACTGAATTTCTGGTGCCACAGTGAGATAGTAGGGTCAGAGTTTGGTGTGAACGTCATGCAAGCATGGATCCATCCTGCCTTGTATCAACGGTTTAGGCTGCAGGCAGTGATGAAGGGGTGATGGAGATATTTTCTTGGCACAAGTTGAAACCCTGCAGCCTACCCAAATATCATTGCTGATAGCGTGATTCATCCAGCAGAATACACTTCATGTCATAAAACTCAAATAATCTCAAACTGTTTTCTTCAACGTGACAGTGAGTTCACTATAATATATATGCCACCAAGTATTAAGTCAGCTCTGAAGGCAAGAGGAGGTCCAGCCTAGTACTAGCAAAGTGTACCTAATAAATTGGCTGGGGAGTCTATATTCAGTATGTTGTTAGGGTGCCACATATCACGGACAGTTTACAGGCTATCGATATTATTTAAACAACAATAAAACATCAGTCTCCAATTTCTGTCCTGTTCAACGGCTGCTCATCAGTCTTTACTAAGGCTGACCTTTTTATGTGATCACCTGTCGATAAAGCACGAAAATGACATTTATTACCCATCGTTATGGATTCAGCATTGATATCATTTCCCATCCTGTCGATGTTTGTGCTCGTACATTACTGTTTGTTTTTACGTGCATGCTGATAGTTGGTCAATGTAAAAAGGTTCCATGTGTAGACTGAAAATGCATTTTAGCCCACAGTATTGATTGCTTTAGAAGTTCACCACTGTTTACCATCTGTCAGAGCTGTAAGTCATTAGCAGCTATGTAAACAGAACAAGATGGAGTTAGTCATCTGTTCTCATTAGAGCATCGATTCACTCAGATTATGGTTGTTGTGCAAACAGTAAAACATCCGTGATATGAGGAGAGGGTTTTCTGTTTCCATGACCTGCTCTGATGTCAGACTGTGACATTTTAAATGTTCATCTTTATAATGTTGAGCAAAATGTAAAATTCAGGAGAACTTGACCATTTCTGGCATAACTTCAACTTAAGTTATGTAAAAGAAAGTTGTCTTTTTCAGCAGTTAAAGGTTAAGTTATCTGCAAAACAGCTGAAAAGGGCAATTTTTTAGGTTTTGGTCCCACTAAACATCCAACCAAACACTAACCAATCTTTCAACTAACCATAAACCACACATTCATCTTATAAATATAATATATACCAGACAACCAACTAAAAATAAAAACCAGTAAAACATTCAGCTTACCATCTAACCAACCAACTAACAAACCACACAAACAATCTACCAACCATTCAACTAACTTATAAACCAACCAAACAATATTACACCTATGTATCAGCCTACTAACCAGCCAACCAACTTGCAGATCAAAACCATGTATTATGCTATATGACTGAACATATATGTGAGCCAGCACTCTCTTGGATGCAAACATAAGCAATTGTTTGGCCTTATAAACTATCAATTAAATTCTTTCATTGTCAACCACATAGTTCTGCATGTTTTCTTTCTCCTCAGTTGTAAATACACCAGTAGGCTGTCATATTTGATCTGTGTTACACTTTTCAAACCTGTAAACACTCCGGTGTTCTCTGTGTGCAGAGTCTGTGTGTGCAGTTGTGGCTGGTGTTGTGGAGCAGGTTAACAAAGCAGAAATACGCTTTGAATGATTCCCGCTTTGCTGAACATATGTGGCAGTGTGGGGGTTATTTTGGTAACTAAAGCCGTCTGTCATCACTGCACGCCCACCAGCTGTGACTCACAGTAACATCATACACTGTACTTATTTCTTTGTTACTGTGTTTGTGACATTCATGAGAGCGCAGACGTTTGATTTAAGAGGCTGCTGGTCCATGTTTGAATCATCATACTCTCATATTTCTCCAGTTCTCTGCCTTTTCTTCTGCCTCACTTCCTTCCTGTCAGGAAACAGATTTGACAGTTTTGAAAGCCATTGCAGCGATTTCTAATCCCAGAACTTTTCTCTTTACAACAGGAGTTCAGGCCAAGTGAGCAGATATTCTTTTAGTCCTATCTGATAGGACAAAAACAGCTTTCTAGGGATAGACATATCTAAGAAATTACAATAATGATTTATTTGATTTATTACCTTTGAAAGATACCAGAAACCAGGACAGATCATACAAGCCTAAGTGGCTTCAGCTTGGTTACTGAAGGAGGCTTGTGAATCCTAAATGTGGTGAGATGTATATTGAAAATGCTGCCTCAGACTAACTTTAGATCTACCTAATATCTGACCAAGAGGTGTCAATCCTACTTTTAAGAAGAACTTCAGCCAGCCAGCCAGCCAACCAAACATCAAACTCACAAACCTCCTGCTCAGTAAACAACCAAATATGTATTTTTCAAAACTTAGGATTGTTAGATTTCATTAATGTGCCATGCTTGAAGAATGTCCCCAGCTACCGATCGTACCGTGGTATATTACAATACTTTAAACAGGGTGATGCATCACCATTGCCTTTCACTAAAAAGTCTTTTTTAATGTTTTATACCAAAAGATCCACTATGTTGCATCCAGTTGTACCCCTTAGCCCCTTATCCAATTGTACCCCTTAGCCCTCCCCCTTTGTCTTACCCCTTTGTCTACCCCCTCCGCTGGCCCTCTGTTTTGAGGGCCAAGAGGAAGGGGTGAAAACACGACCCTAAGAAACGAGACACCACTCGATTCCCACTTCGCTGTCACCCAGAGCCGCTCGCTGGCTGTGTCTTAGGCAGATGCGACAATAGCTGTAGCTACAGCTGTGAAAGCTAGCTCGTTATAATGAGTAATTTTAAACCAACAATTCAAAACATGATTCATATTTGCTTAATGATTTAATAATTACCTTGTAATTATGCGCTTCCTTCAGTCTCTGCACTGCCTTCTTGTCAGCGTGTGCGGTGTATTATGGGAAATTTCTCATACCCCTTCCTTTCAAGTGAGGTCCCAGGTCTTCGTTTCAAGGGCTGTGTAGCCCCTCCCCTTAACTTTATGGAGAATTGGGACACCCCTTCACTAGACGTGAACACGCAAAACCAAGGGCTAAGGGGTGAGACAAGGGCTAAAGGGTACAATTGAGATTGACCCTATATCTCATCAAAACATAACTGTCAACTCATCTGCCAAACAACCATGTATTTAATTTAACATCTAAAAAAATTAACCATCCAACAAACCATCCAACTAACCATCCAGCCACTTTACTAACCAAACAACCTCTCAACCAACTATCTAGCTACTCATCTAACTAACCAGCTGAACCAACTTCACAATGCTCCAACCAACATACCCTAACCAGCTTTACAGAAGCTTCACAGAACAACCAACACCCCCACCCCACCCAACTAGCTAGTTAGCTAACCAACCCATGAAAAAAAAATTGGCGGACATGATCTACCAATCAACTAATCAGCAACCAAAGCAGCCAACTAACTAACCGGCCATCTACTGAACTGACCATCTTACAAATCAACCTCCAAACAAGGCATCCAACCAACTAACCATCCAGCCTCACAACTAACCAGCTGAACCAACCTCACAACCAAACAACCAGCTGGACAACGAACCTCAACCAGCCAACAAAACAAACATCAGACCCACAACCCAGCTAGCCATATACCAAGCCTTCCATCCAACTATCAAAATAACCCTCCTGACCGGTCAAACAACCAACTGTGCATGTTCAAAAACTTAAGAGTTGTACAATGCATAAAGAATAATACAAGACCAAACAGGCCAAGGCTAAGTGATGCCATTACCTTTGAAAGAAATCAAAGACCAGGACAGAGTGAGTGACATCAGCTTGGTTATTCAAGGGGGCTTGTGATTCCAAAGTGTGGAGGCCACCATATTAAAACACACTGTTTAAATCTCACTGTAGACCAACCTAATAACTGACCAACTAGAAGCTGAAGCAGGTCTTAGTCTACTGACAAAGAGCTAACACGTTTGCTTGAGGGAATGTCAGCCACATGCCTTAACAACTACACAACACACCTGACAGAGACAAAAGACTGTTCAACCAGTTAAAGTAAAATACAACAGAGAACATGGTTTACCCTTTACTTTATTTAATATGCACAGTGCCTGTTGCAGTTTTATGTCTTGATGTTTTAAATGGTGCAGACCTACATGTGTCATCATAAAACTTTTATCTCTACAGATTCTTTATTCAAGATGAAAATCCCCATTAATCTTCACATCGGTCTTGCACAATGTTTGACATGCTGCTTCTTGTGCAGCAGACTTGCATGCTCATAGCTGCAGGCCAGAGGGATGGAAATTTTCACACTCTGCAGAATCAGGCTGTCGTCACTGAATATCTGACTCACTATTCACCAGCAGCTTGTTGTAGTTTTGGTTCTTCTTTTAGCTCATCAGAAGTTGATATTTGCCTGTTTGCATTTAGAGGAAGAAAACCAGGAAGTTGTCCAACATGTTCTGGTAAAATCTGTATGTTCTTTGAAACAGCTGATTGAGTAAATATGTAGCTTTCTGAACCCTTGGGATTGCGATAAAGTCAGAGATGACAGTTCAGTATGACAGTCATAAAATTCATCTAAGCATAACTGACCGATTGCTACTGTCCAGTGTGGTAAGATGTCTGGGCATCTGAGCTCACAGATTCTTTTAGTTAAAATGTATGATACTAGTTATCACTATTAGTATAGCACTTTTAAAACAGGTTCACAAAGTGCTCTGACACAATAAGACCCTAAGCGAGGGAGACAAGGAGAACTTCTGGTGTCCCTCAGACCAACAGTGCACATGAAAGTGAAACTTTTCAAGGAAAGAAGGAACTAATACCCAAAAGCGGGCACGAACAACCCAGGCCCTGGCACCCTACATGATCCAAAAAACACAAAGGGCCCCCAGCCCATAGGGATGGAAACACCAAAAAACCCCACACTAGCACGCAGCCCCCAGGGCACCCCAAGTAAGATGCAGGCCACCATATGCAGGTGCACTTCCCAAAGTGTCCAGCCCCACAATCAAAGGCCCCTCATTTTCCCCAAACCATACCTATCTCCAGAGCCTGGATCTACCATGCCTCCTCCTCGGGCCCCCATGCCCTCCGACCCTTCTCACAATAAGAACCTGTTCAAACAGACTCAAGGGAATCCAGACAATATATCTGACTCACAGTGAACATGTTTACTGTTCTCTCTTCCTGATCAATAAATCAGAACAAAGCAACCGAGCTGTAGGTGGGAAAACATTTTAAAATAAATGAGTTCCTATAGCTTTACACTACAGGTCCAAGAAAGTTTTTTGTAGGTTCTGGGGTAGTCAGTGGTCAGTATTTCAATATGGCACCTGCTGTAGGCCGGACTCTAATGCCCCCTTCAGTAACTGTACAGCCAAGGGTTCCCAATCATTTCAGCCTGCCTAAAATGGAGATCACTGTGACCTTGGGACCCCAACTGTATGCAACTTTAGAGAGCAGCAGACCCTTACGTTACTGGTGTCATATGTTGTACTGTATATGTTAAGGATCTTTTTGTCATATTGGACTCATAACAGCATAAAGCTTGCCTAATAACTGTGATTCATTTTAAATCACTAATTGTCACTAATTCTTTGTATGCACTTTTAAAAAAATGAGTAAAACATGCAATTTTAAGTCATTAAAATTTTTTCTTGTTATTTTGGAAGGCATTTTAGCAACTTCGTCTCGGTGTTGGTGACCGCTTGGGCGTCTGGACCCCACATTACAAATCACTTCACACAGAGGATGTCAAATATTTTAAAAGGCTATGGTTGCCTCACGTTTCCACCCACTTTATAATGATACACAGGGATGCGCTGGTGAGTATCACAGAAAATGTCTTCACATTAAAAAACTAATTTTCTCTCTAAAGCTATCAGTTACTGCAGCGTCAACTCAGACCTGATTACCGTGGTCTCTGTCAAACTAAATGAGCGTGTCTGGAGGACATATTCGACTTTCTCGACCACTTTGAGGAGGAATCTCTGACATGGCACAATCACAGGGTCCTTATTTGAGGAGTCTATCGTCTTTATTGAGCTCAAGTTTCGCCAGTGAGGCACCAGCCGGGGCTGGGGCTCCCAGGGGCATCAGCAAAGTGGTAAGGAAATACAATAAAGTGTCAGAGCCAATTAAAGTGTAAATGCATTAAGTCCAGCTTGCCCCGTCACTTGCTTATTTGCAGGAAAATCCTTCTAGGAAGTTGTTACATCCATTTTTGCATAATGTGAAAATGCTGTGACATGCAGAACATAAATTCTGCACCTGACTCCACCCTCACCATTACAGTCACTAATCCAGCTCTCTGTGAGAGCTTCAGACAGCAGAAAGATGACTGAGTGGTTAATGGAGAGCAGACCAGGATAAATTGGACAGCATGATTGCTTCGCTCTATCTGCATTACTAGTTCTTCTTCTCAGGCAACTCTAAGGTGTGTGAAAGAGGGGCTGGAAATGTTTTAGTTCATATTGTACAACCTAGAGATCCTCCAAACTGGGTTGTTTAAATTATATTTTCTACTGAGCACGCACAGGGCACACAGGGGAGCTTTTCAAAGGGTTTGATGCTGGACCACAGCCTCCCAGTCCCACCTCTAGCGCAAGACAATGTGGCCTCTCATTTTAATGGCTGCAGGTACACACGTGTGTGTTATTTCATTTGACAAATAATACTATAAAAGTATAGAAGATGGTGGAATATAAAAGTGGTTTGTTGCCTGAGGGGTTAAAATGGAGTTATAAGGGGTTAAAATGAGAAATACATTACACAATACAAACACAATAAATACATGATCAACCCATTGATATTGTAACAATGTAAGCTTGGATTATAGTCAGAAAATCATTGGTACTTTAACTCTCCCACATGATGAGCCCATGTCCTTTGGTCCTACTTGCATGTTAACATCTGTTCTCACTGCTTCAGCCAACAGGATCACAGTATTGACAGACCACGCCACTCCCAAATGATAAAACAAAGCTTACTTGACAGTTTAATTTCCTTTGTTTACATCAAAATTTGAGTGTTTACTTATGAAAGGTGATTCTGTTACATTTGACGTGTAAGTCTGGTGATGACTGCTTAATCATCTGACTTTATGTGTTTGGCTGGTCTGTCTCGCACATCCGTGTTGGGCACGGCACGGTGTTTGGAGCCAAGTTTTAGTGTGAGGAAGAGAGAGAGCTGCAGCTGCTGCTCTCTTCACAGCTGCATCAGTCAGAGATCCCTCTGAAATGACTTGGACACATGGACCCACTCTGAAATCAGACCTGTTTAAAAAAATCTGGTGGACAAACTTTTCAGAGTCAGTATGTAAACAAGACTGACATAATATGTGGTTATATTTCTTTTTAAAACTTGGCCAATTTTGGACTAATTAACAGACTCATCAGCAAAGATCCTCAACATGTTATTCTCAGTTTCAGCATGTCCAACATTAACATGGTGAGTAACTCTTTTTAAAGTGACTAACTATACCCTGGGTATGGTTGGATGAAATTATACTGTGGAGGGACCTGCTAAAATAAATCTGGCTTTAGAGGACAAGCTCTGGAAAGAATGGCCAAATTTTGGTTAAAAGGGCCACTGTAATTGTAGGTCTCAGTGTTGGACTGACAACACGCCCGTTCACCATAACATCTTAAATTCACATTTCTGTCAACTAAAAGGAGTGCAGCAATTTGTGTTGGAAAAAAAATGTTTTCCCTCTAAAATGAAGCAAAAATTCCAAAATAACTTTTTTATTCAGTCTCCTCAGTCCTGCAGTTGCTGTAACCTTTGCCAGAGACCAACCGTCCGCTCTGATTTACTGCAGATAAATGAGTTTAAACTTGGAGGACATTTAAAGCTTAGAAGTTTTATGCTACACCACATTACAGCTGTCTTAGTTATTTCTGTGTCTATAAAGGAATCACAAACAAATTAAAGAGTTTAACATGAAAACCAGAAAAGGCTGACACTGCAGTGAGGACTAAGAGCTCTTTCAACATGAACAATGGGACAAAATATTTAATTCAGTGCTAAAGCAGTGCGGGCATGATGTGTGAATGAATGTATGTACAGAAGTAAAATGCTAATTTTATACAAGTTATCCTTTTTCTTCCATAGAGACCTCTAAACTGATCAATTATACCTCAGAGCTCCATCTGAGAAAAAATGTATATTTTTATTACAGAAACTGATTAATTCATGAAACAATTTCTTTTTTATCCAATCATTAAAGATGACTTTAAGATACTGGAAATCAATTGTTCTAGTCCTTTCTTAAGACTACTGTAATCCCATCATTGACCCCTGACTGAATTTTAAGACACTCCAATAAACTTTGCAATAAATGGTGGGAGTCTTGCAATTAAAATGAACAAAAATAGATTTACAATCCAAAATAGATGCATTGCTGACCGGGTTTCTATTTCCTTTAAACATATTTTTCTGCCTTTGAATGCACCAATATTTCCTTCATTATAAATAGCCTGGCCTTCCTATGTATATCTATATCAGCAAAGGCAGAGCTTACCTCCACCGTCTCTCTCTCTATGTTTGTATGTATATATAATATATTTATGTATATGAAGAGAGAGAGAGAGAGATTACTCAGTTCTTTTTTGTCTTTCCACTTTAAGAGCAGATCTACTTATGACACCATGAATACCATTATTGTTGACTCACATGCCTTACTTATTTCAAGCATGATGTATGAAGTCTGTTGATACATCACATACTACATCATACCAATATTTGTTTTAGAGTGTTCAGGGATTTTTTTTTTGCAATTTTTGAAAATCAAAACTGAATCTTGAGTGCAGAGAGGTTTTCCTTTGCCCTCTCTATATTAAAACTTGATCTAGTGCACTTCTACAAGTTCCATGTAAGATTTTCATATTCAGGTATGATGATGCCCCTTTAACTTTCTTCATCGCTGCTGGTTGTATAAAGTGTTCCTCTCAGATCCATCAGACTTGTTCAGATGGAGCTGTTGGGGTTCGGAGGATGGAGCTGAGGTGAAAAAGTGCGTCAGCTTCACTTCCTTATGTAACACTGCTTATTAATTATTCAAGGTGAGGGGCCACTCCACACAAACTTCAGAACAAACATGTCAGCATACTAATGAGAGACGCTCAGAAGATCACCATGGAGACACCTCTGATGATTGGTCAAGAAACCCTTTACTTTTATAAAAGAACATAAAGGACGTTTGCGTCAAAGAGAACTGATTTAGTCAGCTCAGGAGTACTGTACAGTAAGCCTGTTTTTATAGAGGTCTCACTCCCCATCTGCCCCCTCTGCCCCCCTTATCACCATCTGCCCAAACTGACCTGCTGACCGTCTGTGAGATAAACTGAGCAGACCAGCAAACCCTCACACTCTGAGAGTGTGTGAGTGTTAGCTCAAATACAGATTAGAGTTGATTCTGTTCTTCAGTGATGACTTTAAGAAAATCAGCTGCGTTTGTGGCAACCTGAGGTTTCTCAGGGATGATTATGTTCATGATCAATCAAAAATGTCTTTGGTCTTAATCAGCTGATTTTTGCTTGTTTTCCCATCAGTTAGGACTTTTTATATCTTGCAGGAACACTGTTACACTGTCACCTCCTCTCTGTCCTGCTGGTTTGCTCTCAAAATAGTAACATCACTCTGCTCACTCTCACATGTACACATACATACCTATCAGTAAGTGAGATGTCCATTGCTTCCCTGTAACTAACTAAATGGATATTTCAGGTAACAGACGCATGGTACAAATCCAGTTCAAATGAAGTTGGGATGTTGTGTAAAACGTAAATAAAAAAAAATAATGCAATGATTTAAAAATCCTTTTTTACTTATATTCAATTGAACACACTACAAATACAAGATACAGTATTATAAGAAATATTCACTAATTTTGATTTTTAACCTACAACATGATCCAAAAAAAAGCTGGGACAGGGGCATGGTTACAGCTTTGTTACATCACCTTTCCTTGTAACAAAACTCAATGAACATTTGGGAACTGAGGACACTGAATGTTGAAACTTTGTATTGTGATTTTTTTTCCCATTTTTGCTTGATGTACATCTTCAGATGCTTAACTGGCTGATGAGGTTCATGATTTCAAAAACATAATGTGCACACGTCAGACCACAGCGCACTTTTGCACTTTGCCTGCATCCATCTCAGATGAAATTGAGCCCAGACAAGCTAGTGAAGTTTCTCTGTGTTGTTGACTTTCACTTTGCATGGTAGAGTTTTAACTTGCACTTGTATATTTAGCAACAAACTGTGTTCCTGAGCCAATGTGGTAATGTCCTTAACAGAATTATGCTGTTTTTTTAATGCAGTGTCCCCTGAAGGATCAAAGGTCACAGGCATTCAATGTTGGTTTTGGCCTTGCCTCTTATGTTCAGAGATTTCTTCAGATTCTCTGAATGTTTTGATGATATTATGGACTGTAAATGATGTAATCCCTAAATTTATTGCATTTGTAAGTTGAGAAATGTTGTTCTTAATTGTTGGACTATATTTGTTCACCTGTTTGTTTACAAAGTGGTGAACACGCCTCAGCTTTGCATGTGAATGTCTAAGCCTTTCAAGAATGCTCTTTTCATATCAGATCATGACATTCACCTGTTTCCAATTTACTTGTTCACCTGCTGAATGTTCCAAACAGGTATTTTTACAACTTTTACAGTCTTTCGTTGCCCCTGTCCCATCTTTTTTGGAATGTGTTACAGGTAATAAATTCAAAACGAGTAATTATTTGCAAACAAAAGAAAAAGGAAAAAGGTTTATCTGTTTGAACATTAATGAACTTGTCTTTTTAGTGTACTCAATTAAATAAAGGTTGAAAATTATTTGCAATTCGCTGTATTTCTGTTTTCATTTATGATTTACACACCATACCAGCTTAATTGGAATTATAGAAAGGAATTATTGGGAGTATAAAACCAAAAAGCTAAACTTTTCTTTCATCATGTGTTTTCTTATACATTTGTAAGAGCACACTCATCATAAGGTGTTTTTCTGCGCTGTATGATGCTGTCATCTGTTTTTTGAGCTCTCACAAAAGTTGAAACATTTTTCAACTTTTGGACGCAGATTTACAGCGCTTGATTACGTCCCTCTTGGCTGAGGCAGACATCATATATTAAGCAGGAAACAGGTAAGATGATGGGTGTAGGTGAGAGCTGATGCCCTCAGTGAGCCAAATGCAGATTTATTTGTGAATATTATGATGCCATTGTAGTTTTGTGCAGCAACATTGACTCTGCCTTCCTTAAAGAAAAACTATCAAAGTCTGAGCTATAATTGAAAATTAGGCTTGTAGTCCAAGAAAGTTCATTATGTCTACGTAGATGATATGCTTATACTTTCTTTTTAACAGACAAGTAAGGTTTTTAGCTCATACCTTTACATGTTTCGACGGAGCTCTTCCGCCTTCGTCAGAAGTGTCATCTGGTATGAGCTAAAACCTTACTTGTCTGTTAAAAAGAAAGTTTAAGTATATTAGGCTGGTTGTACCCAGACTGTGTAGAGCTGAGCAGATGCCACAAATGAAAAAGCCTTATATGGGCTGTTCAGTATTTCCTTTTTGCTGAAGTAGCTGATATTTCATGTAACCAAAGGATGATACATTTTACTCTTAAAAGTGTTGATTCAGGAACTATTAAGACACCACCAATGTTTTAAAAGTATCAATTCAGCATTTGTTTTGGGGAAACTCCAAATAATACCCAACCCTGTGGGTAGCTGTGGCTCTCTGTGGAGGTGGGATATAACGCATTCTTCCTGATAAAGTTTTTGCACTGAGACAAACTCTTCAAGATTAAAACATGATTTATTTTTTCTCTATAATCTCGTAACTTTTAGATCAGTGTTTCACAGGAACAAAATAGTTCACTGAAGCAGTGATGCTTTTGTTGTTTATCATTTGTGTTTTACTGTGGCTCACCAGCTTGTAACCGTCTAAAATAATCTCAGTTCGGACTGAATCTTTTTGTTTCCCCACTGATCAGGACAGGAAGTGGTTCAGACTGAATCTTTTTTGTCCTCCTCCATTGTCCCCTAGGAAGAAAACAGATTACGTCTTTGTTTTTTATGCATGCCACTTCACCTTGTTAGGGCTCTGAATGGGCCCATATCTAGGCCAAGAGCTCCTTCTCCCAGCTTTTGGCTTTCTTTGCTGGCAGGGGCTGAAAAGCTGTCGGCTAATCAGCACAGATGCAGAGCTGCTAATTGGGACAGAAAACCTCAGGGGCTCCAGAGGACGGACAAAAAAAACTTTAGACGTGAAACTTCGGTCAAACAGACATGAAAGTGCACAGCCTGTACTCGGTGCTTTAATTATTTAAAGTTGACAAAATTTAGATTCTTTTATCTTCTTTAATGTGGTACGATGCAACCCAATCAGCAAAACACACACGACTATAAAACTTTAACAGTCCAGCAAGAAGTCAGACCATCGGGGCAGTATGACGTCTGTTAGGCTAAACATCAGTCCATCAAAACCTGGATGGACTTATCATCCCTAGCTTTTTATATTAACTTGCACAGCAGCTACATGCTCCAGATCCCGTGTCTGTCATCAGACGTCTTGTAAAGCTTAAAGGTTTGTTTTCGGTCAAAAAATTATTTGACCAACCAGTGCCCTTTGAGGAGTAAGAGGTTCTGCTAAAACAAGAGAAAACAAAGAAGCTTCTGCAGGCAAAGAAAAGTGAACTTTAGTCCAATCATCTTATGAGTTTTCTTTTGAAGGTTCTCCCCTCTACAAATGGAAAGTTACCCAGGTGGAGTCGTGACATAAATTCCTGAACAAGGGTTTGGAAACATTTTTTCAGTTGATTATTCTTCCTCTTCTGTTACACCAATTGGTATTATATTTTTTATATTTTTGGAAAGCCTGAATAGTCACTTTTACACCAAGGCACAACTTGTAGGGATCATGCAAAGAGCAACACATCTGAACGTGTGGGTTGTACCCCCAAAAAATATAGCGTCATGAAGAAATACATAGTCACTGTCTGCTAGTCATTGAATCTGCATGTCTGATCAGGTCTTTTACTCATCCCTAAAGTATGTTTTTGGTATATGACAACGATCTCCTCTGCTGCCTTCAATCTTAGCTGAGGGAAATGTAGCTTGTTAGGAGGCTACTACACTACTTGTTCTTAAAAAATATATTATACTGAGAACCTATTTGACTCAGAAAACAACAACACTTCCACAAAGATACTAGGAAATGTAGTTACATTACTGCTCACAGTGTGATTAATGTTCAGGTATGTCTGCCTTTGCTACAGAAGTGGTGATACGCACCCATCTCAGCTTATTCTATTCACTGTCCCCCTGTTGATCTTGTCAGCAAGTATGCCAGTGGCTTTCTGCTCACAAACATGAAAAATAATCTCTACTGACACTTAGCATTTATGTGAATGTACTAAACTAAAGCCCTGAGCATGCTCCTGAACTTCCTGGTGAACGCTGCTTTTCCATGTCTTATCATGGTGGCTAGTTTACGGCAGTCACAACAGCAGGTCATGTGAAGACTTTTGGAAATATTTGGCAAAGTGCTAGAGCTAGTCATTGGTCATTTTTGTAATTAATTTTTGGAATGTTGATTTCCAGTTTTCCAAAATTTCTTCATGTTATATCTTTAAACATGGTATTAGATCATATGTTTTCCATCAAGGACTTCAACGGTGCTGAAGTTTTTCCAGGTAACATTTGTTTTGCAACAAATTAACATTAGTGATGTCTGTGGCAGTCAAGGTAATTAATCTGGAAACTACGCCTGTGCTCAAAAAATTGAGATGGCATAATTTCAGGAGATAGTCCTTGCTGATATACGGATTCTACAGAATCGATATGGCCTCAAATGTTCCATACACCTTGGGTGAAATTATCAGTGATGCTGTTTAAAAGGTAGCAGTAGGAGCTAGATCCAGAAGTTTAAGTCTTGAGCTGTAGAATCATTTTAGCTCTGTCCTTGCTTTTATTCTGTACTTGCCCGAAAAGAACAAAAGATGTAGGGAATTCTGTTGGAGGCTAATCTGATGTTTACAATTTACTCATATCACTGCATGAATCGTATTGTGAGGTTGCAGGAAATACCCACATGTACTGGAAACCTTCATCACTCCTCATGGATTGATAGTTGGGTAGTTTGGGTAGAGCTTGTGCAGTCTGAGCTGAGAGAGACCCTCCTCATGTGTTTCAGTTTCTGTGCTCCATGTAAACTAGGATCCTTTTAACAGGAACTTATGTGGTTACATTACTGCCATGAAGACACTTGATCATGTTGATATCAGATCAATGTCAGGATGAAAGGTTTTGTCCATGCTCTCTGTTTCGCCGCTGACTTTGAAGATTCTGACACCTTCATCACCTTCTTAGGTTTCACATTTACTCTACAATAAAGCACCTGCATTCAGGTACTACACATTGAGGACAAAATGCTAAACTGAAACAGTTTTCACTGTACATTTATGCATAAGTGGTGCAACAAAGCTCCATCATTAAGCTTCAAGATGTTGATATTCGTGTAAATTCCAAGGGCACATAAATGCAGATACACAACATTATTTAATTTATCATTTTAAAACAGTTCAGTAAAAAATGTAATTGTCTTGAGCATAAACACAGTAGTTATTTTCCCAGAAACTGATTCTGTGGGGTCTTCAACCTGCCAATTTCTCTTTAAAATGATTTTGAGGCTTGTCTTGACTTTTTTTGATAGTGGAGAAAACTGGATTGAGTCAGAAAGTATGGGAGGATATATGACATTAAGTGCACGTCGTATCCAGACCCAAAAATGTGCTAAAATCTCCTTTTCTTGTGGAAGAAAGTCTACAGTTCCTCTGTGAAGGAACAGTGTGGAACAGGTCTTCTTGGGGTGGTGTCCTCCTAGTGCATCCACTCCGCTGTCTGTCTTTGACTTCATCAGTCTCATGGAACTTGGTCCTAAGATTAGAAATTGTTCCAGCGATGATGCCAAATTATGCTGCACACTGGAAGACCAGCTTCCAGTTGCAGGGATTTTGGCAATTTTTTGGGGGCACTACCCACACTTTTAGCTGTGTTGCTCATTCCACAAATACACAATTCTTGTAAATTGTACCTCATTGCAAGAGTGACAAATCAGGCTTTGCAATGATATAAAATACAATACCAGTTGGTATTATTAAAGGGCAGAAATAATCAACCAAAATGACATTTTCAAACTTTTTTTAGCATATGTTTAAATACATAATCATCCATCTGGACTGCATATACAGACAGCTGACACCTTCAGGCCTAAAAATAGTACAGAGAGGGTTATTGAGTGTTGATTAGGAAACCATATGTGGTTTGACATGATCATTTAGTTTTGTTGTTTTCCCATGAGCCTCTTTAGCATCAGGAACAATGCTCACAGTAGGAACAAACGCTGACCTCACCCCTCTGAGATGCAGATCTCTCCTCATTTAAGGCTGAATAGCTCTACATTGAGAACATTATTGTAGGCTGAAGGCAGAAATAGCTGCCACCACAATGCCCCGCTCCCTATGGACTTTTACTGGGGGGGTCTGCAGAAGTGTGTGAACGGATGGAGTCATGAGGAGAAAAGGAGGAAGTGTGAGTGTCCAACAATGCCATCTCCTCTGGGAGGGGGTGCAGAGGTCAAGGTGATGAGGTAAGATCTTAAAGATGACCAGCTCCAGCCTCTGAATCTGAAGTTCAACCAGGCCCACTGGCAGAGATAACGGGACACCTGAAAGGACCTGTGATTTAAGCATATTAACACATGTGGCTTAGTTTAGAGACTCTAGCACCAGCCTCCTGGCTAATATCTGCCTTGTCGACTCTGTTTGATCCCTTTTTGGAGCTGGCTGAAAAAAAATTGTGTACAGATTATTGTTTGGATGAATTTCCTGGATGGCCACCTTTGTTTTTCTTGGCATCTAAACTTCAGATATTAGAGGGAAAATGAATAAAGTTACTCGGCCTGTCCAGGATGTGAACTTCCTTATCACTCTGGGTTGCCAGTGTGCTGTGTCATGTGTCCGGTTATGTATAAAAAAAAAAGGAAAAGGACTGTATGATTGTGCAGCCTAAATACAGAAATGAATTAATTTATTTAATAACACTGAACAAAATTTATATGTTAGGGATACATAATGTAGATATTCATTTAAAAATGGAATATTGGTGTCAGAATATATCTAAATTTCTGCTGATATTTATAGCTGAAATTTTAGCCATACATTTAAGCCACTTATATCACAAATACTGGCTGCGATATCCGCAGAATGCATAAAAACAACAGTGTAAACAACAGTGTCTTCTGTTAGAGAATGAAGTGTTGTTTTTCTTCTTGGCTATTTCTAACACTTATACACTGCCAAATGAGAGGAACAGGTCAATATTACTAAAGGTGAGACCCTGTACTCTGGCCAAAACATATCAGTGTCAGTACTGGCAATGACAAGTTTGGAAATATCAGTGAATCAGATATCGGCAAAACCCCTTTTTTTTGGGCATCCTAGTATAGGACAAGTGTCTGTATTAATGTGCTGAACGTCTGGTTTATTTAAATCACCAGCCTTTTAACATCTTACTGAAAAGCCTAATTTTTTTCTGTTTCCTGTCTGTTTTTTCCTTGGCATCATCTCTGTTTTTCCTTGGCATCATCTCTTTTCTTCATCTGGTTTTCTTTGCCTTTCCTCTGTTTTTCCGTGGCACGGTCTCTGTTCTTCCTCTGCATGCTCTCATATCAGTTATCAGCACTTTGAGATCTGCAGGAGGCGCTCGTTGAGTGCTTTGTGTGATCATTGGTCTCTGCTGACCGTTCAGTGTGACTGAAACCAGAGCAGACACCATAATGGCATCATTGATCAGCAGCCTGTCGCTGCTTTCAGAGCTTTCACCGATGGCCGTGAGAAACGTTTCAGTGAAGTAAAAAAAAAAACAACAAAAAACTCATGGTTATGTTGTAGACAGTCTGATCCGCCCTTGGTTTACCCTCTGAGGCCTCGTGTTCTTGATAGAGGACCGATGCTGGACTTTATCTGACCTTCAAGAAAAGATAATGTGTGCTGTCCTGATGGCTGGTTTTGTCTCTCTCCAGTGATACAGAAGCTGTCTTCTCTTTACCAAGGACTATTGTAGGTAAACATGATGCCCTGTGTCACGTCTTTGATTGCTGATAATAAACTGTGCTTAAAAAGTGCAATCACATGTTTTGTTTCTTATAACAATCCTCACCAATGAACCCTGTTTTCATAACTTTTGGGGTGTCAATTGTTGGGAGAAGAAACTAAGCTCAGGCTGTTATAGGCCTACAACATGGCCGACTGACTTCAAACTCACCCCTGTTAGGCTCCAACTTTTACTTCGTGTACTTTCCTCTCCTATTAATGACTTCTTCTAAGTGTAACATGATCCATTTGGTGCAGATGACTGTGACAATATGTGCATCACTGCAAATTAGCTTTCAAAGACCTCTGGCAACCAAATGTCAGACTTCATTCAGGCTTTGTCCAAATTTTCTTCAACCTATGAGCTAAGTAATGTTGGTGCCAGGTGGTATTAACTCAGCTTGACTCACCTTTTAAAATGCTGAAATATCCTTTTAATATTCTAATAACATCAAACAAAAGTCACTCATAGCTGATTATCTTTGTTTCACAGTAATGTGTGTATTTCTCTATGGAATAATTAAATAATTAAGTCAACACAAAAACTGAAGGAACAAAGAAATACTGCTTTTCTCCTTTGTAATTAGGTGGTCATACTGAGACAAGCAGGAGCAAAGAGCCCACAAGTTCCTAATGCCTTATGTGGATAAAATGAAGAGAAAAGGCAGCTGCACTTGAATTATACATCATCTGGATTATCACTTATTTAAGATATTTCATAATCAATGCACTCCAACGTGATTGATTAGGTTTAATTGATCTTTGCCTTGAAACATGTCAGCTTAAATGTACTGTGCTTTTAAATCTACCATAGTCCCGCCCTCCCCGTGCAGACCAATCAGAAGCATGGACACACAACCGCATCCACCAATCAGAGCTCGTGTTTTACCACCAGTAGAGCAGTGCAGTTAGTTGTAGCAGTCTGTGGTTGCGAATCACCTTCAGTCGAGCGGGGCACCGAAGCTTGGACGCCGTGAGACCGTCACGGTGTTTGCAGATGGAAAATGCCCGGAAAGTGACACCAGTAGCAGGCAGAAATGTCATGAAACACACGCTGGATTGTTTGGAGCTGTTTTGACCGATACACCGAAGTCTCCTGCGCCATATCCGCAGAAAAAGGTAGGTTTTTTTTTGACATCGTACAGTCCCTGTGCTCCTTCCCTTTAGCTGTGACAATTAAACGCACATTTTGGAAAGGGGGTTCGGAATTACCGAAATGCGTTGATGTAAAGCCATAAAACGTCCACCGTTCATTTTTTAGTCCATGTAACATAATTTATTGAGAAGTGTCAATACTGAGAAATCACGTTAAAATCGATATAAACCCAATATAGATGAAAAAATTAGCCGTAGGTGCGTGTTGACAGACAGCGCCGTACCGCGCCTCGCCGAACTGTTGTACAAATATGATACGATTATTGGGAAACGCCGTAAAGCAGCACACCTTCAAGATAACATGGAGTGTTATCAAAAGAGGGCTGTTTTTCTTAAAATTCGGCTGGCATTTTAATCACATTAACTGTGAAACACGTTCCCCCTCATAGCCAGTTCACTCTAATGTCTCCGGTTCATTTCTGGCCAAAACAGACCTCGCTGGGTGCGGTAAAAATCACCGGGAGCCAACCTAAACTTCAGCTCTGACGGGCTTTAGTGGCCTCAGTGGTTTGGAAACGTGTGCCGAATTAAACAGGAGACCATGATGTCTGCATAGGCCAGCACTTTTTTTTGGTGAAGTATATTTAAGTAAATAAATCGTTAAATTGAGATATTTTAAACAGAGATTTGGTTTGAGGTTAAGCGTAATGTTAATGGATAATGGAATGTGTTGGGGTTACGTGTTTTGGCCCTTAAGTGCAGCAGGGGTTCGTTTAATCTGCTCAGCCTAGTGCAAGACAAGACTTTTCTATTGGAAAACACTCATTTAACGAAAACTAACATGTAAGGGTCAAGCAATGTGTAAATTATTCATGATATTTTCAATGTGGTGTCAGTGAAATGATTGTTTACAGAAAGAACTACGAGCAGTAACATGCTTATTTACGACCAGAGAATCTATTTAAAATGCCAGTTCTGACCCTGTTATTTAGAATTGTATACATTAGAGGTAATAATTATATTGTATTGATTCAGGAATGACACCTGAACAACAACAAAAGTTCTTAACAGCCATGCTTTGGACAACTAATAGCTTGTAATGATCAGAAAATGTCGGGAGAGTCCCACACGCTTTGTAACTTTCATAAATGAGATGGTAACATATGAAAAGGTTCAACCTGCTCGCTGCCTCCTAAAGTTACCAGAGTAATACAAGTAAGACAGTAAGTCTATATTGTTGTCAAATATATGACTTAATATTTTTAGGGTTCTATAATTTTGATAAACCAATTATTAAAAAAATGAGATTTCATAATAAAAACAAAAGCTCGTTGAGACTGACAGTACAATCAAAAACTACAAGAGATGCACAACATTAGATTTTTGCAAATATCCAGTAAGTCAGTATTTTGGAACACATTTTTCTTTATACCAATACAGATACTGATTTTTTGTATGTCAAGAGCAAAACGCCTCCACTTTGCTTAAATTGACCTGTTCCTCCCATTGTGATATAAACAGATGTGAAACAAGAAAAACATGTTTATCTATTTAACATCACTGTGTTTTGTTGACTGTAACCATAAAATGACAAAAAGTTGTGGTCTATTCATACATTTATAGGGATGTAGATATTACCCGTACGATATCAGTATCAGCAGATATTGGCCTAAAAAGTTAAATATTGGTATCAGCAGATATTGAAATTTCTGTCAACCCATATGTCAGCCATTCATATCGGCCATATACATCCCTTATATCAGCTGTGATATTGGCCAGCTACACAAATGTATTCATCTATCATCGCTGCATTGGTACATTTAAAATAGAAGAGTTAGATTTTTTTCAGAGGGGAAATGTTGTTTTTCTTGTTTTTCATCTGTTTCTCACACAAACAGATTGTCACTTACATATTGTGCTTACCTTTACATTCAGTCAATATAACGGCCAATATAACGGCACTCCAATAAAGTTAAAAATCCTTTATTTTATCAGGGACATATCTTGTCAACGCGTTAAAGGATTTTTTAACTTTATTGGAGTGCCTCAAATTTTTTATGTGTTTTTCAAAATTAATTTAATATTCATATAGTTCTAAAAAGGATTTACAATATAAAACAACTGTCCCTGTACACAGAAACTTTTGCAGGGTACATGTACATAAAAATAACACAATTAATAAATTTCTGATGATGAATATGCAAGATGTATAAAATGTCAAAACTTTTGCTTATTAATAATATTTTTTTAAGCTTTTTCATTATCTGCAGATATCAACATCACAAAGATAGTACTTTGCATCCCTAATAACACCTGTTGCATTCTAAAATACTGATTGTGTTTTTGAAAAATTTAGACACTCATTTGCAGTCCTTTGTTGCAATTTTTAGTTTAACAACCACAAACAAACAAAAAACATCTCTGGTAGCTACCATTCATGTGACCAGCCGCAAAGGATAGCAGGCAAAAAAACTGTCCCATTGGTTATTCTGTGGAGCTGTGACACAGGCTTTTTGATTAATCTCTAGGAAATGAATAGTTACATCCCCTAAAAACCACAGAATAAAGATGGTATTAATGATAACAAGTAAAGGTTTGAGGCACTTTGGACCTATATACTGCACCTATCAGGTTTGAGCTTGTCAAAATTAATAAATACAATAACCAAAACAATAACACTAACTGCCTAGTTTTTTAAAGGTCTTTTGGTAAGAATGTGTGTAGGCCCATTGCATCTGAATTTTACTAATAAAACTGTTCAAATTTATGTTAGTTTTGCGCAGTAATGAGATGCCATCCACATGGAGATGAATTCAGGCATATCCCCAGGAGTGTTTGTCGCGTGGGTGTTTCTCCCAGAAGGATTTAGTGTTTTGGGAACCCAGAACTGCACATTTTTTCATGAGTGGATAAATCTGAAAACCCTGACCTTGTGTTTCCATGTGTACACAGAATATGGATATTTTCAGAAACAATGACATCATAGCCCCATCGCTCCCTTAAACTGCATGCCTGAACCCTGACAACAACAGAAAAACTGATGGAAAACAGTGTTGCATTCGTGCTGCAGAAACTACTGAGTATGTTATGGATTTTGTGTTGGTCTGGGTAGGGTCTTTGAGGACAATGGCAGGGAACCGCTAAGAGGTCTAAAAAGAATCTGCTCTTTATTGAACAGAGTTGGAGCCTTAAATAACTGATAATTCACCTTCAGCCTAAACAGACAGTAGTGCTGTATTATCACTGCAGTGAATCATTCTCTTGCATCATTTCATCTGCCCAGGCTAATCAGCTGGTTCTGGGTAATGCTGATAGACAGATAAATGATGTCTGCAGAAGTTTTATTACATTTATCTAAAATGACAAAATGGAGAAGTTGTTTCAACATCGAAAGCTGAAACCCCAGACTGTGAATAAGAACTGTCTCTTTACCCAAAAATCAAACTTGATCCATTTTTGATAAAAAATATGCTAATAACTAATGATATTTTCTACTGCGTGTTTTTTAAATTTCATATATCATATAATAAATTTTATTAAGTGTTTATGGGAAATATCATTTTTTTTCTTTTAAGTAAAAAAATAAAATTGTCTAAGGAGCAAACAATATTTTTTCTCCTCAATCAGCCCTTGATGTGCGCATAAAATGTATCATAAACTCCAAAGAATGGATTGGAATAATTTTTTTTTACAGCATTTCTGATGGCCAAGGCTGTTAAAATTAAACGGAAAACATGACGATAAAACCAAGGTATGTATCGAACCATGGGCGAAGAGTATTACTGCATCCCTAATATCTTTGTGATTTTAAACCAGAACAGAATCACCAGCATCATGCTGAAACATCTGTTGAAGCAGCAAGGCTTTACATATATGGAGTGACATGTTGGACACTGTTGACCCAGTGGGTATTTTTTCCAACACAGAAAATCTACAGGAATTTAAATGGGGATTTATTAGAGAAATGGGCTGATAAGCAAATTGATAATGGCGTTGACACCAAAAAAAATGATCATTTCCCATCTCTAAGTGTTGCATCATGAAGCCTATAAACAGTTATACCCAATTAAGTGATAGGTGTGTGTAAAGTAGACTGATATTAGCAGTAGAGACGCTATTTCCAAATCATCTCAAGCCTTGCAATGAAGTTTAATGCTAATAAATACATGTGATTAAGGGAGAACACATAATTATTTTCCTCAATGAATTTAAGAAGCACTTCACATAAAACAGGATTTTCAGCATTGTTTACTTGGAAAAGTCACAAATAAACAAGCTGTAGCCAAAATAGTGAATAATTTGTGATGCACACTGTGTAATATTCTTAATGATTACACTTCAAGTCGATGTTATTCAAGAATTTTTGTTCAGTAAATTTATAAAGTAGAAACTGTAACCTGCAGGCCTACAATGATGAATGTATATGAAAATTTATTCGAGTAGTCTTAGAAAGCTTAAAAACACTGTTTTCCTCCTCGGCCTTGGAGGGGCACAGACGGGCTGTGTCTGCGGCGTTTGGAGCACATCTGCTGAGTGCAGGTGGTCCGAGGGGAAAAAAGACTGCTGTCCAGTTGAATTCAAAGTATTTCTCTGTGCCGGCGTCCACAGCTGCAGAGCCGAATCGGTTGGACTCCAGCTCACTTAAACCGTCATTTCCTGGTCTGAAAGGGACACCCACCGCTGCATCACAATTCTGACATTCAGCTGAGCAGCTGTCCGAACACTGAGCCCTGAAAATGACAGAGAGGAGCCCATATTTATGAGGCTTCTGCTGGATAAGGGCTCTCAGACGCGAGAGCATGTATTCAGAAGAACTCCCAGAATAGTCCAGATGAATGCTGGAGATGTCAGTAGATGTCCTTGTCAGAAGATGTCCTCAGCTAGGCCTTGGTGTGAAGCTCCTGATTGATGAGTCACAGTTTGTTTGCAGAGCGACAACAGAGCAAATGTCTGCGGCAGTTTACAGCTAACACAACACATCCTGGGAGGCTCCTCTCACGCCTTTCTTTGTTTGGCATTTATGTTGTTAAAGGGAGAATTCAGGCATTTTTTTTAACAGCACAACTCCATTTGCTGCACATTTCGAGACTAGAAACAACTGATAGGTTAGAAATATTTTTGATTTGCTCCAGTGTTTTATTCTATACCAAAAGACAGCAACAACATGGTTCTTTTGAGGAAACGTTTAGTCAGAAAACCTTTAAAATATTTTTGCCACTGACAGATTTAGATTGTTATTCTTAAGGTCTTCCAGTAGTGGAAGTATTTTCACAGAAAATAATGAAATTGTTCATGACCTGTAGGGCTGCTGGATTAAGGCAGAAATCAAAATCAGGATTATTTTAAAACGAAGATCGCTTTAACTCCATATTGACAGCTGTGAAAATTTCACGTTTACTGCAGATATTGTAGCCATGTACATAAGCATTCAGTTTGCAGAATTTTTTCATATCAATCTTAAAAGGAAAGTATAAGACACAAAAAGTAGGGCCAATATTCTGTCATCAGTATGGGAAATCACTGGTTTTAGTCCTTAAAGGGTTAGTTTTTTTTTTTATAGTGCAGTTGCTGGTTGCTCCTGGAGCTACTAAATATGAGCACAAATTGTAGCCAGTACATAGCAGTATGTGGTGCCACTAAAAGCCTCTTAATTTACCTACTGTAAGGTTAAAACTACTCAAAAACTATGTTCTCTCGACAATAGGATACAGTAAGATTCTTTACAGGTTTAACCAAAATAGGTGGCAGAGTGAGTCAAGGAAAAAAATCTATTTTTTTAAACCTTCTGCAACAAAAAATTGGAATTAATCAATTTAATGGATGCATCCTTGTGCTTAAGTGACTGATGTGACAGTTGACACATGCACTGTCATGACAGCTAGTCCACCATAATGCATTTGATGCAACATGATGCATAAGAGATGACCTCCATCAGTCATATGTCTTTACTGTTTAAAATGCACAGGTAAACAGGGATGCACCTAATGACTGTTTTCATAGTCACAACTACCAAATCAGTTTGTTCTCTGTTGTTTGTTTATTGATTTGTCATTTATTTTTCCAGAATTACTTTAAGGCTCCCATTAATTTTATCTCATGAATTTTACAATACTCCTTCAAACTCAAACATTGCCATTTAAATGATGTATTATTTATATAACAGTGCCGCCTGTATGCAGATTCTAGAGCACGTGAAAATACTCAGATCTTAAGATGATCATAAAATTTGCTCTAGTTTGTAAAAGATGTAAAAGATCTGTGTTATCATTCAGTAACATTAATTGGTCGAATGATCCATTGCTCTTTTTTTGCATCTTGTTCGTTTAAAAGATGAGACATTCTCATAATGAGGAAGCATTGACATGTTGATGAAATGTATTCTTTCTTTGCACACTTCTAGATTTTGTAATAGCATTGTGAAAAGGGTTTTGACAGGCTCCAGGCAAGCTGACTGTATGTTCATTTGGCCTACTTGAGCCTGCTAAAACACTGTATAATAATAAAAGATAATTCCCAAATTTACATTATTTGGTCTAGAAACTGTGTTTATTAACGTTTCTTATTCAATCAAGGGCTGTCAATCCCCCCCCCCCCCAAAAAAAAAAAATCAAGCTCTGTTGGTTTTTGAGCATACATGCCAGTAACCAAAGGTATCCCCCCCCCAGCCCCAGTTCAATTAGATTATTGCATGAGGCTGAGCACTTGAGTGCTGGACTATGGTGGGTTTGTCACAGATGAGGAGTGGGCCAGCTGCTTTGCACTTAATTGACACACAGCCTGGTCTTTTTCTATTACTTTGCCATCTGCAGTGTGGGGCCCAAAGTTCTTCTGTAGAGTGCCTGTCCTCCACTTTCTGGAGTACTTCTTGATGTTTAGGTCTAGAGTAATAGATGGTAGGCTTGCACTGGGAGCACGCTTTGTTGAGTCAGGCGGCTCACTGCTCCAGGTGCCCAAATGTGCAGCTGAGCTGTATATTTTATATTGGAATTTATATTTCAGTTCAGGTACAGATTTCCCTCCAATATAAGGTGACAGCTCTAGTTCTAAGTAGACTTTCATACACCAACAGGCCATGAAATGGTGTTATATCCTGTGTGGCCACCCTGTATCGAGCAATGCTTTTGCTGTCTCTGTTTCAACTCACTATCAGAATATTTTTTCATGCATGAAGATATTAAAACTGTTTTATATTGTCTTTATGATCATTTTTATTTCAGACCTCCATGGGACAAGTTTGGCTTGAATCAGACACATTGTTTGGAACACTGCATCATCAAATAGATAAGGCTCTCTTGTGCAAAAATCAAAAAGTATGCAACAACACCCTCCTGCTATCCAGCACAAAGTGTTAAACATTGGATATGGGTGGGAAGTCCTGTCTCCATGAAGCTGATAGATGTAGCAAAGTAAAACTGCAGAACCGACATGCAAAAAAACCCACTTTTTAACCTTGTTTTTGATGCTAATCAGCAATGACGATTTCAGGATTCGTTGTGAGGCTGTTTGGATTAAAACATGTAAATTTATTCTCCTAAAACATTCACAGTGCTGTCTCCGGAGCAACACTCCCACTCTGACAGCTCCAACAGCACACAGTCCTCAATGAAATGTATTCTGATTACTCTGCTCAAATAAGTCAATCACACACACAGACTCTCTTCAATGACACACGCAGCAGTGGGTGCAGGTTTCCTCCCTTCCACTCCCCTGATTACTGAGGTGTCGGCAGCTGTTTATCAAACCGCTCTGTGGACGTCTGCTGCACGCTGAAGGTGACACTGATTAACCCAAGTACGGTGCTGCTTCACAGAGGTCACTCTGATTGATTTGACTAAATGCATTATATCCAGACTGGCCCAGGCTGCAGGACTGCAGAGCACTCTTCGCTGCAGAGTACTCGCAGTTGCAATAGTACTGAAAGATTCAGTGTAATCACCAGGCAGAGTACTCACAGCTGCATGTGTTACTGAAATCTGCATAGTAATCACAGCTGCATACAGTAAGAACTGAAAGCTGCAGAGTACTTTCAGCAGCAGGAATACTGAAAGCTCCTGAACACTCATGGCTGCATCAGTACTCACTCTGATGTGAAATTATTGACTCTGAATCATCATTGTACGAGGGACTGTTGAGCTCACTCATTTTAACAGAGAGGAAGTGAGACGGTTGCAGCTTTATGTGGTTAAGATAATTAGTAACAACGTTAACAACAGGCTTAGAATATTAAGCCTGTCCTACACGCTTAACTGTTAAACACATCATGAAGGTATCAGCTGGACCTTGAACTGTTTATTTACCAACTGGACCTTAAATCCGTCATAATAGAAGGCCGAAAGAAATGTATTTCTTGAACCAGTTCAGAGAACAAGTGTTTCCTAATGCTCTGCCACTTGGTGTGCTTTATCACCTATGTACTGTACAGTTTAAAAGCAGATCAGATCCATGAGGAGCATGTTTGGTTTGGATCATCTTCAGCAGGTTTGATTGTGCAGGGGTTTCTAGCAGAGCCGTTTGGGTATTACTCTCTAAACACAGTGAGCTAATGCAGTTAGCAAATCACAGCAGAGGAAACCACTCCCTGTGTTATCCAATCCTCCTTCGTCCTCTTTCTGTGATTTTATTAGCATGTGTGTGTATTTGGGTTTTATCTGAAAAAAGGGGACCTGTCATGACATTGCATTAAGATCTCCTCATTAATGTTACTTCATCTTACATAAGGAGAGTTCTTTCCATGTCTGCAGGCTGAATAATGAACAAACAGTGAAGGAGACCAGAGGGTGAGGACTTTTTAACATCCACTTAATAATGTCAGACTGTGTCAGCTCTGATTGGACGCCATCCTCTCAGACAGGGTCCCCGCAGGTCGTAAACAGGGCAACAGATGCAGAAGCAAATGACATCCCACAGGTTTTTAGGTAGGGCTGGACAGTGTGTTGATTTTTTTAAGATATGTTGGGGGAAGGGAATACATTGTTGTTGATAGCATTAAAGTTAATATTGGTGTATTTTGAGAAGAGTAAAAGATGTAATGTTTGGTGTTGTTTTACGCAATAAAAGAGAAGTTCTCAACTTTAGGGATGCAACATTACAACCAACCCAGCGTTCCTACCACAGGAAGACCGTAAGCTCACGTTCGTCCTTATACACAGTTAATTTTCTGGTAATCTTTACAGAAATAGACACTTTTGTAGTGACCGAGCTATGTTGTTGGATCAGTTTGTACGTGCAGAAGTTGTTGTCCTTCCTTCTGTGTCTGAGAGAAGCTGGAGGATGATTGGGTTATGAATGTGATTTATGGTGGAGCTTGAGGGTAGAGGTTGTGGGGAGTTTAATGGTCCACAGTCCTGCTGATTGATCCTGTAGGAATGTCAGAGATCTCTGATCTGATTGGAAAATAATAAAGGCTCAGTAATCTGTCAAGAGGAGGATGACAGCTGCAGAGCACGCCTGCACAAGCATGGATGCTTTCTGCTTTCTGGTTTCTCTGGAAAACTGATATGGATCCTTATCATCTCCATCCTCTTCTTCTTTATAGTTTTCTTCTTCTAAGGCTGTCAATATCTTTGTTTTATGGTTCTTAAATATCAATTAAAAAATCCCCCTTTTTTTCCCCTACCAAGACAACTACAATGCTCTTTTCACTCACCATAGTTGTTCCTCAAGGGCCTGACTGACTTAAGTAGAGGTCAGAGGTCTATGGCATGAGTTTTAAATATTACCAACCTATGATCCTGCATCATCTGTATCCTTTCCTCCCTTCACTGATTTTATCTTAGCAACTTTTAAGGCATAATACAACTGGGCTGTCTTCTAAATTACAGATATATGGTCACCTCACTCTAGGGCTGAACGATTTTAGGAAAAGAGCTAATTGCTATTTTTTGGGCAGATATTTGCGATTTCAATTCAATTCACGATTTTCTTCAAATCAAGCTTCATTGCAGTATTCACAAAAAAATTACATCATGCCATCAAATGTTAAAAGCTGTTACTCTAAGGCAAGCATGAAGACTAAAGGTAAGAATTACTTCCAAATGTATTTCTTAACAAGAAACATGCATGTACACTCTTTAAAGTCCTTGACCAATGGCAGTTATTACAACTGAAGAACGAAAAGAGCCATCTTTGGCTGTCTTAACTGAAAAAATGTAGTGCGAAACGTCCTAAATTGTTTTAGTTAAAAAGTTAAATAAAATGCAACCCCCCCCCCCCCCCCCAAATAAACAAAAAAACGAAAAAAAACCCCAACAACAAATGTTAAATTAGTAATGATAACAAAAACAGAATTCGACAATTCCAATAAAGGAGCAAAGCCAGCCATGCCCAACCAGCATTATAACCTCTGATGGTTTTGGACATGAGCGCTGACATGTGACAACATTGCCACTAGCAAATATTTGACATAACAGATCCTGGATCAGTCAGGAGTGCTGCAAAAAATTGCAGCATCGACAATCACATGATCATGTCTGAAATCGTGATGTCAATGATAGAAAATGATAGAAAATGATGGATTGTTCCGCCCTACCCTACTCTCTAAATCATGATTTAAGGTCCTCCTTATTAGCTGTTCCCAGGTCAGCGAAGGTAACAAAGGACATCCAGGCATCTGCCATCAGTGCCTTAAATCTTAAATCTCCCTGCCTGACGATGTTAGTCTGGCACACCCTTAATCTGTTTGAACTCTTGACTTGAACCTTATTTTATTTGAAAGGCTTTTTTCAATGATTGATTGCAATACTTGTAATGTTCTGTTTCATTGGATACTGAATTTGCTCCTTCTTCTGATAACTGTTGGACATGTGTTTGTAAAATTAAGGTGGCATGTTGGAGTTTGCTTTCATATTTAAGCATCAGAACATAAATGATCCAGTACTGGGTTCCAAGGACTTCCATATTGTTGATGTATATTTGAGCTGGGTCAAAAGGGTTTGATTTAACTATTTTTATGCCAAAGTTTAAACTTCAAGCGGGGGTCCGTTGGTCCCCCCCAATTTCACCGCTTTGAGCTTAGTGTGTGTGAGTGTAAAACTCAGAGGGAATGTGTGTGTTTGGTCCTGTGATTGATCAGCAACCTGTCAAAAGTGACTCCCCCCACTTGTCCAAGCTGGGATTGGCTCCAGTTCCCAAAAGGGGTAAACAGTTCAGATAATGTATGACAGAACTTGTGTAAACCTTGATTTCCTCATGTTTTAATTGGACAGACTCTTATGGTGTGTTGGTTTGTCCTCCTGGTTAGTCCAATTTGGTTGTCCCATTAAGTCATCCTCCTGGTTTGTCCTTCAGCGTTTCCCATCTTGGTTGTTCCTCTGGGTGGTTCTGCTGGTTCGTCTTGATGGTTCATCCTGCTGGGTCGTCCTTCAGATCTGTCCTGCAGAGTTGTCCTAGTTATTAAGTGTCTGTGTGGTTTTGTTTCACCGTTGCTCCTCTGAGATTATCCTCGGCCTCCTCTGCTTCCACTAACAGATCAATGGGAGAAATCTGCTGCCAGGAGGATACCGTATCAGTAACAGGAGAGAGGCGCGCCAATTAATTTAACACAAACACATTTGAGCGCCGGTGTAAGGTGAAACATGACACGGCTCTCAATCTCAACCACAGTTTATCAGTATGAGGGGTGTGAAGAGACTTTCGTGCTCTGGATTCTGACAGTTAACATGTTTGTAGCAAAAATAACCAAGCAAATAATGAATTACCTTTTTTTTTTTTTTTAAAGTAAATAAGCAAAGAAGCTACATCTTTGTCTGATTTTAGCCTCCATGTTAACAGCAGCAGCTTTTGTAGAGCATTGATATTGGTGTCATAATTTAGCACCAAAAAGCAAAGAAAACAACAGCTTTTAGTGGATGAAATTTGATCAGACCCATTTCCTCTCAAGGATCATCTTGCAGCCATCATAGCCCATTCCTGCTTCTGGTTGAAGTAATGTACAGGGGCAGATCTAAAATGCTGGTCATTTTTATCTATGTGCCGGTAAAGTGTTTTTGTTGACAGAGGTCAGCACATTTAGGTGTCCTTTTTTGACGAGGATGAGTCCTTGCCTCAGGTGAAGGAGTTCATATGTCTCTGTAGTAGCAACTTCTTCATGAGTGAGGGTAGAATGAAAAGAGTCTCACTGGCACATTGGTGCAACATGGGCGGTGTTGCAGGTCTTTGTTGGACCATTGTGGTAAAGATGGAGTTGCAAAGCTTTGGACAATGCTGCCCTTGTCCACAGGGCTTGTAGTTAGGCTGAACAATATTTGGAAAACATTATTTGTATTTTTTATCTTCTGCTTCATACATTGCAGTGTTTTTTGGGAACTTTCCAGAAAGATATGTGCTGTTTTTTCCCCGCATAATATAATATAAATTATGTAAAATAAGAGTTGGATCTTCATTTCTTTTATTTACCTACTTGTTCTCCCATAGCACTTTACAGCCAACTGACACGGACTGTGAGGCACACTTACTCACTTGGAAAAGGCAGAGTAAAGCAACAAGTAAATTAAATATGTGGCTTGCAATTGAGTTATGTAAGCCTTTGTTATTAAGATTCCAAGTTCTAGGAGCCTACCCCTGATGGACATCCATGTTTATCACAGGCTAAACTGTTTTGAAAGACACAGAATCTTACCAGTGCCTCTTTGTCTAGATGTTCACTCAAGACAGTTAAACACATTTTTATTAGGATTAAAGTAAGGATAAAGAGAAAAACCTAAAATAAAAGACTCCATTTAATATGCTCACTTTTTGAACTGTAACACCACTGTATCGATAACAAGCATCATCTGTAGTTTGCAAATTCAAATGCAAAAAACACACAGACTTTGTGCACAATGGTAATGATGGTAACATCAGGCAGACTTTTATTGTAGATTGTAAAAAAAAAAACAATAAAATTGACAGTTTTGGGCTCAATCAACCAACTTATGAATTGCAGCATGATGAACTTTAAGGTTGCTTTACACCTAACATGTTTGATGTGGACCAAGGAACTCTGGTTCTGAATTTTGGAAAGTTTGATTGATGTTTGGTGGTGCTGACCAGGGCCATCAGTGAATGGACATGATACCCTGCACTAAAGTATAAAAAAAGGCCAGAATGTCCATAAATCATTGAATAAGGAAATATCAAAATACTGCATTGAAAATATTGATACAGTATTGTGCCTCAAACTATGATATGTTGGTGAACTGAGAATTTTTTGTTACACCCACACCCCAACCACTTCTGTAGGTTGATAATAACGGAACTGCTGAGCTGGATTTCCCCTTTAAGTGGCCTTGGGAGCAGCGGGCCTCCTTTTTACTCTAACGGACTGAAGGTGTTGGCATGCTGCTTGCTCTATAACACTCCCCCCAATACTGCAGCACAGAGAAGAAGGAGAAGTGAGGCTCTGTGTGTGTGAATGTGCAGGCAGCGAGAAGTCAAAGAAGCAAACAGTGCGTTTGTGTAAAAAGTGTTGTAGGACCTTCCCTTTCTTAAAGGTGTATTTTTCTATGTTATCTGTCACACTGCAGAGGGAAGCTCAGGCAGGGCTGTGCTCTGCAGCTAAGGCCCTGTCCACATGGAGATGAAAACGTATTCCCATTGTTTCAAGAAATGTGTCCATCCACATGAAAACAGTGAAAACGCTGTAGTACATATGCCAGGCCTGTAAGTGGTGCTGTAATGCTGCTGCAGACATACATTAAAGCCAGAGAAGAAGACATGGAGCTTGTGCATACATCATGAGAAATGTCAACAAACACTGACGTATAATGTTTTCCGTTTCCTCTCGTTGTTCACAGTGGTTGAAGAAGAGCAAAAGATTTAAAAAAAACATAACAAGCTCACGAGAGCAACACTGTATTCCGCCATTGTTGTTAGGCTTCGCACATGCAGTTTAAGGGAGAGATGGGGCTATGACGTCAGTGTTTCTGATGTCCACATGGAAACGCAAGGCTGGTGTTTCAGATTTATGCACTCCGGGACCCGTTTTCAAAAATGTGCGTTTTCAGACACCTGAAAAGCAGTCTCTGTTCATGAAACAACCATACGATTATAAACTTGTGCAGACACACCTGAATTAGTCTTGGTGTGGACGGCCCTACAGTCTTGCCTGAGCTTCTCTCACAGGCGGGCTAATGGGTTGAAATGGCTTGAATGTTTTGTAGTGAAATGCCCTTCATTTGTGTAATGAAGAGTTAGCAAGGATGTTTGCTTAAGACCAGCAACGGCTATTTGACTCATCAGGGACAGAGTGAACCTCTGAGGAGAAGTTGGTGATGTGGTGTCAGGGGGAAAACAGATGGAGGAGGGGGGCACCAGACTGTCCCAGCCTAAAAATGAAAGCAGGATAAACCAGGACAGGCTATTTTATTCACTGTTAGATTAGACTGACACCCACCTCCCAGAAACTAGCCCTGTGAGGGTTACTTTTTTTTTTTTTTACAGGTCCACTTAAATGATCCTGATTTAGCAAGACAAAAATGCGCTCTTTTTCATTAATCTGCTGATGAAGCAAACCATATCAACCACCAAAATGTCTTACTCCACCTCTGCCCTTTACTGTTCATTTCAGGCTCATTTCTAAGGTGGTTTTTAGCTCAGTTGTTTTGCCCTGATTCTGTAGGAAAAAACACTACAATTTGTCATATTTCCTTTGGATTGTTTTATGTGCACAGCAGTATTCAGGTCAGTCAGGTCTCACTAAAGCCCAGAGCTGGCCTTAAGTCATTAAGGCACAGCCAGCGTTATTATGACTACAAGTTGCACTCTGCATTATTTGAAGAAAGATAGCAGGCTAAGCTATTTACAAAAGGACTCACTGACAAAGAGCAGAGCTTAAATGTAAGATTACAGATGAGCATATTTATCAATGTGTGACACACCTTATGATATAAGTGTTAACAACCTCTCTGAGCATTAAGAGGAGGGGCTTTAACACTCGCCAGTGTCTATAGCAGACCATAAAGGACACCAGATAGCTTGCTAACTTATTATGTTGTAAACACCTGTGGAGCTGTACAGAACTGTCGGTGATGTGGAAAGTAAAGAGCTGCTTTAAAAATAATACATTTTTCTGCTTGAACAAGTTGGACTTGAATCAATGATCTGCTGCAGAGACAGTGATTAATTTTTAAGTCTAAGGTGTGGATATTTTTTATGTTATGCTGTACCTGTGCAAAGAAAGTGACTCTGTGGGATTCATTATAAAGAAGTACTTTGTTATCACACAGTTATTGTTGCTACTTGAACAGTGTGGTGAGTTACCCCGGTTTTTGTCATTTGTCTGCGTGCTTAGCTGTAGGTGCAGGAAAGTGATGTTAAATTAATCTCTGTTATTGTTGTAACCCTTTTAGGGCCTGTTTACACGAGAGAGTTTTGAAACTGTATCGTGTGAGGCTTTGTGTAGACGGGATTCAGTGTTTTAGGGTGAAACACTGATGTCACTGCATGCGCAGTACTCTTTCACATGAAGGGTGCACGAGCATACCAGGAACAACAACAGCTTCAGACGTCTACCAAGCAACATGTGTGAAGTTTGCTGTGCTCGGTTTGTTATCCAGACAAAACTATTCAGACAGATTTGTTGTCCAGACGAGGCACTCCTGTCTTGTCTTTGTGCGTCCACTTGCCATTGTTGTTTGTGAAAAGTTTTTCTTCTTTGTACGTGTGTTGTAACATTGCTGTTTCTCAACAAACCTACATCGCCATCTACTGGCCTGGCATGTATGCTACAGCTTTTTCAGTCGTTCTTGCGTCTCCATGTGGACGCAGATTGTTTTTGAAAACGCAAAGGAAAAACCTTTCCGTTTCTGGTGAAAACGTTGTCGTGTAAACGTGGCCTTAATGCCTGTCTAATATGCTATCGATAGCTGGCCAAGGAGCTGACAACTGTTCTGAATGGGACTGTGCTTACTGATTTGCCTTTGAGCTTGCAGCACATTTCAGTTAAAGAGGTCATATTTTGCCTTAACTCTGGCTCATATGTCCATTTCTGATGTTCACAATCACTAATGTTCCAAAAACCTTCTAGTTTTCCTATACTGATTACCCCTGTTCCACCTCTATTCTCTCTCTGTCTGAGACACTGTTGGAGCTCCTGTCACTGTAAGGCTCCCTTCACCTCGTGGGCTCAGTCTGCTGTGACTGGTTGACAGGCCCATGCATGCAAACATCTCTTATCTGCACTGGACTTGCTACCTCAAGTCAATAGGCTTAAACTGATGATGAACAGTGATAGGATGTCACACCGGTAGGTCTGTTTCGGTGTCGAGGGAACGAGACGTTTCAGGCAGCTGCTGGTGCAGCCGAGATGGGGAGACGGAGGTCTTGTCCTGCAGACCTTTTGTTTTACTTACAGAGGTGCTCTACTACGTAGGGGAGACATATTAAACCCTTAAAGGCATATATACAACAAAAATGCAGAATATGGGCTCTTTATTGCTGTCAAATAATACTGTGCAATGTTAAGAGTGTTAGAAAATATCGATACACCAATATATTGCAGTGTTATATTATTAGCGTTATTATATATTATTGATATATTATTGTTATTATGGCCTCGCGGGATAAATGTTAAAGCCTTGAGGTGTAAATATGACAGAGCTTTGTTGCTGCACATTTACGTTAAGGCACTGTGAAAAGCCCACACTCTGTGTTTAATTTCTTTAAGGGTCTCTGTACAGGCATGTGTGCCAGCCCAGTTTATCTTGATTTTGTTTGTGAAAACACTTCAAATTGTTGTGTATTTTGCAAGGAAATTGATCATTTTTTTGTGTCTTGGTCACAAGGGGGAATCGACTCCTTTCAGGTACAGATAAGGGGGGCTCTGAAGAAAAAAGGCTGGGAAACACTACTCTAGTGTATTGGAAGAGTTAGCTTGTAAGTTTTTTTCAAAGCCGAAAAACTGAATCCTGTTCTTCATGGTGAAGCTCTATATGTCCTTGGCTCAGAGTTCCTCTCAGGTCCTTCCGAAGTCCTGAAAGATGATGATGATTTTCACTGATGTCCTCCGCTCTTTTATCAGCCTCCTCTTTGTTTTGTGTGTATGGTTGTGTATGTGTATCATGGTGTGTGTGGTTGTGTGTGTCTCTTTGTATTTGTGCATCAGTGTGTGTGTGGTTGTGTCAGCTCCAGGCACAGATGGAGATTGTTGATTCCAGCTCTCAGCAGCTCTCCACATTGCCAGCGTTTCTAAACATAGCTGTGTGTGATGTCTGAGATCACCATGTGTCCTCTTTCATATCAACTCTGTGGAGATCAAACTCCGCTCATTACTCAATATATGCTGCGATCTAACTCCAGTCAGTACTCGATATATGCTGCGATCTAACTCCAGTCAGTATTCGATATATGCTGCGATCTAACTCCAGTCAGTACTCGATATATGCTGCGATCTAAATTGGCTTTCATTCTGTGTCGGGCTCATTAAAGCATGCATAATAATTATGTTCGATTTGTAATATGAATATCAATGTTGGTGCCATCAGTTTTTATCATGGTGTCATATTTGGTATTTTATTTATTAAAATGTTCCCACTGATGATGTCTTACAGTTTGTTAGTATGTGGCTCAAAGGCAGTGGAAACTGTTTTCTGTGGCCCTCTTGGTCATCCAAGTTGCCCTTCCTGTGCTAATGTGAGGGTTTAAAGAAAATTGTCTGATTGGATCAAACTCATCTTTCTGTCCATAAAAACATTCCTCTGGCAGTCTAGAGTATTTTATTATTATTTGTGAGTCTTCCTTGTTGTAATAGTTGTTTTTGAGGATATTCTTTGTCACTTTGCTAATTGAAGCCTCTGCAGTGTATAAATTGCACGTTGAAGTTGGCCTGTGATTTGAAGGTCTGTCAGATAAAGGAGAAGACTGTGATCAGCCTTTGTGACAAATGTCTTGTCTGTATTTTTGTCCTGACATCTGTTTGATCCTTGCTCAGTAATAACAGCTTGCTGGTGTCTGACATCCAGGACGAGTTATTTTAAAATCTGGGACGCTTTAGGTTTAGATCTGGGTGTAAATCATCAGCAGCAGCACAGAGATGAAATGCTAAAGCTGTACACAGCATCATATAAGCTGTTTTTACCACTGTGAATTATTTATCCTTCAATATAATACCCCGATTCCAATGAAATCGGGACTTTGTGTAAAACATAAATAGAAACAGAATACAGTGATTTACAAATCTTTATTCAGTGTTGTGAAAAGAAAAGGTGATGTAACACAGTGGTTAATGTGTCCTTGTATCAGCTTTTTTGGATGGTGTTGCAGGCGTCAACTACAAATGATAAAATATTTGCAAAAAAAAGTTTGAACATCAGGTATCTTGTCTCTGTCTTTTCATTTGCATGTTTTTTGTTAAAGTTTTGACTGTTATTATAAGGTTTGAAACAGATACACATTTTTAATTGATTTTCATTGTTTCATCTGACTTGACCTTCTGTATTCCCTGTTCTCCAGGCCTCATGGAGCTGGGGACTCAACGCCTGCTATGCACCAGGGACCTCGACCCATGCCCGGTTGCCAGCAGACAACCATAAAGGGTGGGAACCATTATTACCCTCGTGTTCCTCTTTCCCGCCCCTCCCCTTAAATTGCCCCCTGTGGTGACACTGTCCTCCCCTGCCTGTGGGCTGTAACATGATCGGCAAGTTGAAACAGAACCTGCTGGTGGCCTGCTTGGTCATCAGCTCGGTCACCGTATTCTACCTGGGCCGCCATGCCATGGAATGCCACCACCGCATCGAGGAGCGCGGACAGCCGGGCGGGATTCTGCCGCTGTCAGCTCTCGGAGGCAGCATGAGGACCACGTTACGGACGGGCCAGAATCTCAGTGCGCCGTTTGTTTACAACAAAGACATGCCACTGATCTTTATCGGGGGAGTGCCACGCAGTGGGACCACACTGATGCGAGCAATGCTAGATGCCCATCCAGAGGTGCGCTGTGGAGAGGAAACCCGTGTCATCCCACGAATCCTGGCCATGAAGCAGATGTGGAGCCGCTCAGGTCGGGAGAAGATGCGCCTGGACGAGGCTGGGGTGACTGATGAGGTGCTGGACGCCGCCATGCAGGCTTTCCTGCTGGAAATCATTGTCAAACATGGAGAGCCTGCCAACTTCCTCTGCAACAAGGACCCTTTTGCACTGAAGTCGCTTTCCTACCTGGCCAAGATCTTTCCTCGTGCCAAGTTTGTTCTCATGATCCGCGATGGCCGGGCATCAGTCCACTCTATGATCTCACGGAAGGTGACCATCGCAGGCTTTGACCTGGGCAGCTACCGGGACTGCCTGACCAAGTGGAACCGGGCCATAGAGACCATGTACACTCAGTGCCTGGAGGCAGCGGATAAGTGTTTGCCTGTGCACTATGAACAGCTCGTCCTCCATCCAGAGAAGTGGATGAAGACACTGCTGAAATTCCTGGACATCCCTTGGAATGACGCTGTCCTCCATCATGAGGAGCTCATCGGGAAAGCTGGAGGAGTTTCGCTCTCCAAGTAAGTCCGGCTCCTACAGTGTTTCCTCTCTCCTTTCCTGAGCCCGTGTCCTTACCTGACATGTTTTTGTGCTCATATTTTAATCTTCTTATCTGCAGATTGGCAATCATATCGTGTTTTGATCAAGTTTTTGAAAATCCCTGATACTTCAGTTTAATAAAGTTGTAAAATGATACTGGCATCATTTTATGCCCAACAGTACAAAAATACCAAAGTCTTTAAGACTTTATATCAGGGGAGTCCAAACTTTTTCCACTGACAGCCACAGAGAAAAGGTATAAGGCTGGGGGCTGGGGGCTGGGGTGATGGGGTGATGCGGTGATGCAAGACGAGAGAAAGACAATTCATGCTGTGTACTTAAAGGCACAGTATAATTGGACCATTGTGGGGGGCTCTGAAGGAAAAAAAAACAACTGCTGATTAGTTAAGATGTAGTGACCCAGCCACCCACACCTGCCTTCATTATTTACTGTTGTTTAAATGGACGACTATCAATAAAAACATCGCCCCTTTGAGGTGTGAATACTAAACAACAGAAAGTGTTATAGTTTATGGAAAAAAAATTGTAATGAGGGAGACAAACAATTAAGAAAGAACTTTAATGGTTCAGTCCATGAACCCGCAAAGCACTACGGGTTTCATCTTCTCATGAATCGGGGAGTCTGCTCTCAGAGGTGTTTTTCCTTTATTTGGAGAAATTGAGATTGATTTGGAGAAGTTGAGAAACAGAAATGTTGGTTTGCTGTATAGTGAATAGATCTCATGGAGGTCCAAAGTTTGCCAAAGTTTAGAAAGCAATAATTTAGGTCTTTAGGTCTTTGCATTTTTACTTATTAAGAACTAGTGACATTTTATTTAACCCCTCCAGTATGTCAGAGCCAAATAATAATAGCAATGATTTCTGATGATTTTATATGATTTTTAACTTAAAGTCAAACTGATATATATTTTACAGCCAAACGTATCAAAAAGAGCTCAAATAAAAAAACATGTTGAGATTCAGTGTTGTATTTGGACCATTTCAGGTTTATGTATTGTTGACTCTGCCATCCCAGGGTAATGTGTAATTCCTGCTCCTGTTGTGTCTAATCCCTCTAGTTTAAAAATATTGGGCGGATTTTCTTCTGCTTATGTTTCTAAACTCATACTAAAGTAATTACAACACAAGAATAGATCTATTCTTTAAGCAGCTCCTCTTCTCTAAAACGGCTCCATTGTCTCATTGGTGTTTGTTGAATCAGGATTAAGTGCAGCGCTCTTAACTGTTAGGTCAGCGCCCTTGTGTCCACGCCCCTGTACAGATGTTTAAACTCAGCTGTGGGGCGTTTAAGGACTCCCAGTGTTTAAACGTTCCTGCATGCAGTCAGGACAGACTGAATCACCGTCTATAAGCGTTTGCTGTGACTCAGTTTAGGTCTGTTTGGCAGAGGTCTCCATGACTTTGGGGAAATGTTTGGAATGTGTGCTGCGAGGCTGTTTGCTCTGTCTCTGATAAAACAGAAGCTTTCACAGGATTGCCTGGTAACTGGATTTCCTCTCTATGCATACTTATCACATCACTGCTGACAAGATGGTGATTAAATAAACGGTACCACTTCAGAGAAATTGTTTCGCAGATTCTCACAGTAGTCATAAAGTGTTAATTTAACCAAAAAATCTCAAACTAGCCATTTAAAGTCTTTAATTTTGTTTGATAATACCTGAACATTTCCCAGTCCTGCAAAGGATAAGATAATCACTGTAATACCATAAATATAGATTATTGAAGGATATTGTCAAACATCTCTGAGGGGAGTGCCCTGATCAGTCCTCTTGATGCTGATTCTATCACCAATCATCTATTATTGAGACCAGTCAATGTACTGGTCATGTATTTAGCTTTTTCATAACAGCTGGTTGAACCAGTATGGTTGTGTCAGTGTTAAATTTGATTTTGAATGGTCTCAAAAAGGTTTTGTGAATCTTAACTATAACTTGGTGATTTTTTTTGTATTACATTGTCCAATGAGGGCATTATGGATATCCTAGTCTGCTTGAATATCAATTGTTTGGGTCATAGTATGATTCAGTACTGGGCAATTAGTCTATTTTAATCAAGATTAATTACTGCCTACCAAAATTGTAAGAACTGAGTTTTTGAGATCAAAGATTACTGTGCCATGTGACATGTTGAAATTTTTTTTTTTTTTCCATTTTTGTTATTAGCATTATTTTGAGGTACTTTTTTTCACATGTATGTTTCTATGAATTTCCCACTACTTAATATTCAAAATAATGGTGTCAAAGCATATACATTCAATGAAAGCATATGGTGCATGTTTTAAATCAGTGCGTAAAAGTGTTTCATAATCACAATGTCAGTATCAATTCAAATATTCACAATTATGATTTTTGACGTAACGAGCGGCCCTACACTTGGGTGCAGATTGCCTGTAGGCTATGTTTGTTGTGTCTTATGCATAGAAGCTGGGGCTGAACAATATATTGTTATCGTATCGATATTGAGATATGAACATTCAAGATATTAATATCGAAAATCAACGATATAAACAATATAGATTTCCCCCACGCTAAAACTGCACTTTCCACATTCTTTTGTGTTATGATGTTTTTATTTTTCTGAAAAATGCTTGGTTTTCACCGAACCTGTAGTCGTATCGTATCGTATCGATATCAAGATATCTGGCATGTATATCGAGATAGGAAATTTTGTCCATATAGTTCAGTCCTAATAGAGGCGCTTGCCATTATTGGGCAATCTTGATTCAGGTTCAGCCTAGTGCCTCTGTCCTGCATGTCCTTCTTTCTCTAGCTCCTCTTTTCTCTATTGGTGCTTTTCCATTTTTGGTATATGCTCTACTTGGCTTGGCCATGCATGGTTTGGATACTACCCCCTTTTTTTCCATTACAGTGTAGACTTATCAGTACCCCATTAAGGTAGGTGAGGTTGTCATAGTGGACCGTGCCGTCCTCATAAAAACAGAAACTGAGGTGATAGAGCTGCCAGTCCCTACTTGGCTTTTTGTCACAGTGAGGAGATAAATTTTGTTCTAGAGATGGTTGCGACTAGCAAAACACACTTTTCCAAATCAGAGGATAGTTTGGTAAATCATGCAGCATTACAGAGCGGACAACAGGAGATGCTACGTTTCCGTGTCAGATACTCCTGACTCATGGCACTCTGCCCATTCAGAGGTCAGCAGTGTCTGCACGTCACTTTTAGTCTCAGCCTAGGTGGAGGTGATACAAAAAGCTGCGCCAGGTACTAGACACAATCCCTAATAAACCGAAACAAGTCTACTTCAGTCTGCCATGCACCAAAAAGCTGCAAATTATTATTTGATATCAAAATGCACAAATAAATCTGTTTAGGAAAAAAATTGCTATTTGTAATGTTTATCAGCTGATTGTAATAATGTAAATATTCTAAGGCAAACCTAAACAAATAATAAAATGTTTTTTCTCTAATTTTTGGGCTGAAGCCACCTAATAAGTCGTAATTAGCAAATTGCTATAAAATAATAAGGCGTAATTATTAGAGATGTCAATTCTTTATAAATATTGATCCAGTCAGTTTTGTTTATGCTTTTATACATACTTGTTCATTTGTTTCCATGCATGACATTTCTCTGTATTGGCTGATATGCGTGAGTCAGTGTGTTGGGACAAGGACTCTTAAAAGCCACCAAACACCATAGACAAAAATTGAAATTAAACTTGAAACAACCAAATTGCTGGTCTACCACTTACCTTATCCCATACTTTGTTTTGTCATTGTGTAGCATGTGTGTTAAACTTAGTTAAGATGTCTACAGTAGAATTAATGAATAAAAACAATAAAAAAAACTAGAAGGAACTCGGAGAGTGCAAACCTCTGCCACGGTACCTCACATGTTGCTGTTACATCTATAAGCAATAGTTTCATGATAATGTTACAATCATAATATGATTCCTTGACCCTGAAAACACACACCTAGCACTCAGAATTATGTTGATATCATTATTAGTTAGACAGTTATTCGGCAAAAACGATTGTTCGCTAATGGCGGTTATCTGGGTCACCACCAAAATCGAATCATTTTTAAGCTGGGCCATTACCGACATCTTCTGAAATTTTCATCAAAATCTGTCCGGTAGTTTTTGCTTAATCTTGCTAACAAACAAACAAACTGACAAGCAAATCATATGCTGGCAAAAACATAACCTCTTTGGCGGAGGTAATAACAATCAGCATACAGACTCAGAGGCATGCACTCAGGGAAACTGGCAATAAACATACAGCAAATGCAGTTTAATTGTACTGCACATCCACTTCAAGCACCTGAAAACTGGTGAAGAAGATAGTGTCAAAAGATGAGCCTACAGCCTCCATCAACCTTGAAATGAGATGCTCAGGGTCTTTCGGTTAGTCATATGCAAATGTAGGTTGAGGGTTTGAAACAAGGGACTTCTAGTTTAAACCTTGGTCTTCCCCCATCTCCTTCCCCTTGTCTGCAGGAATCTCAGACGTGTCAGTTTCTGTTGAACTTTGTTATTCCTTGGCCTGGAGGGGAAGTGCTGCTTGGCAGTTAACCCACAGAAAAATGGCATGAAGGTAGCAGCATGTCAGCTTGTTGGTATCGCTTTCTCCTAATCTCAGCTCCCTCTGGCCTTGAAAATAAGAACGCTCCTCTGGCCTTGAAACATATCCCTCCCATGTTTTCACAGGTCCCTCAGACTTTCCATCAGTGGGCCTAGTTTAAAGATTAACCACGGTTCTGCAGCTCTCAGGGAGGAACTTTCTCATTAGTGACTTTAAACACACGTGATTACATCTGCTGTACTGTACTCAGGGGTTCCTAATGGTTCTGCCGGTTGTCACGGTTGTTTTGGTTTCAGTCATTTTGGAAGTAGGCCTCTGAAGTCCTCAAGGAAACTCCGAAGGGTCCAACCTCCCCCATCACTCTAACCCCCCCAACAGACTCCCCCTTACTCTTCCTCTCTGCTACTGTGGTCTTCCTGCCACGTAGCTGCAGAACTCACTCATATCCTCTGGAGAGCTTTAAGCCACGTTTTGTTATTGTCTGCATGTGAGAACACTCATGGTTTTTATTAAGAAGCTTTGCATTCATCAAGCTGTTTGCCTGCCCTCCTGTGCCTGCTGCGTCAGACTGCCAGAATATTTCATTTTTCTTTCCATGGTGTGCCTCTAGGCCTTCAGATCTGACTGGAAACAAGGCTGCAGGGATAATGGGGGCAGAGGCAGGATGAAGTTGTTGAAATTGTCTATACTTTTTGACTCAGATTTTTGCATAATGATAAAAGTCTGTTTTTTTTTAAATAATTGCAAGTGTCAAAAAGTACCAAAGCTTGATATGATCTTGTCTTATTTCTAACCAAAAGCTGCCTTGAGAAAAGGAAAGAGCACCCTCTAATTTGCACAAAGTTATTCATAAATTGTATCTGTGTATGTCAGACGGTGTGCAAGAAGCTGCTTGCTTGGTGGTTTTAATCTTCTGGTATCATCATGGACATCACAGTCCAAGAAAGGTCATTTTCACTTTCATCGTGATACAAGGATACTGCATCAAAGTGTTAGACGGCCAGAATATACCCTCACCAGCCTTGTCATTAGGTGGATCTTGCTAATACCAGCTTGCACCACTTTTTTCCTTCAGAGCTGCTTAAAACATTCCTCGAGATTTTGGTTCATATAGATATGATAGCATAACACAGATGCCGATTTCTTGGCTGCAAATCCATGACGAGAATCTCAATTTCCCCCACATCCCAACGTAGATACTCTATTGGATTGAGATCTGATGACAGTGGAGGCCACTGGAGTACAGTGAACTCATTTTCATATTCAAGGAACCAGTTTGAGATGGTTTGAGCTTTGTGACATGGAGCATTATCCTGCTGGAAGTAGCCATCAGAATATATGTACATTGTGGTCATAAAGGAATGGACATGGTCAGCAACAATACTCAGGCTATGGGACTTAAACTAGGCTTGTGCAGTATGTCCCAGAAAAAAAAAATCACACAGTTGTTTCCACAAAACTTAATTTTTTGGGCAAATATATTATTGCTATTTTTGAAATATTTGGCATTTGGTCATGTTTGCTTATATCTCTTCAAGTTTACAGTACAATTGTGTCTTATTTTAATGTCTTTAATTGATTTTCTTCTATATTGTGTAGAACAGTATCTGAAACAACAGATTTTTCCTGTTGGGATTCAATAAAGTATTTTTTGATTAGTTCATTTTCTTCCTTTCAAAGAAAAAAACCCCTCTGTGTATAAGAAATTACATTAAGAAGTGACGGAGTAAGTTGAGGAAAATAAACCTGATTTTTTTTTTTTTTTTTTTTTTAATGCTTTGTAAGGAAAATTTGAAATAATTGATTAAATCAGTATGAGTAATAGCCCAAGTTTAAACCACACTCAGTTTGTGTTACTGTTGTAAGGAAATTTGGAGAAGGGTTTTTTTTAAGTATGAGATTGCAGGGGGGTAAAATAAGTGACAGAGTAAGTCAAGGAAAGGTGTCTTGCTTTAATTTTGAAATATTTTGCATAAAAAAATGAATTAATCTTTCAAATCTCTCAAAGCTCAGAAATCACATTATTCTACATCAGGTTTAACTTAAAACATCTATCCTGAGCACAGTCATACAATCATAGTTGCCCCATCGTGCTGGTTGAGTTACATTTTCTTTCTTCACTGATGCTGGAGCACTCGGAGTCTCGAGGGCTCTTCATCACTTCAGAATCTGCTGACTTGGGAGCTTAAACCTCTGAGCTGTGGTCGACTGACCAAGCGTCGCCTCTTAACCCTGACGTCCACACTTACAGGAGCAGACACATATAAATGTGCTCTCACCATCCAGACAGAAGGGCTTAAGCACTTTTAGAGTGACCTCTGATCTGGAAACTGTTGCTGTGACCTACTTTTCACTAAAGGTGACGTCACAGTACAAGAATGGACCAAAGCAAAAGTTAGATGACGAGCCTGTAGAAGGATCCTCTGCAAGGTGACATCAAGTCCTTGAAAAGTTGGATGCCTTAATGAGCATGATTATTTCATCATTTTCCCTTCGGTGTTAAAGGTCTGAGTCTGTTTCTTTTCTGGAACATTCCACTGTTTAAATAATTAAAGACCCAGAAAACTTCTGCTCCATGTTGCTAACATCATCACTCTAAAACAGAACTGTGACATCTTTATCTCTGATGTTTGGTTAAAAACAGCTGTCCAGAGCTCTGCATCAGGAGGATATTTTTAAACCTTTTCACATATAATAAAATCAGACAGACCTTATGGGTGAATATTTTGATGATCCTCAAATAAGACACTCTGACACATGCTTTAAATCAGGGCCTCAACTTCTAAGTGGTGGCCAGAGTGAGTCCAGAGGCTGCTTTCAGTTGAAATGGTCTGCCTTAAAAGAAAGTCTATCATCCATGCAAGACCTATGTGAGCGTACATACATGACACCGAAGGCACCGAAAGAACAGTTGGGATGGGAATCAAATTCAATTGCAGCTGAGAATCAATAACAAAGAGGTAAAGGATACAATATCATCAGTCCTTTTTCGTAACAACTCTAATCCGAGTGATGTCAAGCAAGGGAAGTGACAGCAACTTGCTGAAACATTTTGCTACACTGAAAAACACTGAATGTCAGGTGAGTCATTGGGGTTGTTGACCCTAAAAAACCTTAAGGCCTGCTTTTTAAGCGCAGAAAATCCACAGGATTTGATCATTGAAATACAGTAATTTCTCAATTATAACGTACACTCGATTATAACACTCACCCCATATTTTTTCACAATTTTTGCCTGGAAAAACACTGTACTTGAATATAACACGCACCCAAATTTTGCCCAAGAAGTTTAGTTTATGAAATTTCAGTGTTTTCACAACAAATACCGTACATTTTTCTCTCTCAAACAGATGCGGAGACACCTTTTGCTTCATACATGCTCAATTACTTGATTTCTGCCCGGGCATGCTCAGTCTTAGTTTACCGACCAATCAGAGAGCAGCTATCAACATGCTGGTGTCTTCGAACAATCACAGCGCAGCTATTTTGCATCCCCTTGCTCATAAGGTGGCAGTGCTTTGTGTTTGCCTGTGTTTTTGCAGAGAAAGAGAATATTTTGGCTTTTTGTTTCAGATGTGTTGCAATTGCGATGTTGGCGAGACGAAATATGTTAAGTATTTTGCTTGGACTCCTGTATAATACGCACCCGAGAAATTATAGCTTATTTAAAAGCAAAAAAGTATGTGTTATAATTGAGAAATTACGGTAATAAACAGACACAATGATGGCACTGATATCGATAAAATCTTACCTATTCCCATCCTTGAAGACTAGACCAGAAATGATCATACTTTACTGTTAAAGTCCCTAACTGCTCCACACCAGATGGCACATTTGGATAGATTTTATTGAGTCAGATTTCATTAAAGTTTCCGATTATCAATCTGATTCTTTATCAATTCACTTATCAATTCTTAAGGATTCTAGATGTAGAAAAAATGTTGTCTTGGACAAGATTTCAGTGGCAACAGTGTCAGACACATGGCACTCCAGGGTTTTAATGCTATCAGGGATGTCCCGATGCTGATCAAAAGTATTGGATTGGGCCTGATATTAGCATTTCTTAGTTGATCAGGGGTTGGACTTTAAAATGATCAACTTGCCCTGTTTGTTTACATCAGCTCCCATTAGTTGAGCACACTTTATGGCACGCCGTGAGGTCAAGAGAGCAATGGATGGTCAGGTTGTGCTGGGAGCGCGCTCTGTTGTCCCAAATGTGCTGCAGAACTGAATATTTTCAATTTGAATGTTTATTTACAATTGGCGTACAGGTTTTTGAACCCCATGCTCAAACGGATATTTGAATATTATTTATAAATTGACAGCTTTAGTGGACTGCATTGCACACTTGCTCCAACTGGCTGCACACAAGGATCTTCTGCCTCAACGCAGCATCTCAGATTCACTTTCAAGTGCAAGAAAGATTGAGGGCCATTTTAAGCCCTACAGCAGCTAGAAGATATCCAAAATGATATCAATATACCAGCCATTCACCGGTCACATATGCCATTCTTTGGATGTGTTTCAAGAGTTTTACAATACTGGACTACAGTGAACAAAGCCTAGTTGGACTTGGTTCAATGAAATTAAATAAGGGCACCTTTTTTACTTTAAGTAATTAGTGTGACAAACAGTAAAACAAAGCGAACACAAAAAAATGTGTGCAGCGGTATTGTCTAGGTAAATATAAATATCTGATCAGGGCTCTGTGTTGACAGATAACCACATTTTAAAAATTGGATTGTGACATACCAAGTTTTGTTGGGACATTCACCAATGAACTCTTGACTCTTTGACACCCTCCTACTTTCAGTCTGACTTTGAAACGATTAATTTTGAGGTGGAGAAATCGTGTTGTTGCTTCAAGTCCTCCATAAAACAAAATAAACATCTCTAGATTTAAAGTCTTTTCAAGCAGAGAATAGGTCCAGTAGAGCGAGCCGAAACCCTCATAAACTCATGTTGAAGTGCTGTGAGGTGTGTTTGTGGTTCAGCCTGAGGTACCATGGAGACTTCGAGGAGCTCTTCAGACATGTTTTTATAAGACCAGACCTTCATGGTTCAACAGTAAAATAAAAACATGTCTGTCTCTCTCCTTAGACTGGTTCATCATGTGTGGAGAGCAGACCCTCACTTTGTTTGTATGGAGCAGGATTAGGTGTCACACTTTTATCTGGACAGCAGAGATAAGGAGAGGGTTTGATCAGAGCTCTGTGGATCCATGGAGCAGAGATCTCATTTAGAGCACACGTCACCCCTCCTGATTGATTCCTATCAAATATTAATGAGAACAGACTTTAACCAGAGAGCAAAGAGACTTGCTGCTTTGTCTTTTAGACCCTCCAAATCAAGACTCATTGCCTCATCCTTCAGATCCACTGAATAAAGACCAAACTCTGATTTTAGAGCTTTAGCGGGGACTGAGATGATGCTTTCTGAAAAATCAGGCATTTTTTTCCCAAGGAAATCCTGGAGGTTCTGATAAATCTGAAGTGCTTTACAACATCATGTGCTTCCCCGATGTTCAAAAAATAGACTGGAACCTTATTTTTGGTGCCATGCAGCCTGCAAGCTTCAATAGTCAGGCTAAAATAATCAAGATTATTGCAGAGTGAAAGTGTTTTTACTTCAATCATGGTATCAAAAACTGTTACCCATTCCTGGTCCCAGCCGATACAGAATACTGTATCAGGTATTAGTATGATCCCTAATGTAAGACTAAAACAACCAAATACGGATGAGCTGATAACATGTGGATAAAAAAATACAACAAAATTTTAAGTGCAGTTTTAATTGGACCATCACAATAGATTAACTTTTGCCTCCCACTGCATGTAAACCAGTGTTAATTTTGACTTTTAATTTAATTTAGTTTTTGTTTTAGTCTTTGACAAAAATAATTAGTAGACAAAATTAACACTGATGTAAACAAATTGACGACTGTGGTAGTTTTAAATGTGTTAGCTCAGATTGCTGCTCTTGACTCCAGCGTCCACTTCTCCTCTAAATGTCTCCTGATAGGATTTCTAGTCAGAGGAGAGCATCCACAAGTAGCCTTCAGGGCTGCTCATGGACCTCTTACCATCATGAGCATTTAGACCCACCTCCTCTCATCAACTCTGCCCACAGTGCATTAAAGTCAACCCCCCCGACACCCTGCAGAGAGCACCTCCTGCCCTCTAAAACCACCGGCTCTCTCCTCTCCCCACCGTCCTGCAGCCCAGGGTCTCTATCTTCATGAACATCTCAATCAGCGGGCCCCAGAGCGGGACTTCGGCTCAGCATTAACATCAATTAGGCGGCCTTGATTTAGTGGAGCTCTGCTTTGCCGGGCCCTCGCTCCATTACGCCCCCCCACCCTCCATCCCCAAGAACAGTTGGGCCGCTCCCTCTCTCCACCCTGACTGGACCCTCCCTCCATTTTTGTGATCCTGGAATCTCTGAGGCTCTGTTATCGGCCCTTGCTGATACTGAACACCAACAAGGGTGAAGGAGGCCCCTGTATGAATAATTGAGGAGCTGGAGGCCATTAAGAGCTTCAGCCTGAGGGAAGTGCTCATGTAAGGGGGAGAGGGTTTTTGTCACATCGCATTTGGAGCTGACATGATGAGTGTGTGCGTGTTCACTTGCTCAACTCTTTGGGTAAAGATGACTTTAGATTGATGACAGGAAATAAACAGATACATGGATCATCTTGGTCATTTTCATGGTGTTTTTTTGGTCTCTGTGTCTGCTTGTGTTGTAGGGCTGCTGTGCACCGAGTATTGTTGATGTGAAACCATTATCGACCTGCCACTTTGTTAGGTACACCTTGCTACACCTTGCTAGTACCAGTACATTTCTCAGATTTTGGTCCATATTGACGTGATGCAGATTTGTTGTCTGCACATCCGTGATGAGATTCTTCTGTTCCAAAAGTGCTCTATTGGATTGAGATCTGGTGACTGTGGAGGCCACTGGAGTACAGTGAACTCATTGTCATGTTCAAGAAACCAGTTTGAGATGATCTGAGCTTTGAGACATTGAGCTTTATCCTGCCTGAAGTAGCCATCAGAAGATGGATACACTGGTCATAGAGGGATGGGCATGATCAGCAACAATAGTCAGGGTGGCTGTGGGGTTCAAACCATGCTCAGTTGGCACTGGGGGCCCAAAGTGTGCCAAGAAAATATCCCCTATGCTATTACACCAGCAGCAGCCTGAACTGTTGATCAAGGCAGGATGGATCCATCCTTCGTGATGTTTACACAAAATTCTGACCCTACCATCTGAATATGGCAGCAGAAATTCAGACTCATGAGACCAGTCAACACAGTCCAATTTTTGGGGAAGCTGTCTGAATTGTAGCCTAAGTTTCCTGTTCTCAGCTGACAGGATTGGCACCTGGTGTGGTCTTCTGCTGCTGTAGCCCATCTGCTTCAAGAATGATTGTGTTCAGAAATAGTCTTCTGCATACCTTGGTTTTAACAAGTGTTATTTTTGAGTTCCTGTTGCCTTTCTCTCATCACAAGCCACTCCATTTTGGTCCAGAGAACTACTGTAATTTCTCGATTATAACATCACTTTTTTGCCCTTTAAGAAGCTCTAATTCAATTTCAGGTGCTTATTATACACGAGTCCAAGCAAAATATTTCAAATATTTTGTCTCGCCAACATCGCGATTGCAACACATCTGATGCAAAAACCCAAAATATTCTCTTTCTCTGCAATAATACAGGCAAACACAGAAGACAAACACAGAGAACACAACATGTCGATATCTTCGACCAATCACAGTGCTGCCATCTATGGCAGCTCTGTGATTGGTCGAAGATATCGACATGTTGATAGCTCCTCTGTGATTGGTCAGTACACTACGAGTCGGCATGCTCAGGCAGAATTCGAGTTATTGCACATGTGTGAAACAAAAGGTGTTTCTTGCATCCGTTTGAGAGAGAAAATAGTTTACGGTATTTGTTATGAAAATACTGAAATTTCACTGATTAAAACTTTGAATAAAGATAATTTTTGAGTTTTCTGAGAGAGTAATGTTTGGGCAAAATTGGGTGCGTGTTACATTTGAGTACAGTGTTTTTCCAGGCAAAAATCATGAAAATATGGGGCGCATGTTATAATCAAGTGCATATTGTATTCAAGAAATTACGGTACTGCTCACTGGATATTTTCCTTGTCGGACCATTCTCTGAGATGGTTGTTGGTGAAAATCCAAGTAGATCAGCAGTTTCTGATGCTTGGTTTGATCTTTAGCAGCCTTCTTGACCACATCCACATGCCTGAATGAACTGAGTTTCTGCCATTTCATTGGCTGATCATCTATTTGCTGAACTGCTTGAACTAGCAGTGGAACCGGTGTATCTTCTAAAGTGGGCTGTGAAGATCATCATCATTGATATTAGTTAGCTTCCCTGACCCGGCTGATGATATAATGACAGATGTTTAAACCATGACTCCCTGACGTTTCCTTCAGTCTCTGTTTTTTTTTTTTTTTTGGGTGTAAGATAAATCTTCTTGGAATGGTCCATTACAGTGAAGCTGAGCTGCGTCCATCTCACCCTGTCTTTGTCTTTATCAGTTTATGTTCTACGTCAACACTCAGCGGCCCGAGGTCTCCATGGACCTACCTAAAGTGATTCTCTGCCCATTTGATGCAGAGTGGATGTTTGGAGTGAGGCCCATCTCTCAGAGAGCTTCTCCAGCGTCCTCCTGAGAAGACAAAACCAACTCAGTCTATTAATCATGCAGGAGACTATACCCACACCGTGTAAAGACTCAATTTAAAGTAAATGGATTAGAGCAAAGTGAATTGCTGCATGGAGGTATAGAGGCAGACAGGAAACATACAGAAAGGAGGGAGGGACGAGCGGGACGGGAAATACATGAGGGTTTGTGTGCTGGGAGAGGGAATAACATGAAGATCTACAAACAACACAGATGATTAACATAAGTTCAGTTTTGATACTCCGGGAAGGGTTTGTTTGCTGAGAGACGAAAGTGTTCTTCAAGGGGGCTCTACCACTCCATAAAAAAAAAAACTTTGATCAGTACTCCTGGTGATTATCTGAAGCTCTAAAGCCTTAAAGCTAGGGCTGGGCAATGTATCAGTTAAATTGATTAATTTGAATTGTGTTCTGCAGAATATTTCAAAATTAAAATCAAGATTCTTTTTCTCAACTTACTCCAATTGTAAGTTGTTAGGGTGTTTAAAATATAAACACTGAAAATTAAAGTTTTCATGATGGTATCAGAGATGTTTCGGCTTGTATTTGTTTTTTAAATGAGATTAAATGTTGATCAGTGAGTTCTGTGTTAATATACTGTGAAAATAACTCAGCTTTCAGTGTTTATGTATACGAACCCTGAAAACATTAAGGCAAAATTTGATTAATTTAATTTTTGTAATTTTTAAAAAAAAAAATTGTTTTGAGAAGGGAAAAATCTATTAAAGGCGTTAATAGAGTGTAGTGGAAAAAAATTGGAGATGATATTTTTGGACCATATCACCCAGACCTGCTTAAAGCACATTTTTAATACCCAAGGAAGGCCTGAACAATATACGGTGTGAGTCGTAATAAAGGAAAAACGGATTCAATCTCAAATCTCTGACAATCCAAAAGAGAAATCATAAAACTGATATAAGGGGATGATATCATTTCATTTCCATTTTAACATTGGACATTCATATTGATTTAGGGACGACTGCACAGCAATCTGTTTTGTAAGACATGTCAAAATTGAGTTTATCCAAACTTTTACTTTGCAAAAACCCAGATTCAATCCCAAATCGAGCCTTTTTTTCAGAAACGAAGATGGGGCATTTCTGGATGTTTTGGTAGGTGCACTATGTTGCCCCAGCACATCAGAGATTGATTGTGCGAAATCAACTCAGAGTGCTCTTTGCAAATTGTGCTGTTGCACTCCATCACAAAATTGAATTTCCACAGAGGTGTCCTGACCTAATGCCATGCCATATCTTTCTCTGTGGCTATTTAAAGAATGAAGCTATTAAGACCACTCCTCACAATGTGGCCGATCTTCATGACCAAATTATTGTGCTGTGGAATTGCCTTTGAAGTAATTGCCTTTTTCTTTTAGTTACTTTTATCAACATTCACGATGCAGCATGCATTTTTGTTTTTTGTTGCTTTTCTCATGAAAATGTAGTGGTTGTCAACATTCTGACAGATGTCAAAAAATATTGTGCAACTATCCAATTACTCGGATTTTTAACAAAAGCAATTTTGACATGTTTTACAAAGTCAGTTGTTGTGCAGTCACCAATGAACAAATATGGATGACCAGTACAGTATGAAAGTTAAAAGATTTTGCTATCATATCCTGGTGTCACTGTTATGTATATTTTCTTGCTTTCATGAGACATGAGATTGAATCTGGGTTTCCTTTTTTTTCGGTTCACACGGTATAGTTTTAGTTTCACAGCTGCAACGCTCATGTGCAATAGTCACATTACCTCAAAGCACAACATGTTGCTGTCTGTGTTACTTGATAGGAACCAAAACCAACCATTCTCAGTTCACGGGCTGTTTAAAATAAAACTTACTCAGGGTTTAAAGTAAAGGCTTACTCAGAGCAGAACACAGTGCATGCATAAGGATAATTCTTTACAGCACTACCATAAAAATAAAATCTCAATAAAAACAAGGATAATATTTACAACATTAACATAATCCAAGACACAGTACACCAGAGTACAGAGCAGCAGAGTAAGTGGTGTGCAAAAAGATCAGCATATCACCTTGGTGACCCCATGTGTGTATCATTTTTGTGAGGGGAACACCAAAATTGAGTCTTATGTATTGATTTATCAAAATTAAAATGACCAAAAGAAAGTGTTTTCTCTGACAATGTCCATGCCTTGACAAACCTGTGTTTGTTTTCTTCCAGGGTGGAGAGGTCCACAGACCAGGTCATCAAGCCTGTCAATGTGGAGGCCTTGTCTAAGTGGGTTGGGAAGATCCCAGCTGACGTAGTGAGGGACATGGCAGTTATTGCCCCCATGCTGTCTAGACTGGGCTATGACCCCCACGCCAACCCCCCCAACTACGGACGACCGGACCCCAAAGTCCTGGACAACACCAGAAGGGTGAGTGCAGAACGGACTAAGAACGATAATGATCATTGAAACCCAAAACAGATCCTACCTCAGATGATCTCATCAAACCCTCAGCAGAGTAGCAATTGAGTGTTTACCAACAAAACCAAGAAGAGGATGCTCTGATGGTCTTTATTCATTTAAAAATAGTAACATGCGCTTGTTTTCATGATTCAGTGATGGTCATAATAACTGTTGGTTCTCTGAGACGTAACATCAACACGATGAACACACTGCAGCGATAATAACATGCTAACGGACTATTACTGTTTGTGCTGAAGATCTGATTACCAGGTCATGCTTGTCCTAAAGGGGCCTTAAACAGTCAGTTTGGGTATAATATTTGTTTGCCTATAAGCCCCTTTTACAAAACAAACATCAAATTCACAAACAGCCACAAGCAGTTGGACTGAATTAAATCAACACGTGAAAAATGTTGTTGGTGAGTTTACCAGGGTATTTAAAAGGAGTTTCACACTCCTAAAACTGCTTAACTTTTTCTGATCGTCTTTAAACATTTGCTAATCTGAGTAATCTTTATGTGGGATGCAGTTGTCTCAGAATTTGATAAGCGTACTCTGCAGAATCTAAGATGGACTATATGCCAATCTGTGCGCTCCAGGGAGAAGGACATGTCAGCTGTACTGTGTGCCTAAATAGTACAAGAGCAAAGAGACCTGCCAGCTGGACACTAAGTTGTTATAAATGTGTCCAATGAAGCTGACAAGGGGTGCAACAATTCTTAATAAAATATTGAACCATTTAGTACAACATCCAGGGTTCATAAAGTGAATTTGATTTGGGGTATTTTCAGTTTCGACAGACAGCTTTCTATCATTCACCTCCAGTCTGTGGTGGGAGGAGTGAAGATGGTTCATCATTTACAAAATCTAAAAAATCAATAATATTTTAGCTCATCAGTAGAGCTTTGGAGTCTTGTTAGTCTTGTGATGGAGTGTCATTTTATTAGGAGAAGCTGGATAAATGATGTTGAATTGTAATCCCTTATTGCAGCATTTTATAGCCCAGCTGCTGCTTCCTCTGTGCCTGTTCATCCTGTGAAGGAGCAGAGCTGATCGCTGTCACTGTGGCTGATGTATTTACTGTATTGAATCCCAATCCAAAAGTCCTAAACTATTCTTGCAATGTATTTAAACTTATTTCTCTCATTTTAGGGATAAAACATAAAAATGTTGAGGTTGTTTTAATTTGAGTCTTTCCTCTAATGGAGACTGGTAGTCAGATTGCGACCAGGCCCTGTATTATACACGGGTCTCTGGTTCAACCAAGCAATTAATGTCTGTGGTGTCATCAGAGGTTAATATGATTATTCCTTTGTGTTTTACAATGATTGTTTGTTTTTAAAGGTGCAGCTATTCTCTTTTTATAGTCGTCACATTTATTGATATTGTATCACTCAAAAAGTTATGCATGGATTTAGATTTATATTTTCAGGGAATGCTGGTCATGCTACAAGGAAGACAAGATTTTGGTGGTGAAACAAATCCAGATGCAGATCTAGGAATCTTTTGATGTTGTTGGATAGAGCAGTTGTCCATATGTTCACTGATAGCTTAAAATGTCAGAAATGCCTTGGTGGAGGCACTTCAAGGTATTATTAATATCAAATAAGATTGTTTTAAAGAGTGTTGATTTTAAAGAAATAATGAAAATGTGTATTTAAAGTAAAGAAAAGGCAAAACGGAGCCTTAAATATCATTCTTTAGATCATCTCTCTTTTGAAGTATGACTATTCAACTCAAAATGTGTTTAGTTTCAAATACAATCTTCTTTTACATAAAAAAACAGAATATTTATTCTTCACATTGTTGTTATTTTAGTTTAATTTAATCAGGTATTTAAACCACCCTTAGTTCATAATAGATTTAGCTAGAATGAAGTTTTATTATTTTGAAACTTCTCGTAAAGGCCTGGGTGTCCTCTGTATTGTTGTAAACAAGGTCTCCAGTCTGAATTTAAGGATTTATGGTATTCTTTATCTTCTTTTCAGCCCCAAAACCTCAAACACTGATCTCCACTGGCTCAGTCCGTTACATAAACTCTGTGCATGACTAAGTTCCTTCTATACTGTCACTGTCAGACGTCAAACTCCCCTGATGTCGTGGATATTCTTCTATTTCTGGATCTGAATATATTTTATTAAATCATTTTCTATCAGCTGATTCTGTCTGCAGCTCGTCAAGTTTGTTCACTCTGATTCTTTATTTTTCACTCAGAGGGTCTTTGTAGGCAGAGGTTAGAGTTTCTCCAGGTGTGAATATGGCCTGATTTCTCTGTGAAAGAGGTTTTGAACACCAGTGTTTTTTATTATTGTATGTCTGAGTGGTTGGTAATTAAATTAAATAATTGTTCCCACAGGGAACAGTATGATTTATGTTTTCTCTGGAGATATCAACGGAAGACTCAGGAGGGCAACTGCTGGAGATTATATTAGTTTGAAATTCCTTTTTGACGGTTCTGTGGTAAATGGTGTTTTATTCTGCTGTTGGATCAAATCATTACTGTATGACAGTGGAGACTAGCATAAAAACATGGTTTTTAAGTTGTTCAAAAGGCATTTGATTGGCAGTGAATGGTTAAATAGACACTAGGGCTGGACATATGGACTTAAATTCATAACTATAGGTCTAAGCTAAATGTCAGTGAATGGTTTATTTGTCTGTATATTTTTCTGTAAAGTCACAACAAATACAAAACAAAAGATTATGATACCTGTTTGATACTGAGGTAACAAAAATGTAACATCTAGACACCTATTTTTAACAACCTTCTGATCAGTGAATGTAAAATTACTTCAGATGAGTCTGTCTTATGTGGTCAAGTCTTTGTAAAGAGGCATTGTCAAACCTGAAAAACACTAGCCTTTTAATTCCTTATTTTACTCACCACTAGTAGAAACTCTTCAGAAGCAGGTCCAGTGGGAAAGGGAAAGCTCCATGAGTGTGAGCAAAATCCCAGCATGAAATGAACGCTGCATAAACTGTTTTTTTTTTAAGTGAACATGAACTTTAAGTATATAAAACTTTGCTCCTCCCTTTGTCCTGTTTGAAAATCTGTTCATATAGAGCATATGATCTCAGTATATTTACCATCTCTGTTACAGCCTGCAGAGTTTCCATGCGTTCAGTGTTTTTCCCGTTCTGAACTCTCTCCCCAGTCTGTCTGCCGTCGCAACATTTCTGGATGATTTGTAGTTCAGACTCTTTCCAGGTATCTGCGTTTGTTCCTAAAACAGCAGGTCTGTTCACCCAGAGAGACTGTAACTGTCCTCTCTAAATGCTCACTCAGAGGACACATATTTCCATAAACCAAGGACATTAACGCAATAAAGTGATAAAGGAGTATTTTTACTGTTATCATAAATGCTCCCCAGGCTGGACAGGAGAATATCAGAGCAGACAAGGTCAACATCTGGACCAATGACTGAGGACCAAGAAAGAGGAGGCTGATAGAGCATGAAATAGTGTTATGACAGGGTCATGTACCGTTTTTCAAATGTGGTATGGAAAAAGTATGTGAGTATCATATGAAGTAGGCAGATCCCTGTCTTTCATCGTCTCTGAAAACAACTGAAAAGTCTCTTTTCCAGTTTGCCTTAATTAAGTCATCAGATCAAATTTCAATCAAACATTTGGTCTCTTCCTCTCCCAGTATACTTCCGCAGCTTGTTTTATTGTGGAAAAAGTTATGGTACATGTACTTTTTCCGGGTTTCCATGCTGTAACTTCCTGTTACTGGTTCAAAGATTCTAACCTTGCAAAATGATGCTTTCAAACTGGACACAAACCAAACCATGATACTGTTTTGTCTGGACCCAGACCACCTCTTTAGGTGAACCAAAGTTCTGCCAGTTGCTCTGAACCATGGTCCTTTGGAGGTTTCTCTCTCACCATTGTGGTCCAGATCAAACTGAGAAGTCTGAAAGTCTTGACCAAAAGGCATAGGTGTGAAAGCATCCTTCAACTTACGCATGTTTTTACACATGACTACAAATATTTGGCAGTTATATCTCAGATGGGCATAACCCTCTGAGATTTATCTGCCGAACGGAAAATAAACCCACTTTAGGTGCTGGGCAGTGTTTATTTCAGACCCTGTTTTAGGGTTTATCATAATTTATATTAACAAAAAGCTCATAATATCACAAGAGAACTACAACTTCACAATGTATTTGTAGGATCACAAGACAGGAAGGGCGGCATGTAAACATCAGGATATATAACCCGCCTAATGTTGACTTGATGTCTGCATCAATATTATTTCCACACAGAGCAGTTTCCAGTCAATCAGTGCCGAGCTGCAGTGTTGGAAAGCGCAGGAGACAGATCAAGACATAGGAGATGTGGAAACTGACTGAAAAGATTGGGTCAAAAAAAAAATGTGTCAAAAATATTTGCAATTTCATGCTGTTAATTTGCATTGCACTTGGAGTGCAAAAACCTTAAAACTGGTTTACAGTCTGTATCTGGATCACATTGATCCTATAAAGAACAAAGAAAACTACTCCAGAGACCTCTGTCTGCACTTTTTATTGGTAGTTGTGAATCATTTTCACCTGAACAGAACCTGCAGCCAATAAAGGAAGGCCTGTTCTGTATGTGAAGATATTCTTCTTGTGGATCTCAGCTGGGTTATATTCAGTATGGCGGTGTACTGTAAGTGTCTCTGAAGGAGGCTGTTATCTCATCTGCTCTGAGCCTTCTGTGCGTGTTTACTGACCTGCAGAACATCATGCTGCAGTGAAAGCATCAACACTGTTTACTGCAGAGGGTCTCCCTGTTCACATAAAGCAGTGACATGGACTCTACATCAGCACAAACACCAAACACCTGAGGGCCAGAAAATGCAGAGTCAACAGAACAGAAATATCCAAGATGGTCTGTTATCAGCAATGAGAGAGGGAGCAGCAGTCGAAGCTGAATAAACAAGTTGAATAGTATCTGCTCTATCATTAAACTTATCCTTTTATAGATGTACTTACACACAGATGAGGAATGCTATGGACCTGACGCACACTCAGCATCAGCAGCAAATACAGTCATTGTGTATATTTTCAAGGGACACACAATATTGGGTTATTGCTGATGTCTGATGTGCTGATATTTCTAAACTACCAATATTGTGCAGATATTGTACAAAACCCAAAACCAGTGAAGTTGGCACGTTGTGTAAATCGTAAATAAAAACAGACTACAATGTTTTGCAAATCCCTTTCAACCTATATTCAATTGAATACACAGCAAAGACAAGATACTTAACGTTCGAACTGGTAAACTGTGTTATTTTTTGTAAATATTAGCTCATTTTGAATTTGATGCCTGCAACATGTTTCAAAAAAGCTGGCACAAGTGGCAAAAAAGACTGAGAAAGTTGAGGAATGCTCATCAAACACTTACTTGGAACATCCCACAGGTGAACAGGCTAATTGAGAACAGGTGGGTGCCATGATTGGGTATAAAAGCAGCTTCCCTGAAATGGTCAGTCATTCACAAACAAGGATGGGGCGAGGGTCACCACTTTGTGAACAAATGCATGAGCAAATTGTCGAACAGTTTAAGAACAACATTTCTCAACGAGCTATTGCAAGGAATTTAGGGATTTCATCATCTAAGGTCCGTAATATCAAAAGGTTCAGAGAATCTGGAGAAATTACTGCACGTAAGCGGCAAGGCCGAAAACCAACATTGAATGCCCGTGACCTTCCATCCCTCAGGCGGTACTGCATCAAAAACCGGCATCACTGTGTAAATGATATCACCACATGGGCTCAGGAACACTTCAGAAAACCACTGTCAGTAACTACAGTTCGTTGCTACATCTGTAAGTGCAAGTTAAAACTCTACTATGCAAAGCGAAAGCCATTTATCAACAACACCCAGAAACGCCGCCGGCTTCGCTGGGCCCGAGCTCATCTAAGATGGACTGATGCAAAGTGGAAAAGTGTTCTGTGGTCTGACGAGTCCACATTTCAAATTGTTTTTGGAAAGTGTGGTCGTCGTGTCCTCCGGACCAAAGAGGGAAAGAAGCAGCCGGGCTGTTATAGGCGCAAAGTTCAAAAGCCAGCATCTGTGATGGTATGGGGGCGTATTAGTGCCCAAGGCATGGGTAACTTACACATCTGTGAAGGCACCATTAATGCTGAAAGGTACATACAGGTTTTGGAGCAACATATGTTGCCATCCAAGCAACGTCTTTTTCATGGACGCCCCTGCTTATTTCAGCAAGACAATGCCAAGCCACATTCTGCACGTGTTACAACAGCGTGGCTTCGTAGTAAAAGAGTGCGGGTCCTAGACTGGCCTGCCTGTAGTCCAGACCTGTCCCCCATTGAAAATGTGTGGCGCATTATGAAGCGTAAAATACAACAACAGAGACCCCTGACTGTTGAACAACTTAAGCTGTACATCAAGCAAGAATGGGAAAGAATTCCACCCGAAAAGCTTCAAAAATTGGTCTCCTCAGTTCCCAAACGTTTACTGAGTGTTGTTAAAAGGAAAGGCGATGTAACACAGTGGTAAAAAATGCCCCTGTGCCAACTTTTTTGCAATGTGTTGCTGCCATTAAATTCTAAGTTGATGATTATTTGCAAAAGAAAATAAAGTTTCTCAGTTCGAACATTAAATATCTTGTCTTTGCAGTGTATTCAATTGAATATAAGTTGAAAAGGAAATGCAAATCATTGTATTCTGTTTTTATTTACGATTTACACGACGTGCCAACTTCACTGGTTTTGGGTTTTGTACACCCCCCATATTTTTTATCGTGTTTAGATATTTCCTGATATGAGGGGAGGATACATCACATGGACATGCTTGCTGTCACCATGGTGATTTCAAACACGGTCTGATAACTAAAATAAAGGAATAGGATCAGCTTGTTTATCAAAATATGTCCGAACTTCATCTTACTGTCTGAGAGTAGCTGATCAGGCGATGGTCTGCTGCCATGCCCCCTAGAGCGCTGCACGCCAAACAAGGCAGGGATGGGCGGAAATCTACCCAGACTACAAAGCCATTCATATTCAGGTCGGAATCCCCTTAAAATCATCGTTAGATGCCAGTTATAGATGGATCATTCTTAACTAAATAAAATCCCTAAGGTTAAGGTTTATGAATAGAACTGAATAGAATAGAAAGCCTTTATTGTCAGTATACCACAATGAAACTGTGGAAAAAAGCTTCACCTCAAAGTGCAAGACATGCCGACTCAAAAAAATCTACAAACAAGACCATATGAGAGGTAGGGCTGAATGATATGGACAAAATTTCATATCTCGATATTCATGCTAGATATTTCGATATGGATACGATACGATACGACTAAAAACCAGGCATTTTTCAGAAAAACAACAACATCAAAATACAAAAGAATGTGGAAAGTGCAGTTTTAGCATGGGGGAAATCTATATCGTTTATATCATTGCTTGTCGATAGTAATATCTTGAATGTCCATATCTCGATATCGATTCAATAACGATATATTGTTCAGCCCTAATGAGAGGCAACTTGCATTCAAGTGCAACAACTTGCATTTAAGTAGTATGAGTAGAAATTCAGATTATTAATGAATATTTTCACCGAATGACTGATTTATACATTATACAGAGCAGGAAGCTAGCTGCCTTTTCAGAGAGGCCACAGCCCCAATTATGCATAACTTTAATCTCTGATTAATGTTGTAAAGGGGGGATGTTTAGAGATCCATCTGTGTACAGTTAAAAATATAAAAATGACCTTACAGACCAAAACTGCAGGAGTGTTTATTTTTTCTGTAAAGATGGATTTTCTAACATGGGATTCTGTGAGGATCGATCTCACTTTTAAAATCAGCCTCTAGACACTGATTGAAGAGCTGCAGTTGTTTTTTTGTGTGTTTGTTTACTTTTTTTTTTTTTTTTCTTTTGCTCCTTATCTGGGCCATGACAGTTTTGGAGTTGAGGTTGGGCCTAAAGAGTCAAGCCCTACATTTTTTGACATTTTGGCTTCAATGATTGAGGCGTTTAAGTACAGTTTCCCAGCTGTTCAGATGAAACAGGAATGTGAGCATCAGAGACATAATTGCAGAATAAAACAAGATAAAAATGCTCCACATTGCTGGCTTCCCTCTGCATTGGGACAGCTTAAGTTCTCTAGATGAGATTTTTTGGACCTGGGGACTGGGCATTGTTGTCTGGGTCGGGTGCTCTGTGTGTTTTTGGAGGTATGGGGGGCCTTTGATTGAAGACCTTTTTTGTTTTTCTGACCTATGGGGCGTGGATTGTTTGTGCCTGCTCTTTGGGTTATAGTATCCTCGTGTTCCTTGAAGTTTTTCCCTTTCATATGCGCCGTTGGTCTGAGAGACACCACAAAGTGGTCATGCTCTCTCTTCTTATGTTTTTATTGTGCATGGGTTTATTATTCTTGTTGAGTATGTTTGTAAGGGTTCTTTGATTTAGGTTGTTGGCCACAGAGAAAGACTGAATTTGTTGTAATCTGTCATATTGTCTGGACTGTTGTGAGTCAAATGGAAAACATTCAGGGTGTTAGATGAATGTACAGGCAGAGGAAACAGTTTTTATTCTTTGGTTTGAGAATCATTGGAAAAATGTGCCTGACCACAAACAGAGGTGGAAACTGCAGACAGAGGCTGAGGAACACTCTTCATCAGATTTAACCCTTATATGAGGGGGTTACTCCTTATTTACAAGGCTGTCATGGTAGAAGGAAGAAGTGATCAGACTCTGGTAGTGATCCCAATCTGAATGTGGATCCAGGATTTTTTTTAAGGATTTGTTAACATCACGAGATGGTGTCAGAAATGTCTTTGTGGGGGGTTGTGCTCTGAAAACACTTCTAGTTTTTTTTTCCTGAAAAGACTTGAGAAATGGTGGTCTCTAGAGTGATGCAAGGGTGATGAAACTGGAATTTGTTTGCAGTAGGCTACCACTGTTACATCTGTGGGGAATTTATTTGGTTACATTATGAAAAGATAAGCATGGAGTGGGTGGAAGAGGCAAACTGATAATAATGATGTGAATTGTGAGATTTTCAAGATCTAGACAAAGTAATAAAAAATGTAACCTTTTTCAATCTTAGAAGTTCACAAACCGTCTTAAATTTCCTTGTTAAACCATGTGAAGCACCCCTGTGCTCTGAAACATGAGCACTCGGATGAATATGTTGTAGTTTGTGTGTTTACAGTGATTCAGTCATACATCATCACCATCATCTTCTGTCTCCATGTGCTCTGTTACTCCAACGTTCTTTTCGGGCAGCTGTTGTTGATCAGTTTGGCTTCAACATGCGGTCTGGTTGTATGATGAGTAGATGATTTCCTAATTTTTGAACTGTTCCTGTAAATCTGACTCTCCAAACATGTGTGTGCGTGTGTGTATTTGTTCTTTAGGGCTGCAGCTCCTCAGTATGTTGGTCTGATATCAGATCCTCCGGCTGCTGTGTCCGTGTCAGACTCGTGTTTATGTTAATGACTTTCACATGTGCCTGCAGTCCTGTATACAGATCCTTCATGCAATGAATATTTCTGTGTGTGTGTCTCCTCTCCCTGGAATAAATAACACTTCTCTCGGAGTGGACTTGCGTGTCTTGATGACATGTGCGTGAGGTTAATGAGCTCAGATTCATGTTCTGAACATCTGCAGGTCATTAGAGGGATTCCCCGCATTAAACTAGCCGAAGGCTCGCTGTAATCGTTTTTTGGCCTCCTAACTCCCTCCAGGTCCAGGAGAAGAAAAGTTTTCTATGTTCAGTTTGCCATTGGTTTTACAGACTATATACGTCACTATCCTAAAGGCTGCAGTGCTGACAGAATGCACTGCTATAGGAATAGTCCCTCATTGCATTACCTACACTGGACAGAGGGGCACGCCCTCAACTGGTCAACAGCCAGTCATAGGGCCAACACATAGAGACACACAGTCATTGACTCACAGGTCAATTCAGAGTCACCAATTAATTTAACCAGCATGTTATTGGTCTGTGGGAGGAAACTAAAATACCTGGAGAAAACCCACACATGCACAGGGAGAACATGCAAACTCCACATAGGAAGACTGGAGAGTCATACCAGCAACCTTCATGTTGTGAGGCAGCAGCACTACCTGCTGCACCAAGAGAGCCAAAGTTTGTGTCTGACCTTTAGGCTGCATTGATTCACTGCCATTAAAGGCCTCCTCTGGTTCACAAACCTGCTGAATATCAGCGAGCCGTCATGTTTAAAGATCTGATGATTGGGGGTGTGAATCTTTTAATAGGTTACAATTTAATTTGATTCTGATTCTGGGAGTCGAAAATCAATTTCAGATAAAGTCCAATCCCCAAGTCATACCCTATTTGTTAGAGAGAGGCGTTTATTTCAGGTTCTCCTTGTGCAAAAGCCAAGAGGCTTGCAGGACCTCTTAACTGTTATTTTATTTTGTTTTGTCATGGCATGTTTTTATCAAGACCTTAGACCTTAGTTGGAGGTAAAGGGGAGCAGGCTGGGTGCTGGAACCATCTAGGTCTGCTGTAATAGCATTAAGAAAATGTTGTCAAGCTGCAATGGGAAGCGGTTGTTACCCTTTTTAAAGGCTGCAAACGATAGCTGGTCAACGCTGCTGGCAGAAGGGCATATTGGCTGTGCCGTTCATTGAAGTAGTGTCAAAACAAAGTGACTCGTGAGAGGAAAAGAGAGCATTTGTGTGTTTTATGAAATCACCTGACGCTGTTTTTGTAGCTTATTTTTACCAGAAATTCTACAACTCTAGCTCCTGTGCAGAGTATTTCAGTACAGACTGAAAGCTGATGTCTGCCACTGCGGCTAATATTCAGGCTAATGTCATGTACCTCATTCAACCCCCCCTTAAAATATCCTACTCTATCTCTTCAAAGTCTTATACTGAACTGTTGGAGGTCTTGGATTTTTGTTGGCCTCCCAATTTCACACTTTGTCCTTCAAGTTTATGTTGTTTGCTTGTTATTAATTAATGTATTAATTTATTTATTTTTGCATTTTCTCTTGACAAATTATAACATTTTCTTAAGTGTGTGGTGCATTGAAATGTAAAATACATAGTGATAAATGGAAATCATATTTTAGTATATATTGTGATACTTTAAACAGGGCAATGCATCAGGTTTTTTTTCCACTAAATTTGATAACATTAATAACCCATAGTGTTGTAAGCAAGAAAAGTAAGGCTTTTAATCAGTATTGTCTATATAAATCATGGTCCATGCAACATTTATGATCTGCGTCGTTTGTTCTAGCGACAGTAGTAGTAACAGTAAATGTGACAGAGATGGAGAGTCTAATTGACGGATGCTTGCTGCCAACTAGTGGCTGGAGGGTGAACTTCAATACAAAACAAAAGTCCCAAATTTCTGTGAATTATTGAAAAATATAATCATCATGATACTACCCCCTAAAATACCAATACACTTTTGTATCTCAAATATTGCAATATCTTTGTGTATTGATATTTTCTTACACCCCTAATAGAAACAACTGTAATTTTTCAGGTCTTAAATGGCTTTAAAAAGTCTCCGATCTGATGTCAAAAATGTGTAACAGCCTTTGTACAGCAAAAAGAGTAGCCTAATGCTGTCAGAGACTGAAGTTAATTATTACATAGTCAGAATTTTTCTTTTTTAGCAGAGTCATCCAAATTTCTTTGCTCTCACAAGAAGAATTTACTTTCCAAATAAAAGAATTTCCCTTTAAGTAAATATTCAGAGCCTAATTACAGAGTGAAGAGGAAGTTTCCTCTCTTAAAAACTTAGATGTAATTTCTCTTAATTCATCGTCCTCTCCCCTCCCCCTCCAACCACCCAAATATTTTGCAGCGTTGCATAACACATCTGGCATTCAGCCCTAGCTGAAGCTCTGCTGAAGCCACATGTGGAAACGCTCTCTCTGCTGTCTTAGATTTTCACCCAGCCCCATCCAAATATTTACCCTCCCTCTGCTCTCCATCAGCCCGCAGAAAACAATGCTGCCTGGATCTGAGAGATGGTTGGAGGCAGTGGTTCGTGTTTGTTTTAGTGCAGCTGTAGTGATGTGGATGATCAGAGGAGCAGAGCAGATTTATGTCTGCTGATATGATATTCACAAGGATCTTAAAGGAGATCCTCTCTTAGCTTTAAGGAGATCCTCTCCAAACTGTGCCTTCAAGATTTTCTTCAATCTGTTGAGTTCTTGACATTAACTGTTGGCTCTGAAAAAATGATTTGAAAACTTCAAAGATGTAAAATAGTAAGTACAATGATAGTTAAACATAACTAAGCTTCTATGTTTGAAATTAATTTATAAGCGGTCTCCTGAATCCAAAGCCTTCGTTGTCTACAATGCTGTAGTGGCATGACTTTATAAATGAAACAGCATATGAATTTAGTCCTGGATTAGAACTGAAGTTGGGTAAAGCTGTGCAGGCTGCAATAGTCCGCAGTCAGTATTTTTTCAAAGGATGGCTGTTCTACTTATTATAACTATTTCAATCAGCAGAGTTTTCATACTGAATACATGATGACATTGCCCCAGGAGAGCTATGGGTAGATATGTAGGTGCCACTAATATACCATTTTAAAATGCTGGGTCATCCACTTTCATATCCACAAGTGCAGCAGCCATCATCATCTGTTTCATGAGACCAGTCTGACTGAGGAAAATGGTCACCTACTCATGCCTTTCTCAAAAAGTCCCTTCACTGTTCACAATGTGCAAGGATACTTGAAAACCCAGGCAAAGCTGGCAGAGTGAGGGACCATCCATAACATTCGTCAGGATGTATAAACCTGTATAATGTCTGTTCATGGGTCAGGTTAAGGTAATGAAAACTGTAAAACTCACCAGCTCTGTCAAAGAAGCCGCTGTTACTCTTTGTTGAGATCTAAATCAAAAATTTTAAGGAAAGACTGATTGAAGAACACTTGACATAACTGGCTCAACCATATCTGTATTTGACACTGATGTCTTTATTATGGACCGTTAAGAAGACCACACCTGGATGTCTGCTGTCCCTCCAGGCTTCGCCTCAGCCTGCTGGTCAGCAGAGGTTCCTGCAGGTCACTGTGAATGAGGCTCATTGTCTCCTGAAGCCACAATCAATATCTCCTAAGTGGCTCTGCAGTTGGTCTGATCCCTGGTGAGGGATGGATATGGTGATCAATAAGTTCTCAGTTTTTCCACAGTAACAATAATCAGATGAGTTAGGAGGGTATAATAAATGAGTGAGTGAGGACTTATTCATCTTCAGTGTCTGCAGCTGGATCTTTTCCTCCATATCACTGAGAGCACAGATAATGATGAGCAGACTCATCAGGACAGATCGATCTGAACCTGCCATCAGAGCTTTGCCATTGAGGCTCTCTGCAGCTCTCAGACCTCAGCAGAGACTCGTACACATGAAACCACAAGCCAAACAGGCATAAGGAGAAGAACGTGTCTAAAAGATTTATTAATGAGGGACACACGTGAAGAGATCATCGATCCATGAGTCTAAATCTTTACATCAGAGAGGGCAACAGAGATAAAGTGAGTTTGACAACAGAAACACAGAGAGACATTTCCTAAGCTCTGATTTAAAACCATGGTCTGGTTAAACTAAGGATCTTTTTGAATTCACAACTAACAGTCCATCTATCCATGGTCCATGGGCTGCCAGTTGCCCACGCTTGGTCTGCAACATGGCTACAGTTATTACAGTTGCCAGTCACAAGTTTATTTCTGAGGTCTAATAAGAGACATGTCGCCACACTTCCCTTCATCTGTGTGAGTGTATATCACAGTCGCCTTCAGAGGGCTGCAGTGTGCACAGGACTAACAAATGGATTTAAAGAAAAACTGAGTTGAAGATCACTTTTAAGTTGCTGCACATAGGAACACACAGCATTTATCTGGAAAGTACTCTTAATAAATCACAATATATAGGGCAGAAGGGAAAACAATGCTATATAAATTTGGTCCAGTCCTACTTCAGGCACTCTAAGCTTGTTGGCCCTGAGGCAAACTCTTTTGTGGGATTCTTGGAAAAGAAAGTACCTGGAGATATTTCCTGACTTTCAAGTAATAGCACTGCTCCACACTAACAATGAAGAGCTGTGGTCACACTCAGGGTCGACATGAGCATGTTGATTTGAAGCTGAGAGCATTCTTTGTGGTGGCCTCACAGAATCCCTCTCCTGTAGAGCCTCAGTGTGTCGCTTAGATGAAACTGTTTTGTTTGAGGAAACAGAATCTCTGGAAAACCTGGAGACGTGGAAGTATCAGAGACTCTTCCCCCCCCCCCCAGGTCTGGGCTGACACTGGCAGCTCCTCAGACTTACTGGGTTATTCCACATTCAGCACCCCTGGGACCAGAAGGGGGTTGGTGGGAATCAAAGGGGGAATCTGTGACCGTGAGTGTGAACCTCTGCAGGGTTTACTTTTGCTCTGTGTTGGCACTGACCTGCTGCCTGTACCTACAGACACCTCACTTAACCCCAGAGAGCTGCTGCATGTTTGCAGGGTCTCTGATCCTGATACTTCAGCTATTCTCTGATTGTTACAACAAATACTGTGGGTTTTACTGCCGATACTTGCTTTTGGAGGTGTATGAAGGGCTGGCTGATATGGATCATCTAATCTTGAAATCCCTTGGCTTAACAGTGACTTAGAAACTATGTCTGTTGATACTTTGCAAACAATTACAATATCCTTTTGGATATATCCACGTGTCTCATGCACAGAGGTTAATCTCCCCAACATGGGCAGCCAGGGCTTTATTGCATGCCCCATCCTCTCTTTACCCAGTTTCTGTTCATGGTCCTGTCCATCAAAATAAAAACAAAAAAGGCTTTTAAAACTCTAAATAAAACTTTTGTGAAACTTTCAAAATACCAGAATTATCAACAGTTATCTATACTGCCTAGGAGGGCTGAATGATTTTAGGAAAAGATCTAATTGCGATTTTTCTGGCAGATATTGTGATTACAGTTCGATTCACTATTTTCTTCAAATCAAGCTTCAGTATAATATTCACTGTGTTTACAGTATAGACAACAGTAAGGAAATCAAGGATCAAAAACACATAAAACATTATTCATCATCTAATATTGATGACAAATAATCTGTTTTCATTATTTAAGGGATACTCCAACTTCTACTCCTAAACAGAGGCTTTGTTGACCTGCTTACAAGCACTTCCATGAAGCAAATTGCCTGCAACTTTGTAAAATAGTATGTGTGAAATAGTTGACACAACAGATTCTGGATCAGTCAGGATTGCTGCAAAAAATTGCAGCTTTGGCGATCACATGATTGTGTTGTCTGAAATTGTAATTTTGATCTTAAAACGATGAATCATTCAACCCTACTGCTTATCCAGTTTGGGTCAGTAGGGCTGGAGCCTATCCCTGCGGATAGAGAGGCAGGGTACATCCTGGACTGGTCACCAGCCAATCGTAAGGTCACATAGAGAGACAGACAACCAATCACACACTCACCCACACTTAAGGACAATTTAGAGTCACTAGTTATGTAACAGACATGTTATTTTGGTCTGTGGGAGGAAGCTGGTGCTACCTGCCTGCTACCCACCGTTAATTCATAACCTGCTGTCACAAAAATTCTCGAGATGAGGAAAAAAATATCAAACCCTCCCTTTAACTGAGTATAAAATCTGTCAGACAAGTGATTGTGTTTTGTCCTCGCAACAGCAAACTGAGGTCTTTCTGATGCTCCTCTGCTCTGTTTCTGCTCCCTTTCTTAGCCTCAGAGCTCTGAATTATCCCTTGTTGTGAATATTCCTCCCGTCATGGGCTTTCGAACAGACCCCTCAGAGGTAATTGACCCTGGGGACATAGTCTTCGGACACTAACACTCTGGCTTCATGTTACCAGGGTGATCCTATTGTGTGGACAACCAGTCTGGCCCTTCGTCTCCGTCTGTCCTCCTTCTGGAGGGTGGAGTGATCTGCAGCGTCCAGAGCAGACACTCAAGCCTCCTCTTTATGTCCACTAATCACACTCATCTTGGATTCATTACCTCCAGTGTATGGGCCAGCGTACGACCCGCAGGCACCCTGCTCCTCTTCTCCTTAGAGTGTCCTAGAGGAATGTTTGGATCTGCTTGCTGCAGTCTGGCCCTCAGCCTCCACTCACGGAGGAGAACTTCAAAATGGCACCAAGAAGGAAATCAGAAACATGCGCTCGCCTTTCTGTCTGTGGATGGAAATGATTTGGATCAGATTTTGGACCCACATAGACTTCGGGGAGGCAAACATGGAGGCAGAAAGTGGGTCAGAATTGTTTTAAGGCAAGTTTACATGCTTAGATTCTCTCCAGACCATCAGTGGAGGTCCAGATATGATCAGTTTTATAAGTGAATATGTCAACTTAAGGGAGAGGCAAGTTTGAGTACAATAAGGGCCACAGTATTTCATTCTCACAGCAAATTGGCCCAATTCTTACAAATTAAACAAGGAAAACATCTTCAGTTTTACTGACGTGGATCCTTGGAGACCCTTCGTCCTTGGGTGCTGCGCAGTGTGTTTGCTGTTTCTTCCTCTTTTTCATCTTCTTCTCACGCTTGCAGTCTTTACTGATATAGTGCACTTCATTTTACTGTTTACCTCTGTCTGGGCCATTCTGGTGGGCTGCAGGTCCTTGCATATGAATCTTGCTCTTTTGTCTGTGATGGCTTTTGTCCATGCCTGTGGCGAGGGGTCCGCTGAGGAGGATGTGGTCGCATGGTGCTGAGTGCTTGACCCAGTGGAAAGCCTATAAATTGGCCTGCAGAGCTGTCACTGACGAGAAGTGGACCAGCCACTTATCACATAGTCGACACACAGCCAGGTTTAATTTTTATTATTTTGCCATCGGGGGTGTGGAGCCCAGAGTGCTTCCATGGAGTGGCTTTGCCTGTCTTTAATTTTCTCAGTTTGTACTTCCCGTTGTTGAGGTCAGGATAGCAATGGACTGTTGGGCTGCGCTGAGAGTGCTCTCTGTTGGATCAGGTGGTTCACTGCTCCAGGTATATTTTATATTTATTTTATATTTCAATGTCTGTTAACAGTTTGAGTACAGATTTTAAGTCCCATGCTTGGACTGATATTCAGATATTAAGTATGAGATGGCAGCTGTTAATCAGTCTAAATAACTACATTAGTTATCAGTTATTGATTGCTTTTTTAGTGTGCATATGAATTCCCTAGTTGATTAACTGCTCAGAAATTTTGGTCAAGTTTTTTTCCTCTGTGTTTCTTGTTAAAGATGAGAAAAGGCGGAACATTGTGATATTTTCTAAGATAAATGAGTACAAAAACTATTTCCAGGTGATCTCTGGTCCTCAGCACTGCCTCCTCCATCTGTCTGTGGCTGTGTTTTATGTTTTCAGGTCACCTGTGGTCGACTGTTTAGAAGAAAGGAAGTTGAGAAACCTAAAGCTGTGAAAAACCACTGAAATAAACATCCCACACAACATGCAAATCATTAACTGAATATCTATCCACTCTTCAGCTGTCAGTGGAGTACTAAGTACAGGACTTAAGTGCTCAAATCGAAGTAAATACTTCTGCTCAAATAGTACTCAAGAATCAGTAAAAGAGTCTAAGCCGTAGTTTTACTTTTTGGTAAAGTATTGGGCACTTGCTTTACGAAATAACTAAAGACCTTAAAAAATCCTTAAGCATGGTTGAATTTTTTAAGGATGTATCACTTTGAAGTTGATGACCATTTTTAAAATGTGTGTACCAGGTCCTGGATGAGAACATGAACATATTACTGAGTAAAAAACTTACATGCCAGGCAGACTGTTTCACGTATCTATGATATGGAAAGTGCAGGACCTTTAACATACATTTGAAAGGTGATTGCACAAAACTCACTGCACTAGGCTTTTAGTCACTTCTTTTCAGCACGAGTTAACCAGGCATCCTCAGCTTTTGTTCTTAAGAGACGCTGGCTGTTTTGCTCATGACCAATAACAATTGTTCCAGCTTGAAGCTTCAACAGATTAATCCAGCTTCTTTTTATGGTTATAAAATAACAGTTTCGAGGAGGTTTTGTCAGCCAGACAGGTTATATCTTCACACCTCATCTGTAGCGACTCTCACTTCAGTGCAGGTTAAAAGGGGGGGTTGATTCCAGCCCGTGGCCTCTTTCCTGTGTCTTTCCCCACCCTCTCAGCACCTTTTCTGATTCTTTTCACTCTCTCTCTCTTCCCCTGTTGTATAAAGGCCAAAAAAGGTCTCTAGTTCTCTTACTTAAAGAAACACAAATGGATCAGCCATCTCAGGACAATAATATTCACTCTCAGGCTTCCTTACTGTAGTTAAATTTACACTGATGCTCAATATTTGCATAGGTGATAATGTCATTTCGGCACATGAAAAGTGATGCTACAATCCCAATGATTTATTGTTATGTAAAGATAATCAAATCATCAAGCTTCACCGTTTGAATCCAGATGAGTTCCTGCAGACTGATTGATAACTAAACCTGGTACTTTTATTTTTCCAGGTCTTTAAAGGTGAATTTCAGCTCCCAGATTTCCTAAAAGAACAATCACAGGTACAGTAACATTCCTGCCTGTTGCTGCTGAGCTTCTTTGTTCTTTTTTTACGTTTTCAAATCATTTTGATCTTCAAATCATCTGCAGCTCGGTGAAAGAATTCAATCTCATTATCTTTTTTTGATTTGCCATCTAACGCAAACTTTTGTTGCCCTCTGGTCTCAGCTTAATGTTTTTGGTCTTCTTTTTTAAGTCTTTGTGTGTCCTCTTGTTGTGTTTCGGTTTTAAGCCTTATGTTGGCCGAAGAGCACGTCTGCCCTCTGCTGGTAGTTAGACTGAACTACATCATGCTTCCTCCATGTTTATGAAACACCCCTTTTGCTCTTGATTTTCCCATTTGTCATTTTTTAAACCCTTGCCATCGACCTCTATGCCCAGTGAATGAGGGGTAAATAAAGTAACTGCAGTGTGTCGGCCGTCTGTGGGTATGTTTGTGTGTTTTTATTTAATTGTGCAATCATAAGAACAGATCCTTGAACATCTGCTTGTCTGTGTTTTTGCAGATTCAGAAGTCTGCAGAGGGACCAAACCCGAGTTAGAAGCAGAGGGAGACTTATCACTTCAACACAAAGGTACTGAAGAGCTCAACAATCGACATGTTTTGTAAAAAAGACAGAGAATAAAAATAAGAAAAATCTTGTGTGTGCAAGTAGAAGAAGCCATTATCTCATTTGCTGTAAATCACTGGTTGATTTGGTGATATCTAACCTTACCTAACCACAGTAATGTTTTAAGGACATGCTATCATTTTCTCTGACATCAGCAGCCTAATCAAAACAGAATAATCAGCAGAAAATAAAGTGCACTTAAAGGTCCCAATGAATTGTTGATAATGTTAATATTATCATAATTTACTAATTAGATATTCAGAAAAGTGGCGTAACAAGCAGGAAAGCTGGTATCATTGCTTTTTGAAAAGTAAAACTAAAATCCTAAGCGCCAGGGTTGGCAACGGGTGGCCTGGGGTCCACATGCAGCCCCATGTTAACTGTAGCCTTTAAATCATGATTAACATGAAAAAAATATGGACATGTGAATATTGGTATTTTAAAAATTTATTTATTTAACCTTTATTTAACCAGATAAATCCCACTGAGATCAGGATTCATTTACAAGGGCGACCTGGCCAAGAGGTCAGCAGCACACGTCAAATATCAATGAAAAATTAAAAAGGTTTAGGCAATAAATTATGACCAGTAAATATATCAAAAACAACAAATAAATCAAAAACAACAATGACAGTAGTTAAAATATATAGGCTTTTACACCTAGATTTTTTGGGAGAGCTGTTCTGATACAATCTCAGTTTGTTTGAATGTATATGAACACAGCAGTCAAACCTTTGTTTTGGTACAACTTCACTAAACTCACCTGAAGGAGGTGGTCTCTGCTAGCTTCCAATCAACCCTGGAGCTGTTTGTTCACAGTGAGGACACAATTGCCGCTGCAACAGGCATAAACATGGTGACCAGTTAACTCTTCACACTGCAGTAATACGATAAACTAACCTGACACACCAGATGAACCGTTTAATATATTTTACTAGTCCATCTGGGCAACAGCCTGTAGAAAGTGCTGAACCTTCAAGAGCTTATCTGGCAGGTGATCGGATAATTGTTCTGTCAATCACATCCATTACATGCCAATCAGATAATGAAGTCGGTGGGCGCCACTGCAGCTGTGTGAATACAAAACACAAGCCACTTTGTAGAACAAACTCTCACCAAAACATGTCAGAAGTGGAAGAAAAATACTCTCTCTTTAGAGAAATGCTTTTTTTTTTTTTTGAGACTGCTTTGTTTTTTATTGCAGACATTGAATCAGGCAGATCCATCTTCCCTGCAAGGTCAAGTATAAGCAGCAGCAGTAGTAGTAATACTACTTATTATGTCCACCAGGCAACTAGGCTGATGACAAAGTATTGACTAAATTATAATGTTTTGGATCCCACAGAGTTGCTCTGCTGACACAGTCCACCATGAAAATATCAACAGGTTAACATTACTCACTGGACTCAACATCCACAGATTCAATCACTGGTTTAGTTTACATACTTTAATCCAGCTTGATCAAGCAGGGGCATATATCAGTTTAAAGCTGCTCTCTACTTTTCTGCGGCGCTGACAGTTTCTTTGCAGACACTTCAACGGTTTTATAGTGTTAGAAGTTACCATGGTATCTGGTGTGCTGTAGGTAGCGTTGGGGGTTGAAAGGCTGTCTTTTCCAGCCATTGTGCTTGTCTACATTTATATCATTGAAAAAAGTTACGATGTTAATGATGCTGGCTCATTGAACAACTTATGTTGAGTGAACATCAAAACACAGGATCCACTTCTGTTTATTTTTTTCGTTCCTTGCTGTTGGTGGATAATTTTTTTCTTTAAAAGCAATCAAAGGAAAGGAAAAAATATGTATTAACATAAACAGTTCAAACAAAAGACTTATAAAGTTAAATGTGTATTTAAATTAGTTGACCTACATTAGCTTACATCATCAGTGCATCCACTATAGGGGCCTTAATTTGTCAATGAATTCAAGGTCAATGGAGGGGTAATCTAATGAAATGATATAAGACAATATGTCATAGTAGAAATAATAGAAAATTGGTGATCAACAAGAGAAAATAAGAATCAAGTCCACTTTCACTTACATTCAGGTTCTTTGTTCTCTGGTGATCTGTGATACAGAGGAAAGAGGAAGTGAAGGCCTGAGAGCTGGCGTTTATCTTTTATTATGTAGGGGGGTGGGCTTGGCCTTGAGTGACAGGGAGGTCAGGTATGATGCTGGGGAGGTGAGAACCTGTGATTTAACAATCATAAGGTGAATATTTATGTTACTGATAATTATGTTCATCTGTAAATTCAATGATAAGACATTTGACCTCCACTTTAAAACTGTGACTCGTTTTGTTGTTAGCTTAGCCTTACCAAACTTGGACAAGACTCTTAACAACGCTGGCTGTGACTGAATAAAAACCAAAACATACAGTGAAGCTTCTTTTCAATATTAACAGTCTACCTGAAGACCTGAGAGCAGCACCTACTGTTTATGTTTTTAAAAATAAACTCATGACCTACCTTTTTAGTCTGGCTTTTAGCTGATTTTTTGTTTTGTTTTATTCTCTTAATATGCATTTTGTGTTTTTTGCTGCACTTTAGTTTCAGAGTTACTACATTGTGTTTTATTACCTCTTTTTATTTATTGTCTTTTGTTGTTTGGTTTTAAAGACTGTTATTTTAATTAACCTTTCATGCTTTATTACCTTTATTATATCTTATCATAGTTTTATTTTTTTAGTCTTAACTCCTGTGTTTCCTCTTTTTCAATTCAAGATAGCGTTTCCTCAGTCCTCTGTGGCTGTTTGAAGAGTCCTCACTTAGTGTCCTTGTGTGTACATCTGTGTGTGTCTGTGTGCATGCGTGCATGAGTGGTTGTGTGTTGAATGTGGGTTGCGGGTTGGGATGTTTTTTTTTTAAATTTTATTTTGTATCCCCTGACACTTATCTGCTTATGTTCTTGAGTGTGCAGCACTTTGTGCTACAGTTTTTTTGTATGAAAAGTGCTTAATAAATAAAATTTGATGGATTGATAATACTGCCATGTGAACAAAGAAATCATCCAAAGGAAATATGACAATTGGTATTTTTTCTTTCCCAGTTGAATTAAAACAAAGCAACTAAATTGTGGGTGTGAAAACTTCATAAGACCTTTTATGACCTTTTAATTGAAGCATTTTTAAGTGGTTATGCTTCCATGCATTTTATTTTAATTATTTTTTTTCTACTGTAAAACTGTTATTTTTGTCTCTTATAGTCTTACTTTATTCCTCATGCATTGAGGTTACACTGAGGGGCTTTATCTTAAAAAAAGGCCTTTAGTAAACATCATGTAATTACAGGGAAAACAAACAACATTATCTTGAGATAAAGAGGTAGATTAATCTGAATCCCCAGATTATCATGGAAAAAAGAAACTCATTTAATGCATTAATGTATGACTACTTAGAGGTCAGTAAGATGTGGAAACTATCTCAACAGCTTTGATTTAATCAGCTGAGTCACACACAAAGCCAGAGCTGGCCTTACCTCATTACATGACAGCCAGCCTTGCTTTGACTGAGTCGCACACTGCTCAATAGGAAGAGCGGTAGCAGGCTAAGCTAACCACAAAACCACTCACTGATTAACTGTACTAGTTTCTTATGAAAGATAATACAGATAAACATATTTCTCTATGTGTGACACAACCTATGATATAAGTGTTAACAACCTCAGTGCATGAAGAAGTAGGTAGTTTGGTAGGTTGGTAGTAGTGGGCCATACAGGACTCCAGATAGCACAGTAACTTATAACGCTGTAACATCTGCAGAAGTGTCCGCAGAGAAATTGTCTGTGATGCAGAAAAGTAGAGAGCAGCTAAAAAAGGATAGATTCTCCTTCTTGATCCAGCTCAGCTAAATTCTATGAACTAAAGTTTTTGAATCGGTCTGTGATGCTGAGTCCAGCGGTGATCTGCTGTAGACACTGAGTAACGTTAGCCTGTTGATATTTTCACGGTAAGTTGTGCCTGTGAGCACAAATGACTCTGTGGGATCCTAAACATTATTAAGTAGTCTTTTGTCATCAGTCTGGTTGCCTGGCAGCTATAATGCAACTATTATTATTACTGCTGCTTATACTACAGATGTGTGATGAGTTACCTCCTCATCTTGTTTTTGTCGGTTGTTGGGTCGCGTATGTCCTCACTGCAAATTAACCAACCGGGAAGCCTCACCTGTATCAAAACAGCTCTCCCAAACCATTTAAATGTGAAAACTGCTCTAATGTTAAAACTATTAGAGAAACACATTGCACCTGTTTTATTTAGATTCTATCAATCAGTCCTTATTTGTATAGCTTCAAATGTTACCTCAAGACACTTCACAACAGAGTAGATCAAATCCATACTCGTTTTTTGTTTTGTTTACATTAACTATATAAAATGGTTTTGTTTCAGCCACTGATGGACTTTGGCCATGTGTTCAGTCAGGATCTGGGCTATGTTACTAGGCGACATAGCAGCAGCATATTTGACCGCATCATCTGCATGAAGTTGAAAACCAGCCAGCCGACAAGTTTTTGGCAAATCATTAATGAAGACACAAAATGGGCCAAGAATGGACCCTTTGGAAGCACCCATGCTGTTATTTAGCAGTGATGTTTTATGCTGATCAGGCTTCACATTGACTTTATTCTGGAGTAAACCAGCCAGTTTTACTTTGAGATGATGCTAACTTTGAGAGAAGAATGACTGACAGGCAAGAAACTCTGTCTTCACATCTGTACCACTGTCAAGAGGCTGCTGTATCTTCTTAGTAAAGAAGCTGTTTGCAGTCTCCGTTCAGCATTTTGATCTAAAACTTCACTGTTGAGGATTAAGATGGTTTGTCTCAAGATGATTGATGATCTCTGTTGCCACACAAACTGAAGGCATATTTAGTCATTTCATGTAAGACAAAGGTGTTCATGTTAGACTGTGACAATTTTTAAGTTGATCTGTTATACCTTGTAGGATAGTTTTAGGGCTGAGCTGGATTTTGTCACCTTGAGCAATGCTAACATTTCCCTGTGTTTCAATCAATCAGTCTTTCTTTGTATAGCGCCAAATCATAATAAATATAATCTTAATATGCTTTAGAATGAGTAGGTTAATGTCATACTTTTCTTTTTTTAATTTGATTTCATAGATATATATGTTTTGAGATGAAAGAGAGGCAGAAACTGTGAATGCCCAGACCATAAATCTGTCCTAATTATATTTCTCTCTGTTTAATATGAATTTGTGAGAAGATAACAGACGCAGCACCTCGTTTTAAGAGGGTGCTTCTCTTTATATAGCTGTAAAGATTGTTATAATGGTTGTATTAGCAATAACAACCATGGATAGAGAAATTGTTCCAATCTTATCATTAACAGATAGGATAATATTGGAACAATTAAAACAAATATATTACATTTTATTTATTTATTTTTCCCTTAAGTATTTTTCCTCTAATTTCTTATCATGATTTTTTCAATTGTCATTTTAGTCATTTTTTTTTTAAAGTGCTATACAACTTAAGATTGATGATGTAGTTGGTAGGACAGATGTTGGTAGTCATGGCTACAGTGATCTATGTGTTTCCAGTCTGTACGCTAAGCTAAGCTAAGCTAACAGAATGCTTCATTAGACTTCATGTTCAGCACATGATAATTATGGACCCCAGCTGACCAAGTGAAAATCTTTGTCTTTCTTTACAGCAAACTAGAAAATCCTGATCATCATCTCACCGTCTGCATCAGGCGTACATTTCAGAGGAGAGAGACATCAGCACCTCCACCTGCAGCTGCACCTCCACCTTTGGGCCTCTCCCTCTCCTGATGTTTGGAGGGCTCTCTGGAGGTTGGACTGTACAGAACTCAGAACCAAACTTCTCACGCCCACAGAATGTCAGCTGATTGTTATTTCAGTGTCACATCTTCACGCTCATCGAGTTTATTTTAGGAATAATTTCTGCTTCTTAGAGAAAATCTACGATCTCTGTGATTCTGTCGTGAGAAACAGTGAACTGAAAAAGGTGAGAAGTATTTATGAATGGAAACTTTAGCTTTTGGAAGATGCAATACCTATTTTAAAGTTACTTTTTCATGCCTTTGTATTGTGCAATGTCATGGGTACTGATCTGTTTGAAAAATCGACCGTGATAAACAATGCTTTTTATAAAATCTGTCTCTTGTCTTAAATCAATCTTTAGTAATGTGATTTTTAAATATTATCTTAAGAGACACATGAATGAAAACTAGGTGTATATTTATACGTTTAAAAATGTTGCAGGGCGGCACGATGATGCAGCAGGTTGTAAATGTGCCTTACAGCGAGAAGGTTGCTGGTTCAAACCCTGCGTCAGTCAGGCCCTTTCTATGAGGATTTTGCATGTTCTCCCCGTGTATGGGTTGGTTCTCTTTAGGCACTCCAGCTTCCTCCTACGGACCAAAAACATGCTCATTAGATTAAATGGTGACTCCAAATTGCCCTCAGCTATGAGTGCGAGTGTGAATGATCATCCGTCCCTCTGTATGGCCATGTGATCAGCTGGTGAACAGTTCAGGGAGTTCCCTGCCTCTCACCCAATCTCCGCTGGGATCGGTTCCAGCCCCCCGCGACCCCGAAAGGTGGTGCTGCATAGCAGAGTTTCGGGAGCAGGACCACACCTCAACCACACCTCTTCCTGTGTTCCTTTAAATTCAAACCTGACCATTTCCTCCCTTTTGTTTCGTTCACATTATGCACCCCTCTCTTCCACCCCCTTTTTTAAAAGATTTATTTAATCTTTCCCCCTTTCCTTAGGGCCTTAAAAAAGGGGGGTTGTCGTGCCTGGGAGCAACGGCGGATCCCCCAAGAAGTTTCCCAAAATCATAATCCACTTTATTTATCTGCCATGGTGTTCATTCTCTGCTAAACTATCTAGTAAATAATTGTCAAATTCATCCTGTTGACGGTGTGGTCCTTGCTAGAGCAGAATAAGTGGTATAGAAAATGGTTAGATGGATGGAAATTTTGGAGCTATCCTCTTGTGAACATTTCAGGAACTGCAGTTTTTGGCACTTTAGCTTTAGCAACAGTTCGCTGCTTGGAACGAACAAACATAACTCATTAAAACCATTATTGAAAAGATGACAAGCAAACTGTCATGAACAAACTGTTATTTAATAATACATTACATTCAAGGCAAATGAAACATCCTTACCAATACATAATCAGCAATGCAATCAATCAATCAGTGATCTCTGTGAATAAATAGAAATCTGAAAGTCAGTGCACAACATTAAGAAGGAACACTTAACAGTCAACAATGTCTGCACACATTCTGCTCCGCTGCAGCAGCTCCAGCCAACAGAAAAATAGATTTATAAATCAGGTTTATATTTTTATATTAATGTTCCCACTGTCCTCATAGAAACATCTGCCCGTCCTCTTATATACAGCGATATAGACTCTAATGGATCTTCTCAAAGCACGGAAAATGCACAGCAGGTAAAGAATCACAGGTGTCAAAAATATCTTACACACATAGGAAACAGTCTTCAAGATGCCGTATGAAATTGCACATTGTCTTCATGCCACTGAGGGGGCTGCTTCAAGGCTTTGGTACACAAGGTCCTGATTGGAAGAAGAAGGAAAAAGGGAGAAACGTCCACACCACCACCCGCTCCGTGGGTCTGAAGTGTGGACTAGGAGAGCCGGATCACTACAGGACACTCCAGGTGGGGAAGACTTGGCACTTGGATCATTGGTGCTGGAGGACCAATCAGATGCAGCCATGTTGGACGTTTAAGGAGGCGTGAAGATAAAGGGGAGGGGGGTATCAAAACTGTTTTACATACAAACATGGTTGGTTCTGTGCTGTTACTGTATAGCCAGAAATCTGACCAAATACTGACTCTCTGAACACTGGGACAGTTTGGCATCAGAAGAAGCTTCTCATTAAAAAGTTCTCCATAAATCTGGTTCAAAATCAGACCAGAATACAGCTGGATTTACTCTCAGAAGCAGCTTCTTTAAGAAAGAAACCTTAAATCTGGTTTAAAAACTGAAAAGTCTGGAGCTTGACTTATTCTCCGGGGCAGCTTCTTTAAGTAAGTATCCTTAAATCTGGTTTAAAACTGACTAGACTCAAGCTCGGCTTATCAGGAGCAGCTCCTTTAAGAAATAAACCATTAATCTGGTTTAAAAACTGACCAGATTTAAGACGGACTTATTATCGGGGGCAGCTCCTCCTCCAAGAAAGTATCCATAAATCTGGTTTATAAACTGACCAGACTTAAGCGTAATTGCTATCTGAGGACAAACTCAAGAGTCAGAACTGCAACCAGCTTTCCCAACAAATTATTGACACCATTACCTACAAAAAATGTTAATTTAAGGCTTTAATAGTTCTTTAATGTTCCAAAACATAGACTATCTTCTTTTCCATTTGGTAATAGAAATAGTATGAAAATTTTTCAGACATCTCAAAATTGATTTTAACATGCATTTAAATGTCAGCTGTGATAAATCAAATACCTGTTTTCTTCTTAAATCAGAAACATGGTTCCCTTAGATCCTTAAAATAACCCTGGTCATAAAAAGTCTTGAAGAATTTTTGTTTTTAAACCTGTGAGAGCTCTTGAATTTGATGGCCCTTTGACTGAAACCATTTCTTTCAAACACACTTGGTTGGGTAAGTGTGAAATAGATTTGTTTAATTCCTTGTTTCCAGCTGTTGATGATGATTGCTGGTAGACTAACAGAATATATATCAACAAGTTCAGCCCTGGTTAAATGTCTAAAGAAATTTCATTAGCTCCTCATTTCTTAAAAATCTTCAGTAAACTTAAAATTTTAATCGCCAAACCTGTGATGGTTGCTGTTTGTTTTGTGGTGCAAAAAATGTCCCAATTTGAATTTTAAAAATGACAAACTTATGACTTTAAAAATTCTGAAAATTTGATGTAAAAGTGTTTAGGAATCCTGATTACAGAACAGATTAATTTAAAAAGAGTCCTTTAACTATGTGATTAACTTCTTCTTGACCCTTAAGACCCTTCCTGAATCAAATACATGATCTGTTTCTTTTTTATTTCTAAATGGTCTGTGCTTTTACTGTTGTGCTCTTGCTCAGTCTACTAAGTGGTACACGCCTTTAACACGCTTCTGTAAGAGTGTTTACATGGACCTGAGTATCCTGGTTATAATTATGTTTTTATGGGTGTCTGGTTTGGGCATGTAAACATCATGCCTCCATTTCAGAGACAGAGATAAGTCCTAAATCTGCACTTTAATGGATCTTTAACCTAACAAGCATGTTTTGCTCAGATCCATGTAAACCCCCTTAAAGGGACTGTTCAGTTTTTTTGAAGTGGGGTTGTATGAGCTCCATATGGCCACTAAGTACATTAGATGCAGTAGAAAGTTCTCCCCTCTCCCTCAGTAAGCCACAGTCTGTAAGAGTCTGTTACGCAGAACTAGCTGCAAACAGGGAAGTATGCGTAACAGACTCTTACAGACTGTGGCTGTCTGAGGGAGAGGAGAAAACGATCTACTGCATCTAATGTACTTCGTGGCTATATGGAGCTCATACAACCTCACTTCAAAAATACTGAACTGAACTGTCCCTTTAATGAGCGCTAACATTCAGGGTAAACTGGGCTGCAGTCTGCTCTGATTCTCTCTGCAGTTTGACCTCTTGTGGTGCCTCCAAACCCCTCAGACTCTGGTGTTTCTCACTGGCACCATGACGATAACTCACATAAAAGTGCAGCAGGGTCTGCTGGGCTGTCACTGAGAAAGGCAACATCAGTGTGAGGATGAAGATGAGGGAGAACGAGGGGTTAAAAACACACATGCTCATCATAGAAAACACCCATGAAAAGGTAGTTGGCACAGTTCATTTGGTCACTGATGAAAACTTCTTCGTGGCTTAGTCTTCTGCTCTTCTGTGTATAATCCTGCCCTCTAGTGACCTCCTCTGGTACTGCAGGGAGGAGCACAGAGGGCCTCCTGACAGCATCACACGTGTTCTGGTTTTGGTCAGGAGAAGGAGACACTTTAGAGACACGCTGATGTGTAAATGTCTGTGTGTTTTCATGCAGACACACACACTCCTGTAGGACCGGGTGGGGATTAAGAACTTCTTCACAGTGATCAAACTCACGAGCATGCAGACACATCCACATGTCTGAACAGACACCACGGGCATTCAGGGTTCAGTGTAAACAGATGGAGGCCCACCGAAGTCAGGGCCCCCCAGCAGCACGCCGGCCCTGGCCACTGGACCTTCAGCCGGTCAGGGAGGAAAGAAGAGCCCTGGAGCCACTCATGAGATGAGGAGACGAGGAGACACTGAGCCTGTGTGAGGGCCGAGAAGAAGAGCTGATGATCCTGGAGGTTCTCTCTCTCCCTCTGCATCCTTGGTTTCTCCTCCTCATCATCATCATTTTCACTTGTTGTCCATCAGAGACTGAACTCGGTGCACCAGCTCACGAGCGATCCTCAGGATGTGCTGCACATCGTGACGCTCCGCCATCTCTGTGGAGACATGCAGTTTATGTTACAGTAGTCTGAAGAAATGGCCCCTTTGTCCTTTCCTATCACCTTCTCCTTATCCTCTATGAAAAATGCTCATTCTAAACGGGATATATTTCACCAGTCCATCTGGATAACAGCCCTAAGAAAGACTTTGGGGAGGGCAGAACCTTTAACCTTTAACCCTTTAACTACCAGCTCAGCTGGTAGTTAAAGATATTTTCTTGGTGTGGGATTTAAAGGTTTAAAAAACTAACAGTTGATTACGTGATGACACAAAAATTCACAAATATTTGAGACAAAATCAATTAGATCAGGCAGAAATGTTTGTAAATAAAATAGCAATCAAAAATAACTTAGAATAGATGATACTGAGTTTGACAAAACAATTTTTTTGATGAATAACATTATATATACATATATATAAATATGCATATGTATATATATATGTATATATATATATATATATATATATATATATATATATATATATATATATAAAGGATGACATATTTTTGAATCCCTGGTTCTCTCGACTAAAAGCCTGTGGGATTATTCTCTGTGTTATTGGATCCTCTTCTCTTTATCCTCTTGATCTCTTAATCTGATGGTCTGATTAAGTTGGTCCTAATTGTTGTGGTCAAGGTGTAAGTTTTATCATTTATCAAAAAATGATTAGAAATGATGCTTTAGGGTCCACTGACATTTTTGTAGTCCTTGTAAGCAGTCGTTAGCAGCATCTCTTTAAACACACAACAACACTTCAAAATTAAAAAAATGGACAATATCAGATGCTTTTTAATTTTTCCAAGTAAACGGCTAACATCTTGTATGCATGCGTTCATCATGGACCTTATTTCAGATAATCATCAGACACAGCTATTTGGAAATCTCATATACTTCAGGCCTTGGGAACCAGGAAGTGCATAATGCTAACTCACTTTCACATTTTGAGACTCATTCTTGCACCACTCTGTTTCTCTGGCTGGTCAGCGCTTCTGCAGCCTGAGCTCAATATCTCCAGCTAGTACCTTTGACAGATTCAGCCTGACCACAGACATTAAAGCAGGCAGATCCAGCTGCACTGCAAGGTTTGAAAAGGCACAGGGTCACAAAAGGTGTGAATAGGTTAATGGGAAAGAAGAATCTAAATTCACTATAATCAGGTGGCCTGCACTGACTCAACTCAGATTTACCACAGATGAAAGGCAAAATGCGCATCTCTTGCCTGATGCATTCTCACTGTTGTTTAATGCAGCAGGAAAACATGAAATATCATGTGATAAATATGATCTTAATCAGGTTTTTCCAGGCTATCAATATTCACTCAGACTAAAGCAGCATTAAACCACTGTCAGTCTCAAGATTTGACAGTGTGACAGGGTTGAGGTTATTAAAAAAGTATTTAATTAAAATTAGTGACAATTTATGATTGATTCATTTGTCCCCTCTCCTTATAAAATAAAATCATTTGATTTTCTTTCTGGCCGTCCTATTTCCAATATTATCCTATCTTAAGTTATTTATATTATCTTTATCGGAACTGGTTCTGTCTACACATGAGAAATGTGTGAAGCACTATGAATTGCAGGTAAACAGATGGATATATTCTTTATCTGATTTATGATGAAAAATACAGTTTTATTTGTTAGTAATAGTTCAATCTTTGATGTAATACAAACAGCAGTAATCACATGTTAAAATGGTAGTGAATAAATAATTACCAGACTGATCTATAAAATCTCAACACAGCAACACAAATTCAGTTTGAACTAGAGGTGCTCCAAGAACACAAACCTCCACCACAACATGCCCAACATTATCTGGAAATTTATCAGTAAAAAATGTGAAAACTGTCCTGTCTCCTTGGCAAAGGTAATTACGGAGTCATCAATCAGTTTCTGGTTGGGATAAAGATAGAATAAGAATTATATGTAAGATAACAGAGTTATATGTAGAATATTCTCTGCTCACACCTTCTCTCATAGTTATAGACATGTATTTAAATGTTGAGTTAATAAAATTATAAAGACATTATATTTAAATCACAGAAGTTGACATTTAAATCCACTAAAATCATGTTGTTTTTTGATCATATCTATGTCCTGTACCGTTGAAGAACTTTATGATGTCGGTGAAGTCCATGTTGTTGTCCATGATGATCTCTCTGTAAACTGTGACCAAGGCCAATGCCAGGAAGAGGACAAAGTATTTGGAGGAGATCCTGGGAGCCACCCAGATCACCTCCCACACGGCGAACACGTCCTCATACAGGAGCTCTGCACAAAAACATGATGTACGGAAACACAAAGAAACACACCGGCTGTCAGCATTAATACAAAGACCGTTAGCACAGTCATGTCAGGGTTAAACTCAGCTAAACTTAAAACATGCTTGGACTCTTTCACACTGAGAGTGAGTTTAGTCTGAAGCCCAATAACACGGCTTCTGTGGATGGCTGTTCAACATGAGTCTGGATCCGATCAAGATATCCTGCCTGCTAAACACAAGGTTTTTTTTGACCACTGTAACGAATGATAAATTTGGCAAAGAGCATGTTGGAGTCATGTTGGCTCTGGATTTATGGAATGATTAAATCAAATCCATGAATTGATTAAAAATTAATAATAATGGCATGGACCTTCTCTTTGGTGAAGTATCGTAAGATAATGTTTATGATTAAGTACTATACAAATAAAAATTGTTTTAATTTACTGATTTACTGATTTAATGAGAAATATTGATACACAAACTCATCAGTCAATACACACATTAAATTCTTATTAAAAATGTCTCAAAAGGACAAACCAGCATGCTGTCAGGTCAAAACTTTTTATCTAAATATTCAAGTTTTTTTTTTTTAACAGTTCTCTCACCTTTTAAACTTGAAACCAATCAAAAGTACAAAAACACTATCCCTAATCTGAACAACACAATATGTTTTGATTCAGTCATAAGGCCTTTCTTTTTCTCTCTTTTCCTGAAAAGGAGCAGAGAGAGAATATGTTTTTGGTCTTAAAGCTACAATAAGTTTGATTCTGACTTTCTGAAATGTATGTTCGAGTGTTTCTTTAGTGTAGTTCAATAAGACACCACAGAGTGGCGCCGTCTTTCTGTCTGACTTACATGAAGGACAGGATTTACAACAAAGGAGGTCTGCCTAACATACATAGTGCCAAACTCTTCTTATTTTTATATGTTTTTTCTAATTAGATTAGATTTTATTTCTATTTATTTATTTATTTATTTATTATTTTTATTCCAAACCCAACATGAATCCACCATGAGTACAGCACTTTGCCACAATTGGCAAAACTTAGAGTGCCAAGAAAAAACCTCTGTTAAGCAGCAGGAAATCTTGAGCAGAACCAGACTCACATCGATCCACCGAAGCCCTGTGGGGTTATGGTAGGGAGGTGGGCAGAGACAAAGGGACAAAAATGAGAATTTGTCATGACCACAAATCTTCCTCATCAAATTTGTCTGTATTGATTATAAATTTATTAGAGGTTAGTCCTTTGAGATGTGACACCTCATTTTCAAGAGGGCTCCCTTCTTTATGTTGTAGTAAAGGTAGTTATTATGGTGGTATAATAAATAAAAACCATGGAGGGAGAAATCGTTCTAATATCAACATTAACAGCTTTAAAAATTGTGAAGTAGAGAGGAATGATGTTGATTAATGTAGCAGCATCTAGTTGATCTTCAACTAAATTGGGATTTAAAAATGAGAATTGATGTTAAATGATGTCTTTTGTTTCTTTTGGTGTTGATTTAGGATAAAGAAGATGTCAAGTGGGTTCACAGCAGCAGGTTGTCCATGTTGGTAGTCATGGCTACATTAATATAGGTGAGATATTTGCAGGAACTACCTTGTGTGTATTTAATTATAGATTGACGTGAATGTGCATGTAGCCTTGCTGACTGAAGATCAAAGGATAGTCGTTCACCTCTCTTGAAGTCGAGCAGGAACCAGCGGTAACAGAAGTAGAAGTGAGTGTAGTCTCCGTTCTGCTGCATCAGCTCAAACAACTCAGAGTCCAAGATCTGACAGAAGACCCCAAAACAGCATAAAAACATGGTGAATAATTCAAACTAACACAAAAACACACTCTTTGGGTGACAGGGTTATTCATCACCTGGATCAGTGATCTCATGTTGGCAAAGTGTGAGTCCATGGCTCCACCGTTGGGGAAGTTCTGACTCATCCTCCTCATCAGCTGAGTGAAACAGCTGTAGGCCAGACACTCTGCAGGCAGGAAAATACATAAACACAAAAACACTCATAAAGGAAGGTAGAGTCCTGCGGCCACGTTGGCACCACAAACGTCCATCTGTTTTACTGTCAAACCTTTCCACATTAAACAGTTCTGCCACCAGGGGGCTCTGAACCAAAACAATACAAAGGATGATGAGTCAAGTCCAAGGATGGTGGACAGGTAAAGAGTAACACTTAAAACAGTGGTCTCTGATCTCTTTTTCCTCCCCTTTGGAAATGCTCAGATCTGAGGGGACAGGTAGGCTACATGAGGCTACAACAATGAGCTCTGTGCTGATTGGCTGCCCAAACTATGGCTGATGGGAAGGTGGAGGAGGGGTTACAGGCCCCAGAGCAGACTTTCAAACAGTCATAAAATCTGCCTGCGACAAGCGGAAAACACACATGTAGGTGGAGACTGTATAGTTATTACATAATAAACCTTCTCACAACATTAAAAGCAGAGAAAACTGATTTTTCAGCACATAGGACACATAAGCCCTTTTCACACATACAACCCTGATATTATCAGGATAATGTCTGAGCAACCTGCCCTGGTAATTCCCTGACATGGTCATTTACACTTGCTCATGACCTTACATATTCACAGTTGAAGTCAGTGTTCATAATATGATAGGGGACGAACAATTCATATCATAATTTATATCCTAACTTCAGTGTTAAATAGTGTATCAGCAGAAATGGCTGTTTTTCTTTGAAAACTTTGGAAAAGCAAAATATCCGCTCCAAGTTCTTGTCAGCTTCTACGAGGGAGCGATTGAAAGCATCCTGACTGGAAACACCATAAACTGGCATGGGATGTGCACAACCCAGGACAGGAGGACTCTGCAAAGAGTGATCAAAACTGCCCAAAACATCACTGGTACCCATCTACTGGGCATCAGTGATATGGGGATGGTGAGGTGCCTGCGCAGAACCCAAAAGGATACTGGAGGACAACACCCACCCAGGTCATAGCCTGTTCCCCCTGCCGCCATCAGGCAAAAGGTACAGAAGCATCCACTGCAGAAGACTGCAGGGCAGCTTCTTCTCTCGGGCTGTGAGATTATTTAATGCACCATCTTCACTCCTCCATGTTTAATGTTTTTGTTTTTGTTTTTTGACTGGTCAGGAGGGTGCCACAATTTAATTTAATTGTGCAACCTGTGGTATAATGACAAATAAACTATCCTTGCATTCTTGTATTGACTAAAGAGTTCTGAGGAGCACTGTAACATGCAGAAGTGAATATGAGGCAGCTTCACTCCATGAACGATGATTACGCTGGAGAAAGAAAGCTGCTCAGTTTCATCTCCGTATCCACAGCTGCTCTTTGGATGTGAGAGTGACCCAGTGATGATCGTCTTGGAGCAGATGTACTACAGAACTTTGATGATGTGCAGTGGAAACAACAGTTATGATGTCCAGATGCACATTTGCGTTTGTGTTACTCCTCCTTACAGTCAGAAAACTTCTCCCTCTACAGCGGCTGTTTTCATAAAAACCTGTCAAGCTTCTTCTGGTTTGCGCCGGTCGCCCAGGATGATGTCATCGTGGTGTCCCTCCCCACTCGCCTCAGTGAATAACCCTGCTGCGTTCAGACATGAGCCTACTCAGACTTTATATGGATAAAATACTAGAGGGGAGTGAGGAAATTACCCGGGTAGAGTCAGAGTGAAAACTTGGCTGTTTGTGTTCACACATGCAGCTCATCTGGGTAATGTCTGGATAATTTCAGGGTTTAAGCGTGAATGGAGTTATACGAATACACTGACTCTCACTGAACAGTGATGCCTATCTTATTCCTCGGGAGTGCCCCAGCTGCATGTTTTCAGCGCCATGTCATTTGGCAGTGGCAGTGGGCTTAAGTTTTTTGGGATAGTAGTGGATAGCAGTGGTTCACACACAAGCCTCTTGTCATAGCCTGTCATGGTGCTGGGGTTGTGAGATGTTAGAGGTAGAAAAATTCTGCAGCAGCACCATGATCTCTCTCCCCGTCCCTCTACCAGTAGATAATATCAGGAGATACATGGTGTTGTGATGTTTTTCTAGTTCTCACCATCATCCAGGATGACCATGAGTGGAGCGAGAAGGTCACACATCCCCTGAACGTAGCCAATCTCTAAATGTTCCCACACGTAGCTGCAGAGGGAGAAGACACAGAGGAGCAAACAGATCACACACACTATGAGCAAGAACTCTTTGTTAATGATTCAGCTACGTTTTTTATTACTTTTATAAAATTGTAAAGTACCACAAGCACACACTGGTTTTGCTACTGTTCATACGGCTGTAAATGTTTTTGGCATTAAAGCTCCTTGGAACCAAAAACTTGCATAAACAAAACATCCTCATAAGATATTTCTGATCATATATACAGGACAAACTTATAACACTAAAAATCCCAGGACTTATCTTTGCACTTTAAAAAAAAAAAAAATTTCAGAAGTAAATTTTTTAAGGGTGCTCAGAAATTGGATATAAAACCGTTGGGCTTTGACTCAGTCAATAAGAAAACAAACACCAGGCCTCACCCACTCAGAGGCAACAACACTGTTTTACTCACACCTAATCTGGTCTATGGCAGCATCCATGCTTCTTCATGAACAGACGTTATTTATAGGCTTTAAGTCATCTCTAATGCCGTTACACCTGTGGCCTCTTCCTCCCTAAAGGATGCTGATCGGTTAGTGTCTTTTCAGACTGAGCTTTATTATTCCAGGTTGGAGCTTCTAAAGATGATCTGCCTGTGAGGTCCCTGTTTGTGCTCTGTGAGTGTGACTGTGTACCTGCACATGATGTTCCGTAGTTTCTCCAGGTTGTTGTTGGTGAAATAATAATAGTTTCTGTCACAGCGCTGCACGTCTTTGTCTATTCTGTGAAGATTCAGGGCGACTGTGTCCAACAGCTCAATCTGCACAACAGAGAGTTTTATTTAGTAAATGGTGACTTTTAACCATCTTCAGTGTTTCAATATTAGCTGTGTAACATGGCCGTGGGTCAGTGTACCTGCTAACTCAAGAGCTGTGACTTTAAATGTCACAATCTGAGCTTTAAACACATTAATATTAAATATAGACTTATATCCATGCACTGAGCTCACCGTGTACGAGGAGAGTGAAGGTAAGACCCCCTCTGCAGCCGCCCCGTTGGTCACCAGTCTGTCCAGCTGATTGCACAGTTTGTCCTCATTTAGAGCCTCCTGACGCCCCCCCAGCACACCCGGGGTCCTGCCCTCCTCCCCGCCCCCCCCTTCCTCCTCCGTGCTCTGCCCGTCGTCTATGCTGGACAGGATCTGGGAATGAGCAGAGGTCACTGAGTAGTTTCTGGAGGAGGGGAGCCCTGAGTCGGGGGAGTCAAACTCCACCAGGGGGCGCTCCTCCTGGGGGAGGGCTGCAGGGGGAACGAGAGTGGTCATGGTGGGGGTACTGTCCTCTCCACTGGGGGTCTCCTGGCTCCCCGCGTCCGGCTCATCCACCGACATAAACACCTGGAGAATGATGCAGCTATAAAGTGATGTGCTGGTTTACAGAGTTTTATGGTTTCAGTCTGATTTTGGCTTCAAAATAGAGTTATCACCACACAGATGAAATGACATGAGGAAATTTCAGATTTTATTCAGAAAAGCCTACAGATTAGGACAAAGATGTTAACTATGAGGATGAAACCTTAAGGACCACAAGAATTTACCCCAGAATGTTGGAATGTCAGGAGGATTGAGCCAAAATGGATCTTTCTCACAAATCCTACTAATTGGAGTTACAAATACGAAAAAACTTGAAAAGACATAAATAAAGCAATTTTAGGGAGGCCTTAAATCATGGGTAATCAGGAGTATACATATAAAATCATAAATTAGCAACCTATCATATTTTCTTTACTTCTTCCCAATTTAGTTCAACAGTCCTCAAACACCAAAAACACATCAAAAAATGGATTTGGCAGGCTTAAAAAAAGCTACACAGATACCTTCAATATCTATTTTTAAAATGAATATATTTTTGTATTTTTTCAGATTTCTCTCATTACTGCAACACTCTCAAATGATCCGCAGCCTGTGTTTTTACAAATGACTAACCGAAACTCAACATATTCTTAAATCATTGCCACTGAAGCTTTACTCCTCAAAAAAGTTTGGAAATATTATTTGGTTGGTTATTTCTCCCCTTTGATAAAAATTGTAGGTTGAGAGCCTGATTAGTCACCTTTACAATAAGGTACAACGTGTAAAGATTGTGCATTCAAGGAATGAGAAACATAGCTAAATGTGTGGGTAGTGCACAAACAAAAGGATTGAACTCCCCTCTTTCTCTGGAGGAAAGTGAAGCAAGTGTGAGGAAGTGTGGGTAGAGCCCCACGCTTTTAGCTGTGCTGTTTTTATCACATACTGTGTGTACATTATGTTGTTGTTTGCTTCTTTTTCTTCCCTTGGAAAAATAACCAAAAAGGTGGCACATGCATATAAAAAGAATACTTCATAAGACACTCAAGAATAGGGACGGGAATTGATAAGGTTTTATTGCTATCAATGCCTTTAACTATTCTGCTTACCAATCCAATTCTTTAACAATTCCTGTATTGATTGATCCTCTGTGTAGAAAAGACTTGACCTACACAGGTTTTCACCGGCAGCAATGTCAGACACATGACACTCTTGTGCAGTAAGTGTCTTTTTCTTGAAAATCTGGAAACACTTTCGACCACTACTGCCCCCATCTGCTATGATTATTGACTTCTTTATCTTTTCTGCTGCCTCTGATAAGAGTGTGGCATCTGTCATTTGCAAAGCATGCAGAACAAAGTGGAATATGACGGTTTGGGACAGTTCTGACCCAAACAACACCCATAGTGTACTTTGCAGGGACGTCAGTTGCCAAGCTCTTTACCACAGATGCAGATGCATCACCATCATCAAACAGAGCTGAGCTGTAATGTGTTTGTGGTTTCTTCACCTCGTTGCTGAGCGTGGAGTCTCTGTGTACGAGTCTCAGGACGTGGCTGTCGATGCTGCTGCCAGAGGAGAGCTTGGCAAAGATGGCCGACTGCATCTCCTTCTCCCTCTGCTTCACAATCACCTCGCAGGCTTTCCACTCCCTCATCACCTGCTGGTACCGCTCACTAATCTTCACGTCAATCTGCAAGGGAAAAAAAGGTTTGGGTTTTAAAAAAGGGCCCTGTCTCAAAGATCTGCCTTCTGAGTGAGCAAAATCTTTTTTAAAAGATGTTTGGACATTGTTTGACTTGGAATCTTAAAAAAACAAAGATATTTAAATTATGGCCTGTGAAAGTTGATACTGTTGGGTTCAAGTTGCTGTGTCTGACAGAAACATCATGTTAGAGCAAAACTATTAGAGTAAAGTCAAGAGGAAAGTGTCCTTCAATACAAGTCAACAAATATTAACTAAATTGAAATGACTGAGTTTAAGGTCCCATATCACTATTCACACTTAGATGGTTTCATAATAAAATATATGCCCTTGTTCTGTCTAAAAAACCCCCAATATGAAACGTGTGTCTAAACCGTGTGGTTTGTTTGAATATGTTTCTCTCATTATGACATTGAGTGTATATGCCCCTGGAGAAAGAGAAACTCCCTGGTCCAGGTGTTAGTTCAGCCCACAGCCGGCTCCAGTTGAAGAAACATGTGTTGGCATGTCTATGCAGCCACAGTAAACATTAGAGCCCAGCACTGGACGGATGGACTGCACCAACTATCGGAGGTGTGACTGTTAATCTAGCTAATGACGGACACATTTTCAGTTAGAAAACAGGAAATAGGGAAATCATTTTGGGGCATTACTTCAATAAGTGACCGTGTAAACTTGTGACTCTGATTTAGACTTGAGTTGACACCATGTTCGATTTTGTCCATGGATGTGTCAGTCTAAGTTTACTTTCTTTGGCTGTATTTTCCTTCATCTTAACTAATGATAGGCAGTTTGCATGCAATAATTGACCCTTTGTGGGCTTTCTGATTAGTTAACTGTCCAACCAATCAGAGCAGGGAATCCCTGATCTAAGTATCAGCGCAGAAAGTGTAGGGTTACACAGTGAAACACTCTCTGTGTAGGCAGAGTCTAAATTGATTCAGATATATTTTAATTATTTTGAAAAATTCATAAAGATTTTGTTTTTCCTCATACACCTTATTGTAGTTTTGGGTAAAATTGAAAAAAAGAATCAAATGAATAAATATGAATAAAAGCTGGTCCAAAAGGGAGTCATTTTTTTAATGTTTCAAATGAGCGTGAGACCAGCAGCAGCAAAACATTTTGTCTAACCTAGAGACAGTAACTAAGGAGGGCAGGACTTGATTGAGGATTGCTTCCTGGAAAAGGTGGAGCTTGACAAAAAGTTTAATAATAACCAACAATGTTTTTGCTGGTGCTTTAAATATAATATCTATCAGCACAGTCAGCTTAAAGTCATCAATGAGCATCTTCACTCATTAGACCATAACACCGAGACACTTATGATAATGCACAGAGAAAAACATCACAGGCATGAAGTGTAGACGCTGCTGCTGATGAGCTCTGACCACTGGTTATCAGTTAATAATAAAATATGATGATGACATAGATTATGAGTTTTTATTTTTTACCTTTACAATCAGATTTGCCACCATGTTTTCAGTTTACTTCTAACACAACAGGAGGTAAAATACTGCCTTAGGTGTTCTGCGCCCCCTGGTAGTGTAACACGTCAGTAACATGCATCACATACAGGCAAGTATACAAACAAAAACTATGACGCCAATGGATGCGAATGCACACACAAGGACAAACTGCAAGTATATTTCCAGCTTAAAAATGACACCTGCACCAGGCGGAAATGAGAGGATACACCTGCACTTCACACCAAATTGCTTTGCACATTTGGGCCCTTGGTCTGAAAGTCATAGTGTTGTAAGCTGAAGATGGCACATTCGTCAGCCATCACTGTTCTGTTTGAATAGAAAAATTGTTATTATTGTCATTATTTTTACCTGGTTCATGTCTTTTTTGCCCATGCCAAACTTGTAGTGTCCGAGCAGGAAGGGCCAAACCTCCTTCCTGATTTCATGCTGAACTCCACCGTAGTAGACCAGCCGCAGCAGCTCCAGCTCCTTGTAGTTCTGCACACACAGAAAAGAAGGATTATGTGGAAATATTGCACCAGAAGAGGAAGAAGAAGCTGACAGGAAAGAAACACCTGCTGAGAAGAACAAGAGGAAGAGAAGAAGCATCAATAATGAAAGAGCAGAAGAACAGAGTGATCAGTGCGGAGAAGGACGCCTGCAAAAAATAGAGGACACAGATATGAATCACAGATATGAACAGGGTGTGAATTAGTAATGAGGACTTCATTGGAGCTGAAGAATGAGTACAGTCGAGCCTTAAATAGCTGTGATGGGTCCATTCTGCTCTCTATAATGAGACTTCATCTCTCTGAAACTCATTAAACTTTCATTACAGAGAAGACGAGCGTGGAGAGACCAGAAACATGTTCTCAGACTTTAAATGAATCTACATCTACAGAGAGGGGGGAACTGGGTTAGATATGGAGGGAGGGGGAGTCGGAGGAACATTTTAACTCAGTTATAGAGTTCTTAAAGCTTCTGCTCTGGAATAAACTCATAAATATAACTCTATACAAGGGTGGGAAGTTCAGGTTTTGAAGATGACTTCATTTTAAGCTTTATATCTTTACAAGAGTCCTAGACAACTCAACCTATTATCAGTGATTTTAGTTGATTATTTCTCCCCTTCAATGATACCAATTAGTATTGTATTTCACATTGTTGGAAAGTCTGATTAGTCACCTTTACAATGAGGCAAAGCTTGTAAAGCTCAGGCATTTGTGGCATGAGCAGCATAGCTAAACATGTGGGTAGCTCCCCCACAAAAAAATAAAAAAAAAATCCCAAATCCCCAGCAACTGGAAGCTGGTTCTCCTGGTGTCAGTCCTGGTACCATTTCAGCATTGAGGACCAAGTTCAGGAAGACTGGTGAAGTCAAAGACAGACCGTGAAGTGGGCGTCCCAGCAAGACAACACCCCGAGAAGACTGGTTCCTCACCCTTGTGCCACTGAGAAATTGTGGACTTTCTTTCAGGGGAGGAGGGACTATTGGCACATTTTTTTGGGGGGGGGGGGGGCGCTACCCACATATGTAAGAAAAACTGGGCCAAGATAAAACACCCATCTTTAGTGTATCAGAGTTTGTAAACTGATCCAATGGAGGTTAAGATAGTCTTAACTACAGACAATACCTCGAGAAAAATAGTCTACATCAGAGCATTTTATTAATAACTTAAGGCAAACAGCCAATCCTTGTAGTAGATCTTAGGTGGGCTGAGTAGATTTTAGGAGACCTTGCTGACTGGATTGACCCTTCTGTGCAGCAGAAAATGAACACTGACAGTTCATCCCCACCTTCAGACTCAGGACAGGAGCACTCTGCACAAAACTGACAAACTTTATAAGAGTGTTGGTGCTTGAAGCTGATTAGCACAACCTTCTTTGTAAGACCTTGAAACAGAGAAGATGGCAAATAAAATTGGAGTTCTAGTGCGGGCCAAATTTACTTTATTTTTCAGGACTTGCTAACCTTGCAGTGCAGATGGATCGGCCTGATTTAATTTCTGTAATCAGGCAGATCCATTTTGCCAAGCTCCAATCTACAGCAACTTTCCCAAAGCAGGATGGCCCAATCAGCGTCCTTTGGAGGAGGAAGGAGTGGGAGTTACGGGCAAGAAGGTTGTTTCTGCTCCATTTCTAACATGTTTTGCTGAGAGTTTGTTTTACGAAGAGGCTCACCTCCCGTCTTTTATACCACAGCAGTAGTGCCAATTATCTGATTGGCCCATAATGATGCAACGATGATCCAATCACCTACCAGATATTCTTTTGAAAGGTTCAGTCCATTCCCAAACCCTTTCTTTGGGCTCTTTACCAGATTGCCAAATAAAATAGAGATACAAATCTTTGGCCTTAAGTGGGCTTAAGGTTGAATTGACAGCACCATATTGAGCACCATTTTAAACATCAGATCAACCTATCAGACTGAAATCAGAGCATCATATGATTTCTAAAACACCTTGAAAAAAGCTGCTGTGGTTTAAATGTTCATCACAATGTCTCAAGAAAACCAAGTTATCTCAGGTAATCTACAACTGAAGCAGATCTCTATGGCACCTCATTATTCTTCTGGGTAGTCTCCTCACAGGCTGAATCAGCTGATGGTTATAAATTATAGTTGTCATCAGGACCGTTTCAGCCCAGCATCAACGATCAGTTTTATGTGAGGGTTCAGATCAATACCAACTATATGACCCAATGATGACTCTGCAGTCTGCTGAGATGTTTTTAATTTGCTGATGAAGGACCTTATGTAGAGTCAGATGGTTCAGATGATTTAAATACACACTCTGTCATCATCTGTCCGTCACATATCTGTTCCTCTCGTTCTCTGACTCTTCACTCACCTTACAGTCCTTCTGGTATTTGCTCCACACCTCTCTGCTGAGACCTCCAGACGCCTCGCAGGGTCTGTCAGGGGGGACGATGTTGTGATTGACCAGAGCTGACAGGTGAGTCCTCACAGTGGACAGGTGTCTGCAGTATGCCAGCCCTGATGGACAGGTGAGACACAGACACAGACACATGAGTGACAATGAGCATCGTTTACGGAGGGTCAGGGCTGATATTTTTGATAAAAGGACAAGGAAAAACATCTCCCAGAGGCCCAGGACGATAAATGATGAAAATGAAGAACTGTTGGAGTTTAACTGTGGAGAACAGAAACCTGATCAACAGGTTTAGCTTAATGAGACAGACACAAAAGAAAGAGCTGTGATCCCGTAACATCATTTCTTATCTATACTGTCCAGCATGAGCACAGATTATGTTACTACTCAGGTTCATAAACATTCATTTTTGATGACGCTCTGATAGAGCTCTTGTCTCTGTAAGGCTCCCTTCCCCACATGGCCCAGTTCGCTCATACTGGTTTACAGATCAACTCAGTGGTGATTGGTCATTCAGTGCTGCTTGGCCCCATGTTGTCAACAACTTTTCATTTATTCTACTGTCTTTTCTCTGCACTGGGCTTAGCATTCTGAGCCAATGGGCTTGAACTGCTTATATAACAAAGGCAGGGCATCACACTGGTAGGTCTGTTCGAGGGGGGTGGACTACTGGAGCTGTGAAGACAGGAAGAGGGAGGTGTCCTGATGCTGTAGACTTTTTGTTTTGTTCATTGAAGTGCTTTGTCAACTGGAGGACATGTTAAACACACTTAAGGGGATGTAGGGCATGTAAAACTGGAAAAGGCTGAATATGGGCTCTAAAAGTTGTGGAAGAGTAACTTACAGCAGTTGAAAGCCTCTGGGAACGTGTCTTAATTTTTAAGATTTAATATAATACCCAAGTTCAACGTGTCATTAACACCACAAATGTACTTTCAGGTCCATATGCTCAACTACATGCTCACTAACCCCATAGTCATGATGAAAGCACTGTGGGTACACCGTCCATCCCCATGCTAGCCAATGTTGTGTGGGTGTTTGAAGACGAGGGGGACAGCTTTGCAAAGACAAGGAACCATCTACCTCCAAAATAGCAGACTGCTGTAAATAGGGGTATGCTGAGATACCCAGAGAGGAATCAGTCCCAGAGACCAACAGTCAATCCAGACACCCTGAAGAAGATTAGCACGCTGGAGGAAGAGCTGCTCAAACTACAACCAGGGTTTGTGGGGAGCTGCAGCCTATCTGACATTGGGTGGTAGATGAGGTACACCCTGCACCGGTCGCCAGCCAATCGCAGGGCCACATGGAGGGACAGTCAACCATTCACTCTCACACTTATACCTGAGGGAAATTTGGAGTCTCCAGTCGACCTATTGAGCGTGATTTTGGTCTGTGGGAAGAAGCTGGAGTGCCCGGAGAGAACCCACACATGCATGGAAAGAACATGCAAACTCCACACAGAAAGACCCTGCCCGGCCCGAGGACCTTCATTCACTACCTGCTGCACCACCATGCCACCAAGAGGAAACCCATCTCTAATTATCAAAAAGCCTTGTTCTAAAAAAGCTCATTTTACAGTTAAGACGATTTCTCGGAGGAAAGTAGTTTTGTTGCCTTTGAGTGGGACGTACTTGATGTCTATTTATTATCTTACTGGCCGAGTTATTTATTACAAAATAAATGATGTCTAAAACCCACAGACTTTGTACTTCCAGTTTCTGAGCTACCTAATATTTCAAAAACCGTGCAGAGGTCAGCCCTAAATCTATGAACAATTGATAGTCTGAATATGTGATCATGAATATTCATGAAGAAAGTTTCTGTTGATCTGTGTTCCCAGGGTCTTTTTGTGAGCCTCTATTGTGAGCCTACAGCCGTCAGAGCACCCAGTGTTCAGGGGACCCAGCCTCCATAGCCTGTGTGCACCGCTCAATCAGATCCTAAATTGGATGTACGGTGTACAGATTGTGTCACCACCCATTTCTACATACTGCCCTGTCGCCTAGCAACCTAAACAACTGCACTCTAACAAGCTGATATAATGACAGAAATTCAAATTGGTTTGAGCATGTGGGCCTGTGCTTAAAATATCAATTCAGCAATATATTATCATGTACTGCTTGTTGATACAGATTTTACAGATTCAATCCTGCCCAAAATGCTGTTACAGCACCTGTAAATCATGTAAATCAGGGTTGAGTTCGAAATGTGGCAGTAAAAGTCCCAGCATCCTTTAAGATTAGGCCTTACTGGTTTTGTTTTAACGAAAAACAACAGAAGTCGATAGCAATTCTAAAAAGGGGGTAGTCAGTGTCCACAGTTTACTTCATACATATTGTATGAGTTTACTTTACTACATATTGTGTCATGAGGTTGCAAGAATTAATCAGTCCTAATAGCTAGTGAGGTCAAATTTTGACTGGGTTAGTAACACCAGTATTGTAACTACTAGGAGCTTGCATGTACAGAGCGTGAGTTAGCTTAAGGTGGTGACTCTGTGGCAACAAGCCATGTGGTGGATCATGTAATTTATCATTATTGCTTCTGGATAGGCGTAGGTTTAGGGCGTCTCTTTGCGAAGCATTGATCCTGTTATTGTTCCACAAGAACCCTCTGTTTCTTTAAAATTCCCAAATATAGATTTACTGTGGGCAATCCAGCATTCTTCATCTTTAATATTTTAACATGAAACACTGAAATATGCCTAAAATAAACAAACTGTAGTGAATGAAAGCTAAAGCCCAAATATCTATATCCATGATGAGACCTTCACCTTTATGATTAATTTACACATTCTTTATTCCACAATGTTTCCTTTGCTTGATTTAGATACTTGTGCTTACTTTTTGTTTTTAATTTCACTGTTTCGAGAATACTTAGCTCTCTAAGTTGTTTGGTGTCTCAGGTGTTGAACATTAACTCTGAACAAACACACAAAGGGTTTCTGTTCTCTAAAACCACATGTCAGAGGAACATGATGTTCTTACATCCATAAAAAGCTCTGGACACGATCTGCCTCTTCATGTTCTGGCACAGCATCTTCAGAGGAACGCTGCGGGAGAGGACAGACAGAAACACATCATCAATGAGAAATGGAAGATCATAAAAGCTTTTTAATATTTTGACTTTAACCACAGTAACACCAGTGTCTGTGAAAGATGAAGCTAAAGTGCTCCAATGATTCGCTGTAACAGATAAATGGACCAGAGGCTGACTCTGTGGCAGCTCGGACGCCTTCAAACCGCATAAAAAACCCCACTGCTCAGGAGGAACAGTCAGAGAAGCTGCAGCAACCAAACAAAATTATCTAACATGTATGGGATGTTGGCAACACATGAAATTAATTTTAAACAACAATTTCAAATCAAATAAACTAGACGGGTAATCGTCTCCATCACAATCCAAAGAGTAGATGGTGATATGCTCATTCTAAGAAACTCTAAACATCATTACGTGCTGTATTCCAAACACAAAAAAGTAAAGTTTAGATAAATAATAAGTTCAGATTTAAGTTATTATCTGAATAACAGCAGCACTGTAACTTTTTTTTGAAATCACATTTTATTTTTTATATCATATTTAAGCCTCACTTACTTCATTTTCTGTTTTTACTGCCCTTCTTTTTCAGCTACACTGACCAGCCACTTTATTACACCTTGTTGGTACCAGGTTTACCAGTATAGATTTAACAAGGTGCTGGGAAAATATTTCATTTATTTTGGTCTATACTGACATGTTGGCATCACACAGTTGCTGTACATTTGTCAGCTGCACGTCCATAATTTCGATTAAAGATAGACATTATCATGTTGTAGTTTTTGGCTTGTTACTGGTATGTGTCCACTTTTTGGACACTGGGTCTCATAAGTTGCATTTTAGTCAAAATCTGACAATGCACAAAAAGGATAAAAAAGGATTTAAATAAATGTTACTGTTTATCATTGTTATGTGTATGTAAGATGCAGACTAATACCGCTTTCACACTAAAATTAACTAAAATATGCAGGTTTTTTAAACGCGGGTTAACCCGCTAACAATCGGCAAGTGACCCCTTTCCCACTGCCAGCAGACCCAGGTCTAACCGGCAGCAGACGAGCTGCGTGGCTGTTTTTTTTCCTCTGGTGCATGCAACTGATGTCATCACGTTGATGACATCATCAGTGCAACGAAACACGACCATGTAAACAATGGATAGGAGCATGGACGCCGTGGACATGGTGGTCAACTGTTTTCTGTACTTTGTACTTTTGTCCCTCTTTAAAAATGTACAAACTTGGCTCTGATGATACAAAGGCGGATTGAATTTGTTGCTGAGACGACAAAGAGTCACGTAAGTTACAGACGGAGGGGACGGGTGCGATGTTATGCCGTGGGCACGTTACACCGGCGTCATCCGTAAATTAACGGGTTGACCTGGGTGTGATAAAAAAAAAAAAAAGAAAAGGGCCTTTGTGTATTCAAAGTGGAACCGAAGGGTTAAAAATTTAAAATCAAAATAAGTTTTAATTTTCATGGACAGGACTAGATCGAGTTAACAGAACTCAATCAGTTTTTCTAGAAATTTAACCAATCAATAATCAATTTCGGCCTTTTTTCTGACCTGTCCACTTTTTGGACACTGGGTCTTTATGAGTCACATTTTAATTGGGCTGATTAAGAGTTAAGTTCCAAAGCAGCTGAATTTAACAGCTCCATAAATGTCATGGTCATGGATAGGTGAATAAGTGAAACACTCCATCTTGTGCCAGATTAAGACCAAACATATCTACTCTTAAAGATCTACCAATTGCCAAAAAGATCAACTGGTAGATCATGATCTACAGGTTGATGATCCCTGTTTTAAATGTCTCAGGCTAAAACTATTGATCTTGAAAAAACAAATTTTCATTAGAAAATGTTTTTTCTCCTTGCGGCCGTACGTGTGGATGTCTGCTGGGTCGTGTATGCAGGTGCAGCCAGACTGGAGGTCAAACGACAGGTTACTGCCTGCCGTGGTACAGGACTGGCACACCGACTCGTGACTGGTTACTTCTGCCTGTTGCCACGACGACGGGCTGCCTCCGAAACCCTGCATCTCCGTCACATCCCCGTGGTCTATAAAAGCAGAGAGAGGTGAGGAAGTAAGCAGACATTGGGAGTGAGCGTGCTCGGAGACATGATGACGACTGCAACACTCTTCATTCATCGCTCTGCTGTGTTCTCTACTCTTACATATTATGACATCGGCCCCTCAGCTCAACCATTAATACATCTGTACATGTATTCTTCTTCATCACACCAGGAGATGGGGAGATGGATGGAGAGTTTGACACTCATGGTACATGTGAGAGCTGGAAAAACAAGCCAGGAAGAAGAGGGGGGCGAAGGCTGGGGAGGACTGGCAGAAAGGATGCTGGGAGTTCTTGCTGGTTCAGCTCATTCAGAGGGGGGCAGAGGAGACAGCAGGGACAACAAACAGAGGGAGAAGAAGAAGAGAGGAAAGGAAGAAGGGGAGGAAGATATTTCCACAAAGCTGTTTGGCTTCTCTGCAGAAACTCAGATCTAAGCCAGAGTTCTTGTCCAAATTCAAGTCAATCAGATCTCACTAGACTCACCATTATCTGACACGTTCGCCAGAACATCCTCTTTCAGGATGTAAAACAATGAAAGGCCTGAATTGACTGTAACACCTTAAAATATCTGCTAATGAGCAAAAATGTTAAGGTGCCTTAAAAATGAAATTTACCACCCTGTATAGATGTTCTACCTGAAGACCTTCATCATCTTTTAGTTTTATTGGCAGATATTTTCTCATGATTAAAAGTGATTCAATGCTTATTTATGCTCTTAACTGCTTGTAATAAAATATGTATCTGGGTTTGCCAGTGAAGGTGGATTAAGAAACTTTGGATCTGAAATGAGCCTCAAACTCTAAGATCTAAGTTTATGCTGCAGTTTGGTTCTGTTTGGTTTGAAAATCCTGATCCTGCTCATCTTTCAGGATCAACTAAAAACAGACCTCAAGGTCAGGTAGGCATGCTTGGTACCCCAAAAGAAGGGAGTCAACGACAGGACCGTACAGATTGCTTATTTTGGCGCCTTTCCCAATTTAGGATGAAATGCAATAATAGTGTACTATTCTGAACCAAACTGGACCAGACTGCTTTGCAGAAACACACCAGAGGAGAGGGGGACAAGGGGTGGGGCTGACGCTCAGGCCATGCAGGATGCAGAAAGCCAGAACAAGACACCAAAAAGAAAGATCTCAAAAACAGTGAGAACAAATGGACACCAGCCAACACAGAAGGGAGGAGGAGAAATCATAAAAATTCAACATCACATAAATGCTCTTCACCTTAATTCTTCAGGTTGGAGCTGATGACCTGTCATAAATATGAAGCTGCTCTTTGGTCATTAAAGTCCCCCAAAAACAAAAACAAAAGATCGAACAGAAAAATGCTGCAGGGGGGCAGGACCGCCATGAGGCCCCTCCCCCTCTTTACTTAAGTACTAGACGGGATCAACAAGTGTTTTCGCTCACAAGGCCTCCACGTCTCTACTACTGCGGAACCCCACAGGACCGTAATGACAGGGGAGGGGGCAACGGGGGAGGGGAGGGGGAGGGTGTGGCAGGTGGGGGAGTTGGTGAAGAATTACAGTGAACAGCATTGCAGCAAACAACTGCACAGACAAGAGGAGAGAGAGAAAGAGAGAGAGAGAGACCAGAGAGGAACAGACTGAGAGAGGGTTTTCATCACAAATATGCAGGAACACAGAGTCGTTCTCTTCAAAATAAAACAAAAACAGGTGCAGATTTCCCATGCAAAAACTCTCAAGCATGTTGCAAGTGAGAAATGAGAGGACAGAGGGAGACAAGGGTCATCAAACCAAAGGAGTGCAGAAACGTTCAGAAAATCATTGAAGCCGTTCTTTTTGCCACAGCGTAAACCCAACAGTGCTGAGTCATCGTTTACCAGCTCACACCTTTTCAAGGCAGGAAGCAATACGAATCCAGGAATTCAACACAGAGGGACCCTCAACAGAGGTCAAACCACGGGAAAGAGGGAGCAGCATCCGGCGTAAAACAAGTCTGTCTGTCAGGTGTAAAGGAGTCAGAGAGAAGGGGCTGAGGGGTGTCAACAGGTGCCCTAGTATCAACCAGATTTATGAAAATGTCTGTACTTCAGACTGGATATAGCCCTACCAGAAAAGAAAGTCAGATGTCTATAATGGCCACTTCATACTAAAAGCATGTGGCTGACATGCATGCCAGCTCGCAAGACTATTACGTTCAGACCAGGTGAGAGTGTGATGTGTTATGGCTCCATCTCCCTGCCCCCACAGATCCATCTCTTCATAAAATTCATATTAAGAGCTTCAGTAGAAAGCTTAAGAAAGAACCGCAATAGATTTCTCAATAAGTGACCTGATTCACTGAATAAGTGACCAAGAAAACTTCAGAATAAAAGCATGAACGAGGGGAGTCTCTCCACAAGAAAGGCAAACTAAGCTTTTTACTTTGAAAGGCACAGACAGGAAGTGTAACTAATCTGTTGTCTTGTCGGTGACATATTCTACAGCTGTGGACATAGGCTGGTTGACCAGATGATGGTGGATGTGGTGATGTGTTTGGACCGATCAGGAAGCTCTGCTCTAAACTTAATCAGCCTCATAAGCTTGGATGTCTCTGTCTCTCCACCTCAGGTCCCCCTGTTGAACTTTATCTCCACACTGTTGGGCTCAGCCTCAGGCAGCACACAGACCAAGCTGGGGGACGAGGGACAGAAAGGTTGGGATGGGGGGGTGGGGGAGGGGGGTCGGTGCCGGGTGGGGGGGTGAGGAGGCGGGTAGGACGTCCGAAGCCAGGGTGAGCTCTCAGGAAAGGGTCGGGGTGGGGTCAGGGTGGGTGAGTTAGGGTGATAAAAACCTTTCATGACATTAGGGTCTGTGAGGTTCCGCGAGCAGATCATTGAGATCATTGCATGGAGCCTATCTTCCTCTTCCTCGTCGTCGTCCAGCGACGGAGCACGGCTGCCCGTAGTGTGGTGGTAGTTTATGGTGACTGCGTGCACCAAGGGAACGACAGAGAACATAGTTAGAGAAGAGCCACCTACAGGCCCTGAGGCATTATGGGAAAAAAGCAGCAGACTTCACCCTAACTTCTCAAACACACATCACCAGACGACAAATCCAGGCCGCACACACAGATTCTGTCTTCTATACGTCCAACCACAGTGGGATGGTGATATGTCTTTATTATGATTCGATTCTTGCAGCACTTTGAATAAAAATATAGACGTTTTCCTTACTAGCGTCATATCGATATCCGGGGTATACTATCCGGAACACATAGTCTGCCGCTGTGTCTTCGTCACTGTTCCTGTCCTGATCGATGAGCCGTGCTGAGCTGCTCCTCTTCCTCAGTTTAGGAAACACTTTACCCTGTAGACAAATCACAAAATTAAAAGTGAACGACAGGGTCTTTTTCTTCTCGTGACTTTAGGCATGTCATGGAGGATACGTACAGCGGACAAACCCAATCTCCAACGAGCTGGCTGCACATCATTATGTATGGATTAGCAATCGACAAATCTTTTAAATACGATACCTCATTAAGTCTTCAAGGGAATTTCTTTGAGAAAAGAGTGGTGCAGAAATGAGTCCAAAAATGCGAAAGTGAATAAGCATTAGCATTCCTGGTTTTCAAGCCTGAAACTAAATGGGATTTAGAATAATGGTTTTGGATAAATGCTTGAAATAAAAATCATGGTGAACACATGCACATGAGATTTTAATGTTAAATGGGAAACTATAAAATACATCTGATATTGGTTGTTTATGAATCTTAAACCTTGTTTGTGTTTTTGTAATGGACAGTTGCTAACTAATTGCTAACAAGGACTGGAAAATTGGCCAGTGACCCTGCTGCAAGCATGTCTGATCATTGTTTAATAATCCATAATTCATACACTATTGCCACATCCATGAAGACCAATTTGATCAAGTCATTTGATTTAAAGGAATTCTTGAAACAAGAGACCACAACAAGTTTGCAGTTGGAGATCTGTAGCTGTGACAAGGACTCTGTGCTTAAATAAATGGATGTGGATCAGTCTGATCCTGGACTGCAGCCATTATATCTGTTTGAACTGCTAACACAACAGCTTGGATGTAAATTTAAATCAATGCCTCACTTGTGTAAGTATGAAACGATCCATATATGTTGCTTAAGATGTTACAAACTTGCCCCTTAACAGTAGCATGTAAAGTTCCATCAATGATGAACATGAAACCTTTGCAAAACATATGTCACAATAAAGTCTTCATTTGTCATGGAAAAGCTTTGACTTTAATTGCACTTCAACAACTGCAACCGAATACTGTGTTTTTAAACAGCAGTTCAACGAAACTCAGAAGATAAACTAAACACTAAACCAGTGACAGATAACAGACACAAATTAGACAAAATCATCTCTTTGAGTATTGCACAGACATTATCTGTTTGTGAAATTATGGGATTGTTTTTATGGGAAAGAAGGGGCTGTAGCTATCGAAAAAAAAAATTAAAATAACAATCTGTTTCATTTTGTAATGATACCATTACTGCAGAGAAAAATGACAATAATTGAATAAATGGGAAACACCTTCTGATGTAATATTTAGGTCTGAAGGTGGTTAATCAGTGACATTGACTAAAGCAGACATACCTTTCCCTTCTGGGACCAAAGCGGGGGCTCCAGCTGACCCCGCGGTGAGAGGCCTGTTTCCAGACAGGAGAGAAAGGCCAGGAGGTGACCACCAGGGGGGAAGTGGAGAGGGGGGCGCTGGATCCCATCCTGACTGACCAGAACCAATGTACCTCCACAATCAGCTGGAGTAGGGTGAGGATGGAGATGAGGATCAATGAGGACATATATACAAAACGCCAATTCCAATGAAGTTGGGACGTTGTGCAAAACTTAAATGAAAACAGAATATAATGATTTGCTAATCATTTTAGACCTGTTTTAAATTGAAAACACAACGAAGACAAAATTATTAATGCTCAAACTGATAAATTTTATACTTTTTGCAAATATTCACTCATTCCAAATTTGATGCCCGCAGCACTTCCCAAAAAACCTGGCACAGTTGCATGGTTACCATTGTGTTACATCACCTTTTCTTTTAACAGTAAGCATTTTGGGAACTGAGGACACTAATTGTTGAGCATGTTGGGGGATTTTTTTTCCATTCTTGCTTGATGTATAACTTCAGTTGCTCAACAGTCTGAGGTCTCTATTGTCATATTTTTTGCTTCATGATGCATCGCACATTTTCAACGGGAGACAGGTCTGGACTGCAGGTACCCTTTTACCTCAAAGCTACGCAGTTGTAACATGTGCAGAATGTGTCTCGGCATTGTCTTGCTAAAATAAGCAGGGATGTCCCTGAAACAGACGTTGCTTGGATGGCAGCACATTTTGCTCCAACACCTTTCAGCATTAATGGTGCCAAAGGAGTTCTAACTTGCACTTGTAGATGAAACAATGAACTATGTTAACTAACAATGATTTTCCAAATTGTTCCTGAGAGCGCCGTAAATCCTTTACAGAATGATGTTGATTTTTAATGCAGTGTCGCCTGAGAGATTGAAGGTCACAGGAATTCAGTTGTTTTTCATATTTGCTGCTTACATGCAGAGATTTCTCCAAATTTTCTGAATCTTTTGATTATATTAGGGACTGCAGATGATGAAATCCCTAAATTACTTGCAATTGTATGTTGACAAACTTTGTCCTTAAACTGTTGGACTATTTGCTGATGAAGTTGTTCACAATGCAGTGAACCTCGCCACATCCTTGCTTGTGAACAACTGAGCCAGGTGTTTTTTGAGAATTCCTCAACTTTCCCAGTCTTTTATTGCCCTTTCCCAGATTTTTTAGAATGTGTTGCAGACATCAAATTCAAAATAAATGAATATTTGAAAGAACATTAAATATTTGGTCTTTGTATTGTATTCAATTGAATATAGGTCAAAAAAGTATCTACAAATCATTGTATTCTGTTTTATTTATGTTTATCTTTATTAAATAAGGTTTGTATTACCATTACATAGTCTTTAAAATGATTTCGCATTGTACAGTGTACTTACGGCGTTGGTGACAGTGGATGCAGACAATCTGGCGTAGAGGGACGGTTAGTGCATAGTCCCAGTAAATGCTGATGGTAAGAAATTAAGACTTGGTTTAAATGAAGCGTCATGGACAGTGGCCTAAACTCAGATCCTTTAAAGGATAATTTTACCCCATCAACTTGAGCCAGTCAGTGACGAGACCGTTATTAGTGAACTGGCCAAATGCTGAAGTGCTTCACTTACAAATCATTCATAAAACAAATGTAACACCCAATTCATTATGATGTATTAATGTAAAGGTAAGCGTGGAGTCAACCTCTTCTCCAGGTCACAGTCTCCCAACGTGCCATTGATCAGCTGATTTGGCGTCCACTTTAACGTGAGGTTTTCTCCGGCCTGGTGCAGTGATAGGTAACCCCGCAGCACCTCCATATCCTTCTTCTGTTAATGGAGAAATGAGAAGAAAGAAAGGACTGTTTTATGACTTAAGGATGATTATAAATCTTTAGGGATTATCCCAATTTAAGATTTATATACTCAGATAACATACTAAATAAAACCAGAAATATAAAGTATCGGTGACATTTATGGAAGTTCATTAGTGAATGTTAAATGTTCTTGAGCTCGTATAATTCTTTTCTAGTTTTAGAAAGTGTGAAAAGTCCGTCTTACTAGTGTGATACATGCCAACAGTACCATCATGCATTAGTGTTGGTGTGTGTGCAGTCATTCAAATGTGTGTGTTAGCATGTTTGTATGAGAAGGAGAGCCCTGTGGGAGAAAGACCTGTTCCCATTCTTAATCACACACAAACGCTGCTGCAGAAACATCAGACTGAAGAAGGATGTCAGCATGTGAGTGTGCATCACAGTGATTTTTGATACCACTGTTGTTTGACATTCATGTATAGCAGCTTAGTGGGGGCCTCGGGTTTGAAGATCCCTGCTTCATGAACATCAGCTGAATAAGGCATTTCTTAGACGTGAATTTACACAAAATCTGGAGGACAACAGACTGAGGCAAATTCTGTTGATTTACAGCAAATATGAGGTCTTATTTCATGTCTTGCTTTATCTCAGTGTTCACTTCGGCTACTTTAAGTGATATAGATCCTTGGTTTCCAACCTGAAGCCTGTTGCAGCAGCTCTGTGTAAGATCCATCTAAAGTTCTGGTGTAAAATCCACAGTAAAGCTTTTATTGAAACTATACTCCTCAAAAAAGGTTAGGAAATGTGATTTTAAACAATTATTTCTCCCCTTTAATAATACCAACTAGCTATGTTCTGCATATTGTTGGAAAGCCTGATTAAATTACTTTTACAAGGAGGTATAACCTTCAAGGATTGTACATTCATGGCATGAGTAACACAGCTAAACGTGTAGATAGCACCCCCCAAAAATGTGCCAAATTCTGGAAGCTGCTGTTCAGGAACGCAGAGTGGCAGCATTAATTGCCCTGGTACCATTTCCAAACTCAGGGCTAAGTTCAATGAGACTGGTGACGTCAAACACAAGACCGTGAAATGGACATCCCAGAAAGACAACACCCCAAGAAGACCGGTTCCTCACCATTGTGTCACTGAGGAACCATGAGCTCTCTTCCACAGAAAGAGGGGATCTGAACACATCAAGATATGTTCACTTCAAATAAACCAAACTGTCCTGTTTAGTGAGCGAGGAACACAAACTGTGTGAATTAGGTGATTTAGGAGAAGTCAAGAATAAATCTCATCTTATTTCATATCAAAATCATATTAATTTCAGAACAAATTTATCGCTTTTCTTCTTCACATTTATTCCAAGTAACAGGACCTTTTAATTTAAGAGATGTAAACTTAACCTAAAGCGTGACTTCTAAAATATTTTCTTTGTACACATGAAGTATTAAGGATCATCAGTTGGTATCTGAACATTCTAAAGGGAGGTTCATTCATTTTATAATCAGGTGTCTTGTGAGTCTCTCTGGGCTCTTGACATCACTGATGGCTTACACAGTGATAAAATCAAACCAATCAACCATTTAACTGGACTAAGATACAGTTTCCATAATCTCAAACTGAGCATGTGCAGACATACCGGTTGCACTAGAACATTGTTTTTGCCGTAGAGTAGGTGAGTTCTGGAGTTCTGGTGAAGGGACTCAACGTACTCTCTCGCTGACGCTGCAAACCGATCCTCGGACATGCTGCCACTTGACTGCCTCTTCCGGATCTACAGAAATAACAAGAAGACATTAATAAGCCAGCTTAGCTCAAACAAAAGCAAACAGTGCAGACATCCAGGGGGACCCTGAGCCAACTGATCTCTTCACTCACCCCCAGAGCTGGCCGGCGCCCAGAAGCAGTGTCTTGACCCCGGTGAGCTCCATGGATCCTGTGCCGCTGGACAAGCTCGTTGGCTGAAGGATCCGTCCAGAAATGATCTGACGTCTTCAGTTTAGTGTACTCTAGAGCACAGGGTCCCACTGAAAATGCAAAGACACATTGAGCCATTAAAGATCCTTTTTTCTTCACTGCCAACGTTTTCTCTCTCACCATCGTGCTTCTCTTTGTTGCACAAACTTCAGTTCTTAAATTCACACTTTTTAGAGCTGTTCTTGACTCTCCAAAAAGAAAATGTCAGAATTATTTAGGAGCAAGTCATGAGCATGGTTACTCAGTAGAAAGACAGAATCCACAGAATCCTGGTGGGTTATTACAAAGCACAACCTCAATGAAGATGGGACATTGAGTAAAAAGTAAATAAGCAGAATATAATGATCCTTTTCGAAGTATATTCAATTGAATACACTACTGACACAAGATATTTAAAGTTCAAATAATAAACCTCATTGTCTGCTTTGTATATATTCACTTGCTTTGAATTTGATGCCTGCTCAAAACCACCTGTTTGGAACTTTCCATGGGTGAACAGGTTCATTGGAAACAGGTATCATGATTGGGTTTAAAGGAGTATCCTGAAAGCCTCAGTTTTGCACAGGCAAAGATGTGGTGAGCTGGCTTCTCTGGGATTAAACTCTACTGAGATTGACTGAAGCAAAATGAAGATATGTGCTGCAGTCTGACGAGTCCAAGAGTTCTGCTGAATGAAAATGAAATATTGTAAGTCCCCATTTCAAATTGCTTTTGGAAATCATGGATGGCGTGTCCTCTCAGCTAAAGAGGAAAAGGATCATCTGTTATCATCACTCTACCATACAAAGCCAAAGCCATATATCAACAAAGTTCAAAAGCCAGCATCTGTGATGGTATGGAGGTGTGTAAGTGCCCATGGCATGGGTAACTTGCACATCTGTGAAGGCGCCATTACTGCTGAGAGGTACATACAGGTTTTAGAGCAACAAAAGCTGCCCTCCAAGCAACGTCTTTTTCAAAGACGCTCCTGGTTATTACAGCAAGACAATGCCAAGCAACATTCTGCACTTGTTAAAACAGCATTGCTTTGTAGAAAAAGAGTGTGGGTACTAGACTGTCTCCCACTGAATGTGTGTGGCACATTAACAAGCACAAATACAACAACTGAGACCTCAGACTGTTGAGTAATTGACATTGTACATCAAGCAAGAATAGGAAAGAATTCCACTTCAAAGCTTCAACAATTAGTGTCTCCGGTTCCCAAATGCTTATTAAGTGTTACAAGGAAAGGTAATTTAACACAGTGGTAAACTTGCCCCTGCCCCAGCTTTGTTGGAACATGTTGCATACATCAAATTTAAAATGAGTGGATAATTGGAAAAAACAAAGTTCATCAGTTTGGATATTCAATATCTTGTCTTTGTAGAGTATTGAAATGAATTTCGGTTACTAAGAATTTGAAAATCATTGTTTTCCGTTTTTATTTACATTTTACACAACAACCCAACTACTTTGGAAATAAGGTTTGTATGATAAAAGCATCACCCACCTCTACTGTCAGATTGATGGGTATTGCACAGCTTGTGGTATGTTTTATCATATATTTTTGACTGATTAAGATGGACTAACTTGCTTAAACTGCAGAGGGAAAGTGCACTCTTATGTCATTAAATATTCATTAGCACAATTACAAAGCACTTGATACTGCCTTTAGATACTTTTCATAAAGCAATACATTTTTATAGCCCAAAGCTGGAGTAAACTTTTGATTTTGGGTATGAAATTTGGCCTTGCTGGCGTTGAACATGTCCCAGCAGTTTCTTTTTTGGCCACAATGTGCTCCCATTCATTCTGCACACATTTTGTTGTCTCCTTTGGGACCCTCTCCAACTCCATCTTCAGTCTCATCGTCCTCTGGGCATTTATTCCCCCTCATGTCAATTATTACCCTCTCCATGATTTTCTTTCATTTCCACCCTGAAGTTTCCTTTAGTTTGTTCCTGTTTCTCTGCTTTTAAACCTTAAATCTGTTATTTCCTCCTGCTCACACACTGTTTCACTGTTTGCTCCTAAAACATCCCATAAATGGTCTCAATAAAGGAAGTTTTCATGAGCATAGCCCCTTGAAAAAAGTTAATTTGTTCAGTTGTTGACTCTTTCTTCATAAATATATTTCAGAACAGTATTTGAGGAACTGTTGGCAGAGTTAATACTCACCCAGCAGGGCAGCCAGGATGGGCCCGAACACTGAGTCATGCATCAGAGCTTCCCTCTCGTAATATTTACTGCAGAGAAAAACATAGAAAAAAACAAAATGAGTGAGTCAGAGATGATTAAATGTCAGCTGTTTCTAACGGAGGTCCTGCTGAGCTTAAGCCTTTTAAACTAAATATCATGTCATCATCACTTTGTCATCTCCGTACAGCAAAAGTAATCACAGCATTTAATCCAGCCATCCTCTCCAGGGTCCCTGTAATTGCTACTTTGGGGGTTGTGGGTTGGTCTCGGACTTGATTGGGACTTATTTATTATGAATAGGCACTAAATATGTTTAACAGACACCTTAGAAAGAGGCTACTGTAAAGCTGTCATTCCAGATGGACTTTGAAAACAAATAATTGACTGTTCGTAGTATTTTTGCAGCTGGTTGGTCAAGTTTAAGGATTAGTGTATGTCTGCGTTGACTAAAAACTAATTAAAAAAACACGTGTGAACTGGTTAATATTTTTGTTAAGGGGTCACATTCAAAAGCTTACTTAATGCTAAATACTGCATGACTCATGATGACTTAATGCATGAATTAATGTAGGATGCATAGTTACTCCCTGTTACTCATCAGTGTTGTCATGAATTTATTCAGTGAGTTCAACTTTTAATAAGCATTAGCTAAGGGACTTAAATTCACATAAGTTGGTATTGACTTGTATCCTTGCTGAGCAGATGGACCTGCCTGATTAGAATCAGGCAGCTCCATCTGGCCAAGCTCCAATCTATAGCAATTGTGAGCGGCCCAAAGTGGCATGGACCAATCAGCATCCTTTAGAGCAGGAAGAGGTGGGGGCCACAAGTAAGATGACAGCATGAAGTGACTGTGCTTGAATAGAGATAAGCATTGATAAACAGCTTTAATAGCCCTTTTATCAGATCTTGACCATGTTTTTTGCAAATAACAAACCAGTGACAACACCATTAACTTCTCATTAGGAAGGATATTTTTTGCTATACTACATGTTTTGTCTTGTGTTTGTTTTACAAAGCGGTTTCTGTTCTGTCCTGTACACCATGATAATACCACCTGCCTACTACATTACCTGATTGGCCAGTGAGAATCGGATTAATGGAACAATCATCCAATCACCTGCTGGATATGATTCTGAAAGGTCTCCAAGGGGGATGATTTCTTCGTTGATAAAAAACTCAATTGTCTCTTCCTTCCAGTCGTCCACGTTGCTGTCAAGCTCATCAGTGTCCACTCCTCCTCTGAGCTCCAGGCGGATGCTCTTCTGTTCTTGGTAAGACTGCAGCGCTGCTTCCCTATAGTGACAGTACTCCTCCATCATGGCCCTGCACTTGTCCACTACCTCTTTGGAAGCCTTGGACTGGCTTTCCCAAACACTTGCTAAAGGCTCTTTCCAAGATGGACTAGTGAAATATATTGAGTGCTCCATCTGGCGCATCAGGTTAATAGATTAGTAGTTTTCAAATACTGTTTTCCCTAGGCACATCAAAACCAAGTCAAATCTCAAGGCACACCTTGTTCATATTCTCATAAGATAGCCTTGCTTTGTGTTTTCATATCAAATAAGTCTTTGTGTACAACACTGACTCTAAAATTTGATGAAAAAGTATATCTTTTGAAATATATGGATGTGCATTCTTATAGTAATGGTGTATAACTATTCCTATAGTTTAGCGTATACCAATATTGACATTGATGTATAGAAATAATTTGTTTTTTTCTTCTACTGCACCTACGTTAAATGCACAACATATATTTCACACCAATAGTAAAATCAGGCACAATTTGCCCTTCAGCTAGAAGAAAAAACTCCCTCCAAATCTGCTGACACACACACGAAAAGACAAAGACTGGCCCCTCTTTTGGAGGTTTTTTATTTCAAATTAAAACAAATTAGCCAAAAATGTATGTCAATACATTTATATTATATGTCAATAATTAGCTCTTTCATGTTGCACCTTATACTACCGAATAGTTTCATTTTAACTTTTTTTTATTTCACATCTCATTTCAAGTTTTACTCATATTACCTTCTCTTAGCAGTTTGATTTCTGTATTGGCTTGAGCAGCATATCATGTATGACTGTTGAATTTTATTCTATTATTGATGTTGCAAATTATCTACAGTGGTGTCCAACATGAAAAACAAGAGGCCAGTTTAATTAAAGATATACATTTCATTTATTCAATCAGGGCATGGTCCGAAATAAACCATTTGGCCAGGTAGTTAGTCTTTTTACCAACAATGTGAATTAATGTCCCTGAACTAATGGTCTATTAAAGACAAACTCACTGAATTAATTCATAGTGACAACAATTTTGGTCAGTGATGAGTAACAGGAAGTAACTATGCATCCTACATTAATTCATGAATAAATCATCAGTCCTGCAATATTTATCATTCATTAAGCACATGAACGTGACCCCAGAAGTAAAGTCTTGAGCTCCTTTCAGACTCTGCTTTTGCCTGTTCTTGAGTTTTTCTTTGGTTGATTATAAACCAACAACATCATTAAGAAAATCTGTCAGAGCAGCATGGTCTCAGCTGATGTTTCTTCTTTAACAGGCTGATTCATCCGGCTGCGTGTCTGTGAACCCTGCTGACACTCTTCATGCGAGAGTGAACTAGCATCATCTCAAGAGTGTGTGATGCAGCAGACGTGGCTCAAACAAAACACTAAACAGAAATGATTCAGTCGTCCTGCAGACCAGCCGTGAGTCACTCTCACCTGGAGTTATCCACCATGTACTGAACGATCTTGTCCAGGACCTTCTCGAACAGCGCCGTGCGGACCCAGATATGTTTGATGGCTTGAGCAGAGAGCGGCTGTGGGGGGCGGCTGGTGGTCGACGAGCCCTGTCTCCTCAGAGGCTCGTGGCCCACACTTTGAGTCCTCCTGCAGGACGAGAGGCACAAAAATAACATTTATATATGAATAAACTTATTTGGTGAAGACTTATGAGAGAACAAAAATCATATTAATCCACATATTAGTTTGTTTGAAGAAGATTTTGAAGACTCTTCACTTAATCTAAATTAGTGAGTGTTACAGAATAACTCCATCACATTTGGAAGACAAGCACATAATTTTTGACTTCATCTCCACTGTCTTGTTCATGCTGTCATTTCAGTCTCGAATATTCATCCCCTCTGTGACATTTCAACCTAACAGTGAACATCTTGGAGGCAGAATGGATGATGAGATGAACCATCTTTATTCTCCAGCGGTGGTATCAGGAGGACCAGGCTCATCCTTTTAGGAGATCCAGACAGAAGTTGTCTTAGTTGTGCTTAAAAGTTATGCCCTTTCCAGAAATGCGTGAAATATCCCATTGTTATACAAAGCTTAATTCCAATGAAGTTGGGAAGTTGTGTAAAACAAAAGTGAAACAAAATACAATGATTTGCAAATCCTTTTCGACCTCTTTTACATCCAAAATGATCAAATTCGTTGTTTTCTTTTTAAATATTTGCTTATTTTGAATTTGATCTTAGCAACACATTTCACAACAGCTGGGACAGGGCCAATAAAAGACCGTAAAAGTTGACAAATGCCCAAAAAACACCAGTTGGGAACATTTTACAGGTAAACAGGTGAAGTGGAAACAGGTGAGTGCCATGATTGGTTAAAACAGGAGCATCAGTCTACACAAACAAGGACATGGTGAGATTCACCACTTTGTGTAAAACTGTATAAGCAAATTGTCATGATCCTGCCTTTTTCGTTTAGTTAAGTTACCCATTTTGTCTCATGTTTGATGTTTTGTCTCGTGCTTCCTGTTTTAATTTGAAAATTCACCTGTCTCTCCTTGTCTTTGTAGTTTTTGCTTCCTGTCTGGCTCTGTCACACCTGATCCCTGATTGTGCTTCCCCAGCTGTGTCTGATCACTCCCAATCACCTCATGTATTTAACCCTCATGTCTTCCCCTGTCTTGTTGCCAGTTCGTAGTACATTCAAGTCTCGTTCCAGCATTCATAGTTCTTGTTTTTCCATGTATCTCCTTGCTCAGTTTGACCTTGATTTTGTGTCACAATTTTGGACACTGTTGCCTGATCTTTTGGACTGCTTTTCCATGTACTAAACTCTGCCTGGTAATCATTAAACCTTTTAAAACCTTCCTTGACCTCTGTGTGGTGTGTCTCGCTCTAGTGTCCTGTCTTCTGGTTCTGACCTATTTCATGATACAAATAGTCAAACAGTTTCAGAACAATGATTCTCAACTTAAATTTGCAAGGAATTTAGGGATTTCATCACCCACATTGCATAATATCATAAAAAAACACTAAGAGAAGCTGAGGAAATCTCTGCAAATAAGCAGCAAGGCTGAAGACCAGCATTAAATGCTTATGCCCTTCATTCCTCAGGCGGCACTGCATTAAAAACAAACATCATTCTGTGAAGGATATTGCCACATGGGCTCAGGATCACCTCAAAAACCACTGTCAGTCATCGCAATTCATCGCTATATCCACAAGTACAAGTTAAAACTCCACCATGCAAAGCCAAAGCCATTTATCAACACCACCCTGAAACCCCACCAGCTTCTCTGAGCTGGAGCTCCTTTAAGATGGACTGATGCAAAGTGGAAATTTGTGCTGTGGTCTGATGAGTTCACATCTCAAATTGTTTTAGGAAATCATGGATGTGGTGTCCACTGGCCTGAAGAGGAAGAGGACTGTGAAGGCACCATAAATGCTGAAAGGTACATGCAGGTTTTTATGCAACAGATCCTGCCATTAAAGTGATGTGTTTTTCAGAGATGTCCCCCCTTATTCCAGCAAGACAAAGTCAATCAACATTCTGCACGTGTTTCAACATTGTGGCTTCATAGTATTAGAGTGAGGGTACTAGACTGGCCTGCCTGCAGTCCAGACCTGTTTCCCATTGAAAATGTGTGGCGCAATATGAAGAGCAAAATATTACATTGGAAACCCTGAAGAACCTCTGTTGAGCAACTGAAGTCGAACATCAAGTAAGAATGGGAAATAATTCCACCAAGAAAGCTTCAATAATTAGTGTCCTCAGTTCCCAAACACTTACAGAGTGTTGTTAAAAGGAACGGTGATGTTACGCAGTGGTAAACATGGCCCTGTCCCTGCTTTTGTTTTGTTCAAAATGGGTAAATATTTGCAAAAATAATAAAGTTTATCAGTTTGAACATAAAATATTTTGTCTGTGTAGCGTATTTAAGTCGATTCAAGTTGAAAAGGATTTGCAAATCATTGTATTATGTTTTTTATTTACATTTTACAAAAAGTCTATTCAATTTTTTTGTTTTTTTTAATCACACATCTGCGATCCACTAACAACACTGCTGCATCCCAATTCTGGGTCCTGATTCCCCACTTGACAACCACTGATATAAACATTACAGTCCTTGTTGACCAGAGGAAAGGCTTTAGTTTCTTCTCCAAACAGGAAACAACACACAGGAGAAACTTTGAACATAGAGATTTGAATAAAAATGTAAACTTAGCACAATAAAAAAAAACATAACTGATGTGACAAAGTGTATTAATCCATAAAAAGAAATGTTAATGACGTTCATTCATTAAAGCTCGTCCTTGTTCAGATCAGCAAATCTCTGTTCACTCTGCTCTGAATCACACCAAAGGAGATGTTTAATTTCCAACATTAGACGGCTGCAGAGCTTCATGAATATGAAGATTCATGATGTGACCATAAGGAGAGGAGCACTTTCATTTTCAGACTCACACACTCTAATAAGGTAATGAGTGTGTTTGTGTCTCCGCTGAGGAGGGGACAGTCACGAAGTGAGAAATCCCCTGCACGCATTTATATTTATGTGTTTGTGTGTGTGTGTGTTTGGCTAAGTCACGATTTTCTTGTCCTCCTGGGGTTTAGAGGGAGATCAAGATGGTACCAGATTGAGGAGTACCTGCAGGCTAAAGACAGAGAATTTATTCTTATTCTTCATGATCAAACCACAGAGCCTTGGAGCATAACTAGGCTCTGGGGGGGGTAGCCCAAACATGGTTCACATATTTTAACTAAGGTAATTTTTTCACCCTATGATTGTTTGGGAGAGTGGCTATTCCCTATCTGGCAAGTTTGTTTGAATATACTGTATATGAACACAACGATCAATCCCTGTTCCAGTACAAACAACTGCGCTGAGCTTACCTGATAGAAGTGGTCTCTGCTCGCTTTCAATCGCCCCCTGGAGCAGTTTGTTTGCTCTGAGAACAAAATCAACCCATCAACTGACACTAATAGGGTGATGAGTTAGCCCAGCACACTGCTATAGTACTGTAGTGGAAACAGCATTAGTAAAACATAACTGCATTATGGCAACAAGGCTGATGACAAAGTACTACTTCAAAATGTTTTGATCCCACAGAATCACTTTCTGCTCACAGGCACAACAGACCATGAAATTAGCAACAGGTTAACATCACTCACCGTCTCTACAGCAGATCATCACAGCACTCAATAACAAGGACTGATTCAAAAACTTGTTTCGTTCACATTGTCTTTTTTTAAAGCTGCTCTTTACTTTTACAAATCAATGACAGTTTCTCTGCAGACGCTTGTCCAGGGGTTGCATTGTAAAGAGTCACCATGTTTCCTGGTGTCCTCTGTGGTCCTCTGTAGACACCAGCGAATGTTAGAAGCCCCTCTTCTTTGAGTTTGTTTTCATTTATTTCCTTAGGGGTGTCACACACATCAATAAATACTGTATGTTAATCTGTATGATGTAACAACGATTCATTTGGAGATAGCTTAGCCAGCTAGCTTCCTTCCCATAGAATTTAGTCAGCTAATAAAATATATGCCTCCCATTGGTGCTTGGCGGGTGTTACATTCAGACTCTGACTGCAGGTATACAACTAAAATTTCAAACATGCCAGTTATTCAACAGACAACTCAGGACCATCTGATTGGGCTGAGACTGACCCTGTTGTCCCCGCACACTGTACAGCAGACAAAACACCATCAAACAGATACTCAGTTTTCAAAACTGGTTATGCAACTTGGAAATCATGTTAAAATAAGCCCTCAGTTTAGCACAATTTGTACCAAACATGAAATAGATTTCTTATTTTTTGGACCCAGCCTTGAGGGGATGTCCAGTGGACTAAATTTTCTCACACACTTGAGGTTGCACCTTGGTTCAAACTTCAACTTCAGCCCCCTCTGCGACTTTGTTTTTAGATTCTTCTCTCAAACTCCTAGAACAGAGGATGGATCCATCAGTGTTCTGGTGTCCTGACCTGAACTCTTTGTGCCTTCTGGTCAAATGTCAGCCGAACAAACAGGACGTCTTATTATCTCTTAGACAGGCAGGTCGTGCTGACATTTACTGAACAGATTCATGCTCCCAAAAGAATAAACTCCTTTGACTTCAACCACCCCATGACATTTACCCTGAATGGAGAAACTAAACATAACACCAAACCATCAGAACTTTAGGGTCTTTTATCAAACTTTGAAATACACAAGGAAAGTCATTTTTTATGGAGTTATTTATTGATTATTCTTTGTTATGATGACATAGAGACAGAGCAATATGTCCTAAAAATATAAATCCTTAGCTGTATTTCCACTTAGTGGTCTGGTTTGGAAAGTACAGTTTGGCACGGTTTGGAGCAGTAAGCCCTTATCTCACTTGTGTTTCCATTGACAGCTGTATCCTCACCTGAGGTGGGGGTGCTAGCCAAAGGATAAGGGTCGTGCCAGCTAAGTCCAACTCCATCTGTGCCTTCACCCCTCTAACAATGGCAAAGAAGGTAATTCTTTACAAAATATTGAGCCTTTCAGTATGACATCCAGGGTTAAGTACGCATGTGTGAACTGTGGTATTTTCTGTTTTGAGTAGTAACAGATTTCACTCATTCGAGCCCTTTTCTCTCTGTATTTTCTCTGTTTTATGTGAGCCTGTGAGTCAGAGCTCTTGGGTGTCTAACCTCCTGCTGTGAGAAGCAGTGTGCTAAAGTTGGGCCATGATATCACACTACTTGCTTTGAGAGGTGAGGCAGCAATTTGCGTCCAAGCTCCCAATATCAGGGACCCTCCTTCCTCTAAGCTCTGGTGAAGTAGGGAAAAAGATAGTTCAGCATTTGCAAAAACCTGATAATCAATAATGCTTTAGCTCATCAATACATGGAGCTGCGTGGACCCCCGTTACATAACATCTGTGAAAAGCACATCCAGACTTTGTAAAAAAAAGTCCATTCATCTTATGCGGGGCCGGGTCACAGGGGCAACAGGCCAAGCAGGTCAGCCAGGCTTCCCTCTGCACTGCCACAATTTCCACTTCCTCCTGGGGGATTCCAAGGTGTTCCCAGGCCAGATGGGAAATATAATCCCTCCAGCAGGTTCTTGGTTTGGCCCGGGGTCTCCTCCCAGTTGGGCGTGCATGGAAAACCCCTACAAGAAGGCGACCAGGAGGCATCCTAACTAGATGCAAAAATCACCTTGACTGACTCCTTTTAATGTGAAGGAGCAGCAGCTGTACTTTGAGTTCCCTCCAGATGTCTGAGCTCCTCACCCTATGACTAAGGTGGAGCCCAGCCACCCTTCGGAGGAATCTGCACCCTGCAAGGGTAAAGAGCTGATCCACAGTCTCACGTTTCCAGGACGGAATCCGCGTTGTTCCTCCTGGATGTGAGGTTCAACAATTGGCTGGAGCCTCCTTTCCAGCATCCTGGAGTAAGCCTTCCCAGGGAAACTGAGTAGTGTGATTCCCCTGTAATTGGAACACAATCTCCAGTAAAAATGGGGACCACCATCCTGGTCTGCCACTCCACAGGCACTGACTTCTATGTGAAGAGGCATGTCAGCCCAGACATAATTTACAACAAAAAAGGAGGACATGTCCGGGCAAAAGAGGGCGAATGGTCACCCCAACTACCTCAGTGACCTTTGCCAAGGATATGGATGAGTCCTCCTCTTGATCATCAGACTCTGCCACCTTATCAGAGGACATTATGGTCTGGTTCAGGAGCTCCAACAACACCCCCAGGTTGGGCTAGCAGCTCCCCACCCCTGCTGATAACAGTCTGGGCACAGCTTTGACTTCCCTTTCTGAGTTGTCGAACCGTTTGACAAACACCTTTGAGGCTGACTGTGAAAGTCCTTCTCCATTGCCCCTACAAACTCCTCTCACATCTGGGATTTTGCTTCTGCAACCACTGAATCTACAGTCCTCCATATCAAGTTAAATACAAACAGGGAGAACAGAACAACAAGCATCACAGCTTTTTTATTTCCATACCTGTCTGGAATAAATGAAAAACTCAAGAGGACTTTTAACAAACACAAAATTCCTATACACTTCAAACCTTCCAACAATTTGAGACCGAAGTTTGTCAAATCCAAGGACAGAATACCCAGACATACGTAGAGCTGGATTATGCCAATAACAACTTGTACATCGAGAGAGCATCACATACTGCATGCAAACACATGGCACATTATAGGAGAGCACCCTTTTTCATTTTATCTCCTACATATTGTGCAGTTTTGGATACTTTTCAAAAACAATCCAAACAACATCACCCATAACAAAGGACCTAAGAACATGTAACCCAAACAGCCCAGGAAAGGCCCATACCTCCAGAGAAGTCTGGTTGACAACCCTGCCTGGGACTCTCAGGTGACCGCCCAGATCATTTGCACATTAATGGTTGACAGGTTTTGTGTTTCTAGCTCTTCCTTGGTCAACTCATCGAACTGAAGAAGCCTTTTGTAGAAGAGAAGCGTCTTCAAGCACCTGAACCTGTCCAGTTGCCTCTTGGATCAGCGCTGACTAACCGTGGCCTGGATGACTGAGGAACTACAATCACCTGATACACCTTTGCTAAATGTTTTCCATGTTGTGAAGATCATCTCTATCAGGATGTTGTCCCCCCCTCCCTCCTGTGCTGCTGTGCTCTGTCTTCGCTCTTCATGAATTCTAAATGTCACCAAATGCCATCATGTAATTGACAGAATAGATTATAATGATTACATCCAGATTACATTTGAGCTGACAAACATAAATGCGAAGAACATGTCAGAGCAGGATGATGGATCTGCATGTTGGGCTTTTCCCTGTGAATGCACACAGCTTCACGATACTATATTTGTTCTTATGGATGGACTCTGGCATTTAATTAAAGACATGCAGATAGTTTAAGCAAACAAATTTGATATGGACTGTTTGATGACCATGTGAACAATCTGTAAAAAAAAAAAAAACAGGTTGATACACATAGGGTGTGACATTAGCAACCTGTTATACCAGAAAAATACAGCTCTTTAACCCATGCTAGTTTAGGACTCCTATTGCTTTGCTAATAATGGTTTCTATGAGTTACGGTAATAGTCACCAAGGTCACTCTTGAGACAGAATCAAGCAGCTTAACATATTAACAAGTCAACAATAATCCTAATACAGATATCAGACATGTCCTGACCAAAGTGGGCAGGAGCTCAAGAAAGACAAGAACAGTCAAGAAAAGGCACCCACACTGCAGAGCTCCATAGTTTTCCAAATGTGTTGGCACCCAGTGATGTTCCAAGCACAACTGCTCTCATCAGACTAATGTGGCAACTGTAGGCCATCCCCAAACATACTAAAGGGGACTTGACACCCCTGCTGGGTCCAGTTTTAAAGAGCAGTAGACCCCTACATCACTGGTATCTTGTGCAAACTTGAGTTTTAAGGTCTCATGTCTTGGGGTCTATTAATCAAAGGTCTGATTTAATTTTAATAAAAAAATGTAATCTCTGTAGGGGATCAGTGCAGCTCTTTTTCCCTCTCCTTTGGAAATGCTCTGGTCTGAGGGCTGAGGAGACTACAGAAGGATATGATAACAGGCTCTGCACTGATTGGCTGCTGAATATATGTCTGATGGGAGGGTGGAGGAGGGGCTACAGGCTGTGGATGGACTTTTAAAATAGTCCTGTCTGCCTGTAACAATCAGAAAGAAAACATGTAGATAGAGGCTGTACACCTATTACATTAGGAAGTAAAAAATGAGTTTTCCAAGGGTTAATTTTCTTTAAAGAGGCATAGCACATTACTCCATCAACCAAGACTTAGTAAAAGGTGTAATGTTCTTCTGCTCCACAAGCCCTCTCTATCAACATTAAAAGCAAATGACTTGAATTTTTCAGGACATAGGACCTTTATAGGGAACTTTTACGCCATACTAGCAGGGTTGGACATCCTTTTTTAATCTACTTTGTATTGTGGCTTGTAGATTTTAAAACCACAAGACACTCATTTGCTTTTAAAAGGCAAGTTCTTTTTACTGTTAGTCTAATAGAATGATGTTTACCATTACAGTAAGGGATTTTAGATTTCAACTAAAAATGTCATCTTATGAGGGAGTGGGAGTTGGTAGGAGTCTCCTATAGCCCTTATTTGAAAGGTTAATTCAACTGCAACTGAACCTTGACAAAGAGCTGAGATAATCAACTTATAGGGCTCTAATTTCGTAGACCAGGCGCAGGCAGGGCGCACCTGCCCTGCACCACGCCTGCGCCGCGCCTCCGTCTCTCCCAGTGGCACAAGTAGCTTCTTCTTCTTCTCGGTGGAGAAGACCGTCAGAGCCGCTGTCACTTTTGCAGCAACTGGGAGAGCGCAGGGGCCACCGGGCCGTGCACAGGAGGCCACGATGCGCGTCACCGTGTGGACCACCTCGCAGGACAGATGTAATCTGTCCCTGTCTCATAAATATGAGTACAAATTAAGTGATAATTACATTTAAACAAAGCAGCAGGCTAATCCATTCATTATGCTTGTGATCCACCTGCATTCCTGGTCTGTCATCGCCAAATAGCAGAACCTTGAAAATACCCCCCCCGATATCTCCTCCTCATCCTCCTTGCAATAATGTACCCCATCTTTTTAGATCACGTTAAGAATAAAGATTAAAACAGAGAAATATGGGCAATCACAGGTAAATCCTTAAGACACAGAGTGACTTACATTTGTTCAGCGAGCGTCTCTCTCTTTTTTCTTTTCTTTTGAATTTCATGAGATGAGAGAAGCCAGATACTCCGTATCGGATGATGTGGCTGTTTGTGGTTGGCTGAGAGATGTGAACTCGTTAGTTATGACAAACGTCTCTGATCTGACATCAGATGAATATATATACAAATGTATGTGCTGTTTCAGACGGTTACATGAAATAGTGGTTGCTGTGATTGTTTATTGCATTGAAATGTGCCTGACACTCTGGACACCTGCCTGTGAGGTTTTGGTGACGTGTGCACCCTGTGCGCCTGTCAACCAAATTATCACTGCCCCGGGTGCGCCTCGTCTGCGCCGAGAATAGACCAGGTTGAAGCTGGCGGGCTTTCAGCGCACCTTCCGCACAGTTTTTTTGGCCTGAAATTGTAACTGCGCCAAGCTGAATCTTTCAAACCCTCGCCTTTGTGCACCGTCACACCCATCTCGGTGCAGCCGGTCTACCAAATTGCCAAATTGGCTGCGCACGGTGGTGCGCTGGACAAAATTACCACGCCAGGCTGCGCCACCCTGAGTTGCGCCAGGAAATTAGAGCCCATAGTTTCAGAAGTGAAAAAAAATGAACTTTGCTGATGGCTGATGCTCATTTTGAACCCTGCGCATTACCCAATTTTAGCACATTATAATAGCCGAGGATGTTTTATAAGGATGATGGCGGTGTTGTATTTACTTCAATTTTTGTTGTTAAACTTTTTGATATTTTGACATAAACTCATTATTCAGTCTTGCAGATGAAAAATGTTGGTTAATGACTTAATATTTCTATTGGATACTTCCATAGAAGACAATAAATAAATGATAAATAAATGATTAATAAATGATGACATCATGCCAAGGAGATGGAAAGATTAGGGTAAAATGGGACAGGAAGTAGGTGTGAAGATGGTGGAAACAGGACTAAAGCATGAAAAACAAGTGAAGGGAGTAAGAGCACCAGAGATAAAAATAACTTACTAAATAATTGTAAAACAAACAAACAAACAAACAAAAAACAAAAAACATATAATTGAATAGAATAAGTAACTAACAACATTAATGAATAAACATACAAATAAACTAGAAGTGCTCCAACAGCACAAACCACCCATCAAGTCATTTTTAAGATTGTTGTCAAAAATGTGGAAAACTGTCCTATCTCGCATTGTTAATAGATCCCTAAAGAAATTCCTGGATCCATATCCGGATTTGGATCACCACTTTTTCACCACCACCACCTCTTACTTGTGTCATGACCAGTATTCCCTGAAAATGTCATCAAGATCAAATGCAAACTCATTGAGTTATTAACAAAAATTTGGAAAACTGCCATATCTAGCAATGTTAAGAAATAATTAAAGATATTTCTGAATCCACATCTGCATTTAGATCACCATAAAAACCAAATCATTTCTTCTTTGTGTCATGAAAGACATTTCCTGAAAATTTTATCCAAATCCATTGATTAGTTTTTTTTTTTAATTATTCCATTTAAAAACAAACAAAGAAACTAACAAGTTCCAGCAAAAGCATAACCTCCCTGGCGGAGGTGATAAAGATGGCATCATGTTAAAATAAGTCTAAAAACTGAGCTTAAAGAGGTGATTTAAAAGATGTTACTGATTCAGCATGACTTAACCCCTCAGGGAGATATCAGGAGATACATGCTTTACATTATGTTGTTGAGTGTGTTGCTATTTTGGAGATAAAAATGGAAAAGATCTGTGGCAGATTTGAATTTTGTTGTGGTTTCTGCTTAAACTTGTGCAGCTCAATGTGGAGATGAAACACTGGGAAACAGGAAAATGGCACTTCATAGCAAAAAAAGTTGCGGACCCCTGCTCTTAAAAAACTTTCTTCAGGTGATACATCACAACGACAGAGACCAATGAGAGGGCGTCCACCTGCCTCCATGATCCTGATGAACGAAGCTGCACACACGCACTCACACATGCACGCTCACATATCTGCTTCTGCGAGCACCCTCTCTTCCTTCACCCTCTCTCTCTGCTCATCTCTCCTCAAACTCTCTATCTGTCTCATGTTTCCCATCATGCTTCTCTGCCCCTCTCCTCGCCACTTGCACAAACCATGTTGCTATGACAACCAGGGTAAATGAGAGATGGAGCCCTGAGCAGTGGAGGAAGATGAGGGGGGAGGGTGTGCGTGTGTGTATCATGGGAAATAAAGGCTGATGAGAGATGACGGATGAAGACCAGGAAGTGTCTGATATGAGGACGCAGAGCTGAACTGAGCGTGCTCTGATTTGTGTCCGATAATATCCCCGCCATGCTGCAGCCACGCACACGCTCTTCACTACTGCTGCATCCTCTCTGATTATATGACAGTGTGTGTTCTTCATATGTTGTTGCCTCTGTCAGTCCTGTTGGTGGTGATAGTCATGTTTTGTCCTGATGAACATTAATGTTCTAAAAGCAGCTTTACAGGAACCTCAGAGCCTGGAGACCAGTGATGCAACAATTTTCAATAAAATCATTATTTATTTCAGCACAGTTACGTATATGTGTGTAAATTGCATTTTCAGTTTTGAGCAAAAACAGCCTCCATTCATAGTTTCCCCCACTTTCTCCTTGTATTTGCTCTGTTGCATTTGTGCCTGTGAGTCAGCACGCAGGGGTAAAGAAACTCCTGCTGCAAGACACAATGGCCTAAAGTTGGACCAAGATATCATACTGCCATGTTGAAAGGAGAGGCAATGATATGAGGGAATCTTGTTCTTCCGATTTGTGGTGTGTCTTACCCTAATTTCCACATAGAGCGAACACAACGTAAACCGCTGGTGACTGTGGAGCACTTTGCTCCCTCCTAGCCTATCAGAGCATTTCCACAGCTGGCATTTCAGTCTGGCTGCGGTGTGTGCCTAAACACTCTGCTTTGCTTGAGATACACTGCAGGTCTATTTTCAGCACGACCGCTGCAGAGCCTTGTAAATTTCCAGTCATTCAGAAAGCACCAGAAAAGGAAGTCAAACATATGGAGTATCTGGTACTTTCAAAATGAAATACAACGCTGGAACTCCCAAATGTAAATTTCCTCAATACTTTGTCATTATGTCACAACCGGAGGTACGAGCATCAGGACAAGAGTTGGTCAGAGGGTCCCAGAGGCAACACGACACCATGGACGAAGAAAAGTTATATATGTAGTAACTAGTTAATAACTAAAATCATAAACTCACCCATGCTAGAAGTAATACAAATCATGGAGCTATATGGTTGGGACCAGCAAAGCAACTTAGAGAAGCAAAGTGATGTGTTGTTTATTTCTTTTCTCAGTTTATAATGTGTTTTGTTATTGTGTGATGTTGCAATTCATACAAGAGCTTGTGGTTTTCCAGGGATCTTGTTCCCTCACTTCCAGCTGCAGAGGGCTGTGGGCCATGGCACAGAGCTTCCAGCGGGCGATTTTGCCAACCTTTCAGCGGGAGCAAAACAGTGTTCGCTCTATATGTAAATCAAGGGTAAGGGTGAAGATTGTTCAGCATTTGCAAACCTGAAACTCAAAATGTCTGAGCTCATCAGTTCAGCTATGGATCCTGACGGGTCCTGTGACAGTGTGTCATTTTTTGAACCCACTGAAACGTAAACATTCTTCAGGTGGGAACATAAACTCTGAGCACATCATCACAGTGCATTTCATTTATGGCATAACATGTCACAGCTTTTCACTGTAGACTGAGATAAATAATTTAGGTTACTTCACATCAAACTATAAACACACTGGCCCCTGCAGCAGGAAAATCCTCTTTATCTGCTCAAAACAGTCATGAAAAGGACACCAAGACTTTGTCAAATATGCTGTCCTGTTAAAAAATGTAATTCATTTCAAGTCCTTACTGAAGTCATAACCACTGTTAGAAAACTAAGGCCCTGTCCACATGCAGACAAAAACAGTTTAATAACATTTTTTTAAACACAAGATTGTTTCAAGAAATGTGTCCGTCCACATGAAAACAATGAAAACACTGTATATATGCCTCTAAGTGGTACTGTAACGCTGCTGCAGACATACACCAAAAGCAGAGAAGAAGACAAGGAGCGTTTATATGCAAAGCCATAACAAAGCCATTGAAGCCATAACAAGCTCAGTAGGTTGTGCAGCACTAACGCGACTCCGCCTTTCCACCATTGTTGTCAGGCTTTGCGTATCAGAATCAGAATCAGACTCAGAAATACTTTATTAATCCCCAAGGGGAAATTCGGTTGTTTCAGTTGCTCTTATACACAGTATAGCAGTTGGAAATAACAGATGAGGACATTAGAATAGACAGTAGCATTAAAAAAATAAATAAAGATAAAATAAATACAAGTAAAAATAAAAACAAATGAAAAGAGCATAAAAATTACGTAAGCAAGTTGCAACGTGCAGAGTCTTTAATCAGTATAAAACTTCCTTATGCAGTTTAAGTGAGAGATGGGGCTGTGATGTTGCTGTTTCTGAAGCTACCCGAATTTGTGTCCACATGGAAACATTCGGCCAGCGTTTTTAGATTCATCCACTCTGGGACTGGTTTTAAAAAATATGCATTTTTCAAGCATCTGAAACACCATATTTGTGTGGATGAAACACCAATATGACTAAAAACTTGTGTGGATACGCCTGAATTTGTCTCCATGTGGACGGGCCCTTACTTTTCCTTGACAAAGCCCCTGTGTTTGAAAATGTTTCTTGATGTAACATATGGGCTACGTATCCTTCTACCAGCAACATGCTCCCATCAGCTGTTCAGGTTTTTGGTCTGCACAAGAAACAACAAACATTAAATTCACTAAACTGAACAAAAAATGAGCGATTTTGACTCTAGTAATGACGACATGCCTTAGTAATGGGTACCAGAGGATATCTTTATGAATCGGAGTACAAAGAGGAACAGCATTTGCAGACGGAGTCATGGGTAGAAAGAGTAGTAAGAAAATCTGTTTCTAGAAAACAGGAGGGCTCTGTTTGGTTCATAAGTTCAGAGCAATAAGAAGGTGTAAGACCATCAAGAGATTTGAAGCAGCCAATAAAGAGATTTTAAAATCAGTGTGTAAATCAATAATGGGAGCTCTTCTGCTCTTTGTCAGAAACTGTGCAGCTATGATGTTCTTTTTTAGGATGACCATACACTCCTACAGTTTGTTGTGATTGTCGAGTCAACAGCAATTGTGATGAAACAGGGTGTGATCGCTGTGTTCATGTATATCCAAATGAACTGAGCTGAAGGGAGAATGCCCACCTGAGGTAGAGCAATTCTCTCCAATGATCTACACATGAAAACCACCATTAACTTCAATACTGCACTTCTAAAATTAAATACTAAAGGTTCCTTTTCTGATATCACAACAACAATGAATGAGCACATAGAGGTGGTTAAGAGTTATTTCTTCTGTTTTAAACCTTAGCATTATTTCTCTGGACCTTGTAGCAGTCAGTGATCTGTAACGTAAAACCAAGACCAGAGGACCTCTGACTAACCTGTTGAGATCCGCCTGCTGTTGGAGCTGCTCCTGAACTTTCCGACAGACCTCTCCGGCTGTCTCGTAGACTTTGCCGACTTTGGTGAAGAGGGCGGCGATCTTGTCGCTGCGGAGGAAACCAGCTGCCCGTCTCTTCAGCTGGTGACCGAGGCAGGCCTCGATGGCAGCTGAGGAGAGAAGAGGACAGGAGTATACACTGACATAAGACTGAAAACAAAAGAGCATCATGCAGGCCCTTTAAGGATCAAATAATTCACAGACAAATAGATTAAAGATGACTCCACTGTTACTGACATAAAATGTTTCTTTACAACAAGGGCAGGGTGAGATGGATCAACACTTATTTCAGGAAAGTTTAAAACAGAAAAAAATCTTTGTTTGCCACATGAACGAGGTCACAAACTTTGATATGATTCTAGTCCCAAATAACAGCAATATCTCTATGATACCCTGGCAACAAACGAGAGTCACATATACTAAACATCTGGCACAAATATTTACTCTAATGATTAAAAATTACAGACAGACTCCCCATTCTAAGGTCTAACAAATCTCAACCCTTGTAACTCTTATCTGAGGCTGTTTTTAGCCTGCCTGGACTTTTTTGTATCAATGCATGTAAACAGTTAAGTTTAAGACATCATTTCTCAGGATCATCTTGGACTATCTTTTTTTTGTTGTGATGATGTCAGACTGATTAAAGTTTTATGACCATAGAGAAAAAACAGTAAGACATAAAACAGAATTTAAATCTCTGAGAACTTTATCAAAATCACACACAGATCAATGATAAACAAGCCTTTTCATCCCTGAATATGGTACCTTTAAGCCTAAGCTAAAAAGAGAAAAAGCAAAAAATAAAATAATGCCAAAAAATAACTCACAGCAAAAATTAATGACTTTTTTTCCTCTGGTTGTTTTTGTTGCATATTGTTTTTTTTAGCTACTCTTAGAAGCAGAATTTCGCTCAAAAGTTACAAAGGGACATAATACATCACATTTGCTTCCCTTGTAATTATCTTTGGTGACTGTCAAGTAACTATTTTGTTTCTTGTTGACCTTTGGCTGCTCCTGATTGGATGCCACTCTAAAAAAACAAGAGAAGAAGAAATTGGGCACATCTAATTGGCTACAGACTGACAGCAAATTGCTGCTGTTATCAGGGTCAAAAGAGACATACCAACACTGCTACTTTTCATAAACATGATACAAAGAAAATCACCTGTTACCCATTTATCACTTTGGAAAAAAACACTGCACTTCATGGCTGGATTGATTATATTTGGAATGAAAAGATATGAAGTCTTTTCCAGACTGAGAAAAAAAAGGCTTTCATACACAGATATCTCCTTTATGATCCTAACGTCAGTGTGACCTCTTGGAAGCACCGGCAATCCCATGGAGTTGAGAGGTTTGATTATTTTTAAAAATTATTTTAAAGCTTTTCTGCCTTCATCGTAGCCAAGAGGACAACATGACCCAGTTTTAAAGCTAGACTAGTTGCAGGAGGACCAGAACATGGGGCAAAATGGCTTGTATACTGGTGCCCCCCTCATTTTTACTTATTTTAATCAAAAGAGACAGGACACTTTCTAAACTGTACACACAGGTAAGGGGGTCTGGAAGAGTTGATTACTTCTCACCAGCTCCAGTTCCTGATGTATTACTCAGCTCTGTATGTTGGTTAACTTGTTTTACTTGTAATGAAACCATTTACAATATCAAAAATACATGTTTCCATTAGATACATTGTACCAGAGTTACCTCAAAGCTAATTTACATCTCCAGGATGAATGGACAAAGTAGCAAGAGAATTGCAAAGATTGGACAAAATTACGAGGCTGCACTGAATTCGCGAGGATTGGCTTAATTTGCATTAATTGTTGTGATCGTGAAATTGCAGTTCGCTGGAGGGACTGAAATATGAACTCTTTAAAACATAAAATAACACTCAACATCTACAAAAAAATGTATGCACATGTAAAACCAAGTTTGAAACTCTAGAACTTAAGATAACTGAGCAAACTCTGTTATCCGAGTGAACTCTGATGTAGTAAAGACGGCAGTTCCTTAAGTGGTCACTTGAGGCAGCACATGAGTCTGTCACTGAGCCATGTCCAACTTAACATGTCTGTAGGCTACTGCAAAAAACACTTTGGTCTTGGAAGCTCATTTCCCTAATTACTGACAGTTTCAAAGGGTAAATATCTGTTTTGTGAACACTGAGAGCAGATCCAAACCTTCAGTGTTTGTTGTATTTGAAGGCATGTCATTACCAGCTGATGGACTTTTCTCTGACTGATGGTCTTGTGGGTGAAGACACAGGCATCAGTGAACATTTCCTTTCCCTCTTGTTGTAGGAGGAGATGGCAGCCATTTATTAAATCAGAAGTGTTCCAGTCACCTCCGATGTGATTTCCAGAATCGTTGCCCACCTCAAACATCTTTAAATATTTAGAGGGTTGGAGGTATAACCCATGCAGCTGCTCCCTGAGCATGTCCTTTACACTGCAGAGACCATGGTGTCTGCTCATTACCGCTAAAGATACGATCAGAGACAGTTTAATGAGTTCTGTCAGGGGAGACGGGCTCTCTGCTGCAGAAAAATGATGATGGAAAGGAACATGGTGGGCTGTAGGAGTCAGACTGAGCAATTAATGTTCCATAATCAAATATAATAAAGATGGACTGATGGGATTCTTAAGAAAAGCTTAGGAGGGTCAAATGTGTGAAATATGTGTATGAAACAAGGTACATACACATGGCAACTCAATCATGTCCTGTACTCCCTTAAAGGGTTTGTTCATACATTTAATAAAAGAATCATGTAAACACTCTTTCATATGGTTGGCAGCTGCCCCGATTCATTTTTTTTTTTTTTTACAACAAATTAATATATTAATATATAATACTGTCCAGAAAGTGTTATTTTTACAAGTAAAGGCATTTTTAAAAATTATTTTAAAAGTAAAGAACAGCTGCTCCTTCTGGTTTCTCTGCGATTAGACAGTATAGGGACATCTCTGTTCATGCCCAAATGTTTTTGTTTCTGATTCCATGTTAGATGCATCTTCATTCAGTGATTAGACTGTGTCCATGTAAACATTCATTCATTCATTTTCTATACCAACTATCCCTTTCGGGGTTGCGGGGGGCTGGAGCCTATGCCAGCTGTCATTGGGAAAGAGGCGGGGTACACCCTGAACCGGTCGCCAGTCGATTGCAGGTCCATGTAAACAATGAATATGAAAATTCATACTGACTGGCTGAGAAACATCATGTGTGATGCTTTTGGACAAATCCATTGGTCAGTGACCCTCCTTGTGGCAGTGAGTATAGCGAACATAAACACTTAGGACGCTGTGTTACACTGAACTACATACTGTATAACCTTGCAGAGTAGATGGATCTGCCTGATTTAATGTCTGTAATCAGACAAATTCATCTTGCTAAGCTCCAACCTACAACGACAAAGCAGGACAGCCCAATCAGCGTCCGCAAGAATGAATTAATGCACACACAGAGATAAGTATAGATGCTAACAGCTGCCATAGCAGTTTGTCCGATTTGGACCGCATTTCTTTATACAATGAAAAACGAAATAACAACACTACAATCTTTGCTAAGGAAAAGATATTTTCGCTTCACTTCATGTTTTGGTGAGAGTTTGTTTCACGAAGTTGCCCACGTTCTGACGTTTACACCAGGGCAGTGGCACCACACAGAACGATCTTCCAGTCACCTGCTGAATATGCTTTTGAAAGGGTCCACCCATTCCCAGCACTTTCTATGGGCTGTTTCCCAGACTGACTGGTGAAATATGTGTTGAACGTTCCATCTGGTGGGTCAGGTTACAAGCTGCATTGTTCATATCAGAAACATAAGTAATATTTAGTAGATTTTGATGCCATCACAGGGGCCAAAGTATATTTCTATATCTACCTAATTCAACTTGCACTATTTTCTCTTGACATTTTTCTTTTTATTCTTACTGTATGTTTATTGTCTTTTGCACCAATTTACCAAGCCAGATTTCTCATATGTATTAATGTACTTAGCAATAAATACCATTTCTGATTTATCTGATTTTCAGATAACCACTCGAACATCTCATTTAGTATTTCACTATACATTTATTGACGTGTCTGCACCTTTAAGACCAAAAACAATTCATGAAAACTTGATGTTAATCCTAAATTATTACCATAGTTTATCAAATAGAAAAGCATTTGGGGTGTCCACAGCCTGGGGAGTTATATTTGCCTGCCTCATGTATGGAGGTGGCCATAGTTCCATTCAGCCGTCACTTTCCATGACTATTCATCATCTCACTTCTTTGTTGAAAGCAAAACAGCCAAATAACTTTTAAAAAGTAGAAGGAGCATCGGATTCAGCAGTTATGTAAATCTGACTCTGCAAAGACGTGAGAGCTTATATCAGAGAATCGCTGACCAGACACTTTCAGGATTTTTCCAGTTTGTAGTTTTGATTGTTTCCATGAATAGTATCAGCATTTATTAGATTGTCTAAACAGCTAAATGAACCAAATATCTGCCGACTGTCATCGAGGGACTGCAGAATAAAGGCAGATTCATGACTGTGCAGAAGAACAAACATGGATCATCAGATTAGACTGAGCAGTGCTCCAGACAGCAGGAGAGAAGCTTCGACTCCTGCACCGTAAACTGGGTTTGTGTGGATTGTTTTTGGCTTTGAGCATCCATTAGCCGCTGCCTCCCTTGGTTATTGTTGCACTAATGCTCGGCCATAATGAGTGTCTTCAGGGCTGATGGTTAGAGCGATGCTGTGACAGGATTACTCACACAAACACAAATATGTCTGACACCCTCTGCAGCGTGCTCTGTCTGAGCTTTATTACTTTTTAATGCTGTGCGTGATCATCAGTAAACACAGACTGCATAAAGAAGCTACTCAGAATGGGCCATCCACAGCTTTGAGCTCTTTGTTCGTCAGGGCTCTCTGGATGTCAGGGCTGAAGGTGATGACTAGTAGCAGCATCATTCTCTCCTGACGTCGTGATCGTACTGCTCAGAGGGAGCATGGAGGGGCTGCAGGGTTATAGCTCTGGAGGTGAATTCACAGCAGCTTCCCTCTGACAGATTATCGCGTTAACCTGCAGAGAGGCATTGTGGGTCTCTGATAAGGCTCGGGGAATAGAAGGGATTAGCAGCAGTAAAGTCTGGGCTGAAGTGGAGCTTCTCTAAGAGCGTGTAATAGACTTTGGAGGAAGATTAACGCTCGCTTGTTTCTGTGGAAACACAAAAATCGAGCTGAGGATGAGAGTAGCACTCCCACGGGGGAGACCGCGCCCCGCTCCGTCTCTTTTTCTCTGCAGATCCTCATGCCGCCGCTGCCCTGCTAATTCATGTTTTACTGTGAGAGAGGCTCTGGTGAATCATCAGATCTTTCCGATTAGAGGAGTAATTTCTGTGATATGGAGAGATAAACATGCAGATATAAAAGCTTTCATTTTCACATGTTCAGGACGGTAACAACAGAGCGAAGTTCATCAAGATTGATACAGAAGCTGAGAGATTAACAGCATTTTCAGCATCATCAAGACATGAAATGTGTAAAGAACACAGCTGAGAGGATATCACAGAAAACAACACCTCCATAAAATTAATCTATCCATCCATCATCTAAACCACTTGACCCTTTAGGGTCACAGGGGGAAGGAGTCTATCACAGTTGTCACTAGGCGAGATAGGATACACTCTGGACTGGTTTTCATCCACTCATAAGGCCAACACACAGTGACAGACAACCATTCAAAACCAAACCTGAGGCCAAATTAGACTCCCCATTTAACCAAACAGCATGTTTTTCATCTGTGGGAGGAAACCAGAGTTTCACATGCACAGGGAGAACATGTAAACTCCACACAGGTAGGACCTGACTAACAAACCAAACAGACCAACCAACTAAACCCACCATGTAAATAACAAAATGGTAGCTATTAGGCACACACTTTTTTTTATAGAGAATGAGAACTGATCCATCCTCTTAGCCCACTGTGCATCGTGTTTTGCTGTGACTTTGTTACATTAAAATAGGGAAATATAGACTGACAAGCTCCATACGAGGTGCACCTCATGCTTTTGGAAAACAAGGTTCACGGCGTCAAAATAGGGCCCTATACCCGGCAGAGGAGGCAGAAACATGAAGGGCAGAGCAGTGCACTGTCCCTGTGTGGTGTATAACCAAGGGCAGAGCAGTGATCAGATAGTATCTGATTTGAGAAATTCTTCCTATCTAGCAAAATATGTGGGTGGGTATGGGTGACACTGTCTATGAACCCCCCCCCCCCCCCCCCCCCCAAATATGTATTATAAGCATATTTGAAATGTATTATAATGTGCTTATATTGCAGCATAATCATAGATATAAGCACTTTTGATCATTTATAATGCTTCATAAAAGCAAACATGGGTCATTATGATGCCAGTGTTTATAATGAGTTATAAACTATATAAGTCATCATTGTATGCTTTCAGTAAAGTGAAAAAGAGTCAAATCAAGTATGAAGTACAGAGACATGTACTTTTCCTGAGTCCACAGCAGCAAATGAACATGCTGAAGAAATGAAAATGATTCCTCTAAAACACTGCCATAATTAACCATCCCTCTCACTCTGCAAAGAAAACAAACCCACTAATTAGAAGTTTATTTAAATGAATCAGCAGATGGGTTAATGACAGTAAATCTGATGATGTGTCCATTTCTTTTGGTCCAGATTGGACGTCTGTTCCTCTCCAGCGTGCTGACAGAAACAATAAACCACCGTGTGACAGGTGGATCTGAGCTGTCTCCACTGACATCATTAGCAGATCTAATGAAGACAAAGCTAATTAAGCCGTTGCACTCGCTTGCTCGTCTCACTTCCAGTCTGAACCTGTCTGACAAACTAGGGCTCAGCTCTCCTGCTGCAGACTCAGACTGTCTCATCTCTCTACATTAAACTACTACAGTCTCATTACTGAGGAAACACCAACTAAAGACTAGTGCTAGAGTCGGCACATGGAGGCTCAGGTGGCCCCCCTTCTCATTTAATGTGGCGTACAATCGATCTGAGGGTCCTTTCACTCCTGGATCATTCTGAGAGTTTCTCAAACGTCCTTGGCTCAGGATGGTGAAACAAAAACAGATGCTCATGCTCTGTTTAAATAAAATGAGTAAACAGTACAGTAGTTTTAGTATTTTTTCTCCTTTCTGTTTTAAAGTGGTAGGGGGCTGCATTCAGGCAGAGGGCCACCACTCCCAAAGAATGACGGGGAAACACTGATGTGATAGAAATGCTCTCTGGACTATTTTTATTCATTTATGGAGTCAGACTGTATGAGTCATCCGGCTCCAGTTCAGGCACAGACAAAGTGAGAGCGGGGACACGAACACAGCAGCAGAGTCAGACACAGATGGAGAATCAGGCAGGAGGCACTCATGAAAACAGAAAAGGTGATATTAGTTTGAGCAGAAAAGACAGGAAACACTCATTTTTTTGCTTCCTCCCACTGTGTCCTCAAGCATCCCCAGCCCCACCAGCAGACCGCCGTCTGCTGCCAAACAGGGACACAGCCCTGGTTATACAGCTGCTTCATCTTTAACAATGGCTTAAAGACAGATGGATGAACATGACTGTAGTTACATTGGTGCGTTCCGGTTGATCTCAGAACTACACGATTATCTGTGTTGCAAACTAGTCACTGGGAACGCCCCCTGTGGTCAGAACTTCAAAGTCGAATGTCCTTCTGCCAACCAGCTTTACTGGCTTGTAACTGGAACACGTCTAGCTGGGATGTGACGTAATTCTCACTCTCCTCTTCCCAGTTCTGATATAAATGGCATGCACCATATTTGCCTTTAAGTGAGTGACGTTTTTTTACTTATAATAAAAAAGAAGACAGGGACTCAGCTCAGGTTATACTGCAGGATCATCTTTTACAGATGAACATGGCTGCCTCTAGGTGTGACATTCTGTCTTATAATAAAAACAAATGTTGTAAATAAAATAACAGGGAAACAGACCAGTTTATAAAGCAGGATCACCTTAAAGGAATACACCAACATTTCTTTTGTTTTCATGTCTTGCATAACTCCTGAGTCCATGACACCATTCTTTTGACTGTGTGTGCAGTAACAAGAAAGAGACAGGCAGAGCTCACACACAACTAATTAGCTTTGCTCAAATGCTGGGAGTCAATGGGTAGTGTTAGCCTCTGTCTGCCTACAGTCATCAGATAAAGTCTTCAGCAACTCTAAATGGTCCTGTGTGCTTGTTGTGACTCATTTTTTTAATGAGTTATGTTATGTTATCTATTTTTAGACCAAGATTAGCACTTTATGTAATTTTCGAAAAAAATACATGCAAAACTAAACCGCAGGGCACATGCGCAAACCACGGCGGACATGTTTGTAAGCAGGTCAACAAAACAAAGCCTCTGTTTATTAGAAGAAGAAGATTGGTACTAAGGATTATGGCTGACTTTGTAGGAGAGGACAAGGATGATTTCTTCAGGACTGATGAAGATCTACAACCTTACCTATTTGAACCAGAATATATGGAGCTAAGCTAATTAGTGATGGGTGAGCTCTGCCCATTTCTTCCGAGACACAAAAAAAATAGGGCTATCACTTTTGCACCTTACGGTATATAAATCATAAATGGACAAACTCAACTTCACTAATTTTTTTTAAATAAACTCAATTTTCAGGTGAAATATGACCAAACCTTCAGCACCAGCATGTTCTCCGAAATGGCAAAAATTAGCATGTCGGTTTTTTCAAAGCCTGACCTAAGGAAAAAGACTTATAAGCCCATTTTTAGCTAAATATGACCAAACCAGCATGTTTCTCGGCCTGTTTTACACCCAAATAGTCATGTTTGAGCATATTTTTTTCCGGAGTCCAAAATGGGAAAAAAAGTCATATGTTGCATGAGGGTTTTTTCAAAGCCTGACCTGAGGGTAATAGGCTTAAAAGCCAAGTATAACAATACCGTCTGCACTAGCATGTTTTTCGGCCTGTTTTCCAAACCAAAAAGTCATGTTTGAGCATATTTTTCTACGGAGTACAAAATGGGAAAAATGTCATATGTTAGCATGAGGGTTTTTTTCACCAGGGATCTCTGAACTCTTTGAAAACAGATCTTAAAACATTTTACCTTAAAACTGCATTCTCCTAAGTTCAGATGCTTCTTTTCAGTTAAGACAATTATACTTACAATAAAAAAGAAATTAAGACATTAACACAGACCAGCATACAGCAGCTAAACCTCTAACAAGTGTTCAAGGATGACAGACAACCATGGCTGCAGATGTCTGCCTTTGGGTGAGAGACTTTTACTGATAATGAACCAAAGGATGCAAATAAAGATTGGGACCAGATCCTACAGCCTGTTTCACAAAGATGAAAAGCTTCTTGTCCCATTACTTTCATAAAGTAATAAGTAATACTTAAGTATCCTGATATGAGATGGAATCATCAAATTTAATCTAGTGCTTTGCTGGTGGAAGGATACATACATACAAACATTTTACATAATCTTAAATATTAGCATGAAATATTCAGAAAAATCTGTTTTAGGTACCAAAAGGTTTGGCTGCATCTGACAGACACAAACAAATGCAAATTATTATTATTTTTTTTGTTTTATAATTAACAAGCCAAAATAACAAAAGTAGAATCCTTGTTACTTTCAGCATGTCAGTTGTTAACATTGTCGTTATCAAACCCAACAAATAACAGAACAACAATAAATTAACCATCACATCGTCACATTAATATCAGTATTCCTGCCATTAATACGCAGTATAGCTCTAATCCACGAGTCCTTTCACACTGAACCATGCACTGCTATGTACTGCCTAGTGTCCATACCCAGATGTCTCCCCACAGAGCCTGAACCAGCCTGTTGCTTGATGGGCAACTAGTGTAAATTTACTAGTACCATGGTCCTCGAGCAACCCTACTTCAAAAACCTTGAACTATTCCTTTATGAAGAATAAATCAATCATGTAATTAAATAATTATTTCCTACTTTTGATTATTTAGAGTAAACATCTAATCTAATCCATTATAAAAGGCAAATAACTCTAGCTATAGTACATGGATGAATGTTAATATGACAATAAACTGAGAGAGTGAGTGTGTAAGTACTCTGATCTGTTGTTCTGTTTTCATTACAGTGTTCTCTAAACTCCTAAGAGAGGAGAAGGACTCATCTTCATTTCCTTCCTTTAAATCTCAGGAGGTGGAATCAATCTGACTCTCTGAGCTGAGTCACATTTATTAGCTGTAAACATGAATACAAAGTAAAAATACACTACAAAGATCCTCTGCTCAGACAGAGGGCTCAGTCTGACACAACATTTACAAGCTCTGCTGTGATGCCAAAAATACAAACAAAGAGTTAAAATACATCACAACGATCCTCCGATCAAACAGGGGGCTCACTCTGACACACAACATTATATTAATTAATCAATCAATCAATCAATCTTTATTTGTATAGCGCCAATTCATGATAAATGTTATGTCAAGACACTTTACAATAGAGCAGGCTGAGGCCCTATTCTTCACTTTACAGATACACATATATGCATATATACATATAAAAAGTACAAACACCCACACCCACAAGTATAAGTATACATATGCATATATGCATACCTACATCCAAAACGAACATGAATCCACCATGAGCGCAGCACTGGGCCGACCTACAGGAAGGTGCATTTGTAGGTGGCTAACAGTAACAGTAAGCGCAAAACCACTGTTTAGCAATTAGACATCTTGAGCAAAGCCAGTCTCATGACGAACAGTCATCCACCGAAGCTGTGTTGGGGTGTGGGCATGGACCAGATCATTAATCTATCCTAATCATATTTCTCTCTGCTAAATATAAATTTATAAGGATTAGCTCCTTGAGATGTGGCATCCCGTTTTCAAGAGGGTCTTCCGCTGTGTATGGTTGTGAAGGTAGTTGGTGGTTTTAATATTAACATCAACAACTATAATGATAATAAGGTAGAGAGAACAGATGTTAAATAATACAACAGCATCAAGTTGAAATGAAGTTAAATCAGGTTGATAATAAGAGCTCCCTACGATCGGCTGGGGACCGGTTCAGGATGTACCCCGCATCTCGCCTAATTTCAGGTGGGATAGGCTCCCTGCTCCCCGCTGCCCCACCCACGCCGCAACCCCAAAAGCGATAAGTAGTATAGATAATGGATGTATGGGTAAGAGTTTCCCTCTGCAAACTCACATGTGCTTTAAGCAGGCCATTCTGATCTCTTACATCGCTTTTCTTTGCTGACCTGATCAGTCACTTAAAGTTCAAAGTGGCTGGCTTTGCAACTGGCTTGTGGTGGCCATGCGTTCATAGCAACATTGCATTTTGATCCTTCAATGTCAGCTCTTCCTATCATTGTGAAGCAAAACACACCAAGCATTGGATTGTTTACCCACTAATAGGGAATGTGAGCTGGGTTTAGACCGTTGTGAGACAGGTTAGTTTTACCCTGCTGATGATGTGTTGTTGCAACAGGATTAAGTTGTGGTAATTTTGGTCAACAGCAGAAAGGGCCTTGCACTCCTTATGTGAGAGAATATCTGCTCACAGAGACATGCTGAGCCAAAGTAGAGCTGACATGGAGCTGACGTATTTTGTCAGTGGAGCTGACAAAATACAACAGGCTTAAGAGTGCTAAACTTTAGTGAAGGTGTCCTGCAGGTAAAGGAGCAGCTCCCAATTCATGCTCTTAACTCTGCACACAAAATTCACCCACTGTGCTGAAATTTTGGCGAGTGCACCTGACATCTACCAGAGAGCCGGCTCCAGCCACTGCGTGGTTCATCTTCTCTGCCACCTCCATTCGGTTTCGGCAGCGGACATCTGCCTATCAGATGCAGAGAAGGACGGGGCTCACCAGATGTGTTCAGTGCAGTGAGGGAAAATAAGTAGATAACTATAGATGCCTGCTAATGACTAAAAAAAGGATCCCTCTTTCCTTGCTTGCCAGTGGTTGGTATGCGTTAACAGGTTGCCGACCCCTTGTCTAAAGTCTAGAGGGCTGGGGTCTGACAGTATGCTTGCATGCAGTAAGGAGCAAACCATAGAAGAATGACAAATCAAACATGGCAGACTTGCTGTTAGGAGATCAGGAGGGGTTAAACGTGTCCTTTCCCATGTGTCTGAAATTGACATTTTAAGTGGACATTTCCAAAACTCAAAACTAAGATCCAGATGAAATTGTGATTCTATTTCAAAGTCTGACTTTGGCATAAGGCAGACATGGATTATTCTAAAAGCAGTGTTAACTGCAGTTCTCTGTCTTCATGTTTTCTTATTTAACCTCTGTGTCTTTAATTAACAGCTTCCCTGACTTGCTGAACGTGTCAGTGATTTAATTAAAGACAGCTCTGAGATCAGGACAGCTCTCAGCAAGCTGAGACGCCTGTTTGTCAACAAGCATGAAGGACAGCTGGAGAATCTGCAGGTCGGGTCATTTATCACCTCAAAAAAATGATGAAGGAGATGAATGAGGAGGCAGGAGAGCACTGATTCATAGATATATTTAAGACTACCATCAGCATTCACATGGAAATGAGGGAGTCAAGAGACTTCTGAAAGCTTTTACAGGAGGAAACAGAAGCATCACTCCTGCTCTGAGCCTCACAAGGTGACTGAGCATCAGGCTCTGGTAGATTTGAGGGAAGGGTTTGGACAGTCTGAGGATCAGTCTCTGGTAGATTTAAAAAGAGGGAATGGACAGTCTGAGGATCAAGCTCAGATAGATTTAAGGGGAGTTTCGGATGATCTAAGGATGAGGTTTTGCTGGATTTAAGGGAGGCTTTGGACAGTCTGAGGATCAGGCTATGGTAGACTCAGTCTAAACTGACTCTGCCTCTTGGGGGTTTCTTCCCCTCACACCTCTCTCTGCATGGGAGGATGACAGAAGGAAAAAGAGTAGGGAGGGGGAGCAGAGATGGTCAAGGGGTCAGTTATGTTACCATGGTGACTCATCTGCATCTGCTTTTTGTTGTCATTGGAAATGACTAGTCACAGCAGCAGTGTGTGGAGCATTAACCAGGTTAGGGTCTGCAGCGTCTGCTGTGACTAAGACAGCAGCAGCCACTGGAGAGACAGCAGCTTGAGAAGGGCTGGAGGGTTCAGGAGGGGGTTTGAGGAAACATGATCATACCCGGGGTAAGTCATATGAGGAAACAAAGACGACAGAGATAAAATAAAGGAGGTAAAATAAAGAAGGACAGGCTACACTCAAAAATAAGGGGTAAAGACTTGGCTGATTTTTATGACCTGGTAAACACAGATTTGAGTGGACTGTGAGACCTGCTATTAGTAATAATAACTTTAAATAATAAAAAAAAATCACAAGATCCCAGATATAATTTAAAGTTACACTGTAACAGACAGTCATGTTTGCCACAAATCAACATGTTGGTGCTCTATGTCTGACATCTGTCTAACTTTATGCTTTGCCCCACTATCGTTGCCATGGCTACATTTGTTTCCTGCTTCAGCTAGCTTGCTATCTAATTGGCACTGCTCATTTCCATGTGACAAAACAGAGGACATGCTCAGGTGTCCCCAGTGCACTCCACACACATCAGGATCTCTGATTGTAAATACTGCAGAAATTTAATATTTCTGATTTCAAGTCAGGGCTTCCCTGATCCTCTGAGACGATTGTATCTCAATCTTAAAACACCTCCCACCACAGGATGATCAAGTAAGATAATCTTTAGGACCACTAGATAATTGGGCCTTTGCTGATTTTAGGTGGAAGCGGGGACCCAGGCCGAAACTCGGGCTTGTAGTTTATGTTATGCTAGACTTTCTGTCTAGTGACTAGGTTGGCCAACCAAAACCCGAAGGGAGCCCAGGCCTCAATTTGGCTATGACAATGCCCAGAGAAGTCACACCAAACATCACTCAGTGGTCTAACACATCATCTCCCATAAAGGTATGCTCTGTCACATGAACCTCCATTCTTCAAACATCACTCACATGTTTAACAGACCATCTCTAAGTCAAACCCTCACCTTCATATATCACTGTGGAGATGATCTCCTACTCCATCTTCAGGTCTTAAACCACGCACTCTCTTACAGGAGCACTTTATTAAGAGTGTATCTCCTTATGAATCACACCTCGAAGTTCACAGCTCATCCTCCTCACTGTCACACTTCCTCTGTTCGGCTCAAAACTCCTCACACCTCCATCTCTGCTCCTATGCTCTCCACCCTCCTCCTAACAGCTTTGGGTTTTATTGTTTATCATCAGGAAACACTTACGTAGGCTGTAGGGGAGGAGAGATGAAGACTTCATGGAGTTAATCTGGGAACAGCTTCTCCTGTTTCTAATAAAGGAACTGTATTTATGGATCAAACTCCATAATCAGTTTAAACTCTCATTTGTTATTGTCTGTTGTCCACACCAGATTATTTTGTTGCTGCTGCAGAAACCTGGGGCCACAGGAGCCACATTAGAGGATATGTGTCCAACTGGGATGTTCTTTTGAATGCTATATCTCATGAAAACGTTAAGGGATTTTCTTCAAACTTGGAACAAATATCCACTTCAACTTTAGTATGAACTAAGCCATGTGACATCAGCTGTTAACAGAGGAGGCTGTTGAAGACAATCTATGGACACAGCCTTACTTTAAACACCTTCAGTCAAACTTTGGATGAACCTACCGACAGACAGAGATGATGAGCTGAGGCAGGACTTGAAACCATCTGACCAAAGATACACAGCGTGGGCTGGTATCCATGTCAGTCATGTCTCTGACTATCCAAAACCAGAAATCCTTAATGAAATAAAAAACAGATGTGATAAAAAAAAATCACCTACTGTACATTAAGAGTCTTAAGATGTATCAAATATTTTGACTGAAGCCGTTTGTTGAACCAAGCTGTAAAGATGCTTATCTAAGCTGTAAAAACCATCTTGTCACCAAACAGTCATTGAACCTCAGGGTTTCTGCAGAAAGCCTCTAGTAGACCTGGCTGCTGATAAAACATCTCAAGTTTGGAATCAGCTCCAAGTTTCAAAGTTTGATAAAGTGTGTGAATTTCAGGTCTGATATTTTTGTTTCTTACAGGTACATAAATCTTCTTTGATGAATAAACCTCAGAGAGAATACTGCTGTCCACAAAGGTTTTATGTATCTTTAAGGATCTGCTGTGTTGCCTTCATAGACATTTATGACATAGCATGTAAACAGAGTTTTAAGAGAGAGTCGCGGCAGAGCGCAGTAGCAGAGGGTTTGGCTGAACTACACTAAAAAGATAATGACAGCTCCCACAGCAAAGACATTTAGTATAAGCAAGGCGGCAAAAATGACACAATGAAGCATCTTCTTCAACACAGTGTTAATGTGAGGAAATGCATGACGTGTACTTGGTTACGATCTCCCGTCCATGTAAGCCATTAAATCCCCAGACACAGGTAGCAGCTGCGCAAATGTCTCTTCACACACAGGTAAAAATAAGCGGAACTCATGTTCACATTTCTGTTAAGGTGAATGAATGATGTGGAGACAAATATTTCAAATATACTTTAGAGATCTGAGTCCAGAGAGTGCCCCATTTTCCCGTGTTTACTGTAAAGAGACCCTGCAGGGCTCACTGTGGTCATGAATGTACTCGGACTGAGGAGGAAACCTAACTGAACAGGGAGTAATCAGACCTAGGTGTAAAAACCACCAGATTATTTTGGATATCCATGGTAATATAAATAGATTTAAATCTGGTTTAATATTATCAACTCATCATCAAGTTCAATCTGAAATTGCACATAGAATGATTAACATTACTTTTCATTATTTAATTTCATTAGTTTGGTCAATAATTGTTTGTGTCAGCCTTTCCTCTTAAAACAGTAATATTTATTGGTATAGTTAGAGGGGAAAGGAAAGACCTGAGCTGTCACAGCTGACAGCTTATTTTCGAGATCTTAATTAGGACAGCAACATGCAGATTTTTTTTCTAGAAATATCCAGATAACACTGAACCAGAGTTAGGAACCACAAAGAACTGGGATCAATAAAATCTACCCACTCCTTGCCTCTAGTGGACACTCAAGGAACTGCAGTTTTTGGCACTTCAGCACTTTGGCCCTGAAGGTTTCTGTTTGAGATGGACTTATATAATGATAGGGGTCAAAGGTCATGATCATGCCTTGATTGTGAACCCATTATTTCAAATTTGCACAAGTTCACTTCAACCATATGATGAAGTGATACAATTTTGAAGGTCAAAGGTCACTGTAAAAGTTATTTCTGTATGGAGTATGCAGTTTGTATATTCTCATGTGTGGATTTCCTCTAGGTACTCTGGTTTCCTGCACATCCACCAGCAGCTTCCAGCAGTGCTTCAGCGACAGCCAGCTGGAATTCTTCACCTCCATCTGTCTCTACACTCAGATGGAGTGACATTACAGAGGGTCAATGCTGTTCTCACCACCAGACTGATGTTTTCATTCTGAAAGAAGAGAGGCTCTAATCATGAGGGACTGTACAGGATAGATGGAGCTGATTCAGCACTCCACGAGACGGAGTGAGCGACTGAAAGAATTTGAAAAAGCAGCAACACACACACAAATACAGTCTAATATCATGTATCTGCAGAAGATCATCATCAAGAGATCCTTAAGTTTTAATAGAAGCACCCGTTAACTCAAACTGTTTTTGTTTTTCATGACATTACATTGTCCAAATCAAGTCCAAGACTTTCATAATGTCTGTTTTATAAAAAAGACTTTGAAGTTTAGGAGAAGAATGAATCCATCAAAAAAATGGCAGTCAAACTCCTGCACACTCTCTGGGTCCAAATTAAACTTTTAAAAACTAAAACATGTACAGCAGTTTGTGCACAGTTAGAGGGATATTTTGGTATTTTGAAGCTGGGTTGAATCAGGTACTCGACAATCGTCAGTGAGGTGGCTGAAAGGGCTCCTAGCAGCTCTGCACCTCTAAGGAGAATGGGCTCTGCTACACTGCTGTTGGCGGGTACGTGTTTTTCACGTAATTCTGAATTTTAACTAAAAATGTGTCACAAATTATGTTGGGTCAAATGTTTGTTTGGGTGAAAAATTACAGAGCTTTGTTTTTTTTTCAGGAATGTTCTTTGTTTGGGACAATTTTACAATGCGACAAATGGCAATGCGTTCTTCCACCTGAGCGTATTGATTCTGCTGATGAGGAAGAAATAAAGAGCTCTGAAATTTTTCATCCAATCATACGTTTAACCCAAAATAGTTTCATGGCTCATTTTTACATAAAGCTCACACAATTATGTGAAATACCTGCTGCCATCTGTGAACCTTACTGGTAGTATTTGCTCACTCCCCTTAAAGGTACTGTGCTGCTGGAAGCCCTTTCAGCCACTTCACTGTCTGTACCTGATTCAACCCAACTTCAGAAATACTAAGCCATCCTTTAACATGGTCTGTCATTTAGAATATTTGAAACAAACATATCCATCATATAATCCATCCATTCAGATACCATTAATCCCTTTCAGAATCATGTCCCAGCTGACATGGCCTGATAGGCAGGGTACACCCTGGACTTGTCATCTTCAATCACTGGGCAAACATAAAGACAGACAACCATTCACACGCACACACACAAGGTTAACCAGTTAACCTAATATGCATGTTTTTTGATCTGTGAGAAGAAACCAGAGAAACTCGAGAAAACATACATGCACAAGGAGAACATGCCAACTACACACAGAGAAGTTTCACCTCAGCAGGGGGTTGATCAAGTGGCCCTCATACGGCTTCTTCTATTTTTTAATCAATTAATCAAACAACATCATATTAATGATCGGATGAAGGCAGAGGGACTTAAGGATATTATTTTTCACACAAATTCTTTACTAACAAATAATCTTGCTAAAATACATTAATATCAGTCAAACCTTGATGTTGACTTTGTTCTAACAAGCATACAGCAGAATATGATGTGCACAGAGATTCGGGGTAGAAATCAACCGTTCTTATCAAATACAGCATCTTAACCTCTTAATAAACCAAACTGGCTGCCACCAAAATGTAAAATGTCACTAAGGCTTCAGTCTCTACTTCATAAAACAGTTTGGACAACAGTTAATGCCAGGAAACAGAAGAAAATTATCTGCTTAATCCAGTAACACTGAATATTTCATACATGAGGAGTGGTGATTTTTCTCACTCACATAATTAGTTGAATAAAATTCATAAATCAGAGACTCAAATACACTCTGCAGATGTATGACACACTGATTGGTGTTAAATGAACATCTGTTTACCCCTGACAGCTGCTCCAACAGGCTGTTCATTATAACCTGACCCTCACTCTGCATCATCGCTGTTTTTGTCAATGAGAACATTTGTTAATGTTATACGTCAGATGATGATGGATCTGCAGGAGGGCAGGGGAGATTTAAAACAATTAAATGGTAAAATAGATGATTAACAGTCAGACTGCCAGCTGCTGTGTACCTGAACACTGCCGCTGTCTAATATGAGTTCATACAACAGGTAAGAGTGTGTGCAGAGGCCTGCCAACCCTCAGAGCATTTACTCGGCTACATTACATACATGATAAAATACTTGTATATCAATTATCAAATTAAAAAAAAAATTCTCCCGCAATCAATTTCATGGAGCAAAGATTGTAGGCCAAACATAGGTTTGTTTTTGTGAAATTACGCTTAAATTTATCATGTACTAACCTTTGTCAGATCACTGTTTTACCAAGTCATTATTGATGCATGTAATGTCACCGACAGCATGCCATTCTGATCTCCTCTAGGTTACAGCTTCTACTGTTCTGTTCTCATATCAGACTGAAAACAGGATTGGAGTCTACCACAGTTTCGTTAAGATGACAACAGAGCAACAAGAGCAAACCTGTGGACAACTGGAAGGGATTGTTTCAAGAGCTGAAGGTGCTGCATGAAAATCTACAGATGATCAGATCAGTAATCACAGGAATTAAAGTGATACTTTAGTATTTTTTTAAACAAGGTTGTTAAGAGGTCCATTTCACAGTTACAGTCATCACTTATACAGTGATTTATATATATATATATATATATATATATATATATGTATGTATATATATATATATATATATATATATATATATATATGTATATATATATATATATATATGTATGTGTATATATATATATATATATATATATATATATATATATATATATATATATATATATATATATATATATATATATATATATATATATATATATATATATATATATATATATATATATATGTGTGTGTATGTATATATATACATATATATATATATATACACATATGTATGTGTGTGTGGATAGATAGATAGAGAGAGAGAGAGAGAGGGAGAGAGTGACTCTACAGATAAAGTCACCCCTGTAGAAGTACAGCTGCTACCCTGCCTGTCATATTTTGTCTTTGTTTTACTGAGAGGCCCCCAGAGTTAAAGTACAAGTCAAGGTTCTGCTTGGTGCCCAGTTCTTGTACTGTACACATTTAGATTTAAATGTTTTTGCCTTAAATGAAGGCAAAAACAAAACCCAACCTGCTCCAAACCATGAATTGTTTTCTTTGGGTTTCATACAGCATACTTGGTAAACAGATACTGATTCAGTCTGACGTTACCATAATTGTTTTTGACCTCATGAAGGTCTCCTCTCATGTTGTCACCTTCAGCACAGTGTGGAAAGCCCGTGTGTGCATGGTTGTGTGCAAATGTGTGTTAGAGTGGGAGTGGGAAAGGTTTCACCCTATGGCAGCAGAAGAGAAGAAGAAAGGAGAGGAGGACTTAGGGATTAAACTGCAGAAGGAGAGGTGAGATTCAGCTTTGGTTCTCACAGCTCTGTGCCCCCCTGAAGCCTGCAGACCCTCAGTGAGGGCTCAAGACTCCTGTTGCACAACTGCAGAGACAAACAGTTCTGACAGGAAGAGTGAGCTGCAGGGAGACGGATGGACAAATAAATCTTTTTCTGAGACAGACTGGTGTTGGAGTAAACTGGACCTTCAAAAGCATCTTTGATTTAAGAGATGTTTGAATAAGAGAACTAAGAGGACAAAAGAAATCTCCTGGATTCTGACATGGAGAACAAACACCCCCTGTTTTCTTAGAATAGTGAAAGAAAAAAACAGTCCAAATGCTGACATCAAAATAAAAAATAACCAAAATCCTTAAAAACAGAAGGTTGCTCTTCCTACCTTAGCTTCTCACACTGTCCCTATGTCCCCTTCTCTGATATCCAGCTTGTCCATTGTCGCTATTTGTATTGAGCACCTCAGTCAGCTGTTGATAGCATTTAAGTGGCTGTTTGCTGGTGATATTTAACTTTAAATGTGTTTGTTGTTTTATTCAGTAAACTCCTGTGAGTGTGTTCACAGTGTGTGCACTGCCTGCAGGTTCAGCATAAGCATGGACAAAGGCAGTAAAGAGCTGGCTGTATCCCCACCATGCAGAAACAGTCACTGTCTGACAAAGTCATTGTCTCTGCTTGTCTGCTCACAGCTTATACTCATCCTTAAAGTATTATTTTGGACTGTGCCAGAGCACTCTCTGCTGCTGCACCGCTTCACGTCTTTTCTGCAGGTTAGCTTTTGGAGATGCTACTGCACTTCTTGACCAATAAAAAAAAACCAATGCTACTAAAAAGCAATTAGACCCAGAAAACATGGACACCACCACAAGGCTAAGCTACTAATGAAGCTATTAATAATGATGTTACTGCCCATCACCGAACTTCAGTCACCAAGCGGACCACATTAAAACTAACATCACTGTCAGAGGAAGAAATTTTTTAAATCTGACCATCAAAATCCCTGATAATTTAACAAATAAACCTTCACAAGAAGTTTTCTTTAACAGTTATAAACACAAATCTTTAAACTCAAAAACAAAATATGTAATCAATTGCGCTAAAAAGTGAATTCAAGCCAGTTTAGCTACTTTTGATTAGAGTTACAAAACATTCCCTGGTTTAAAGTACATTTTATATACATTTTTTTGTTTCTTTATTAACAAAGGTATAAAAGGGAATTTCACAGAAACAATCACAGATAATTACAGCTCTGTTTTAATGGATATATTGCTACTTTAAAGTTGTATCAGATTTTGTTATGATTTGTTCGTGTGCATACATTTTTTCAATATTTTAAACATGCTGGTGGGCTGTATCGAGGAAGTGTGAGGGCCACCAGTTGCCCATGCCTGCTGTAAATCCATAGTTAAATGTCTTAAAGATGCTTAATGATCAGTATTGTCTTTGTTCTGCTTAAAGCTCAAATCACCCTTGTGTTATTATTCTGTGTCGTGACAGCTTTAGTGCGTGAGTGTGTGTGTGTGTCAAACAGCCTGTAACACTGAGATAAAGTCCCCCATGCTCTCTGCAGAGCTTACTCATTGATTTCCATTCACTCAGGTGCCGTGGTCCCTGCAGCCCCATCATCTGAGGAGATAAACTTCTGTGTGTGTGTCAGCTGAAGAGGTGACGGGCTGACTGACTGAATCAATATTTAATCACAGGTGAGCACCGCTGAACTGAGGCTTCCAAGAGTGGACATTATGGAGACACATTTTTTCTGACGATCTCTGATTAAAAACATTTGGAACTTTAAAATATTCATTCAGAATCCTACAATCACCAATATCAGGTAAATTTATTTCACTAGTCCATCTAGGAAGGCGCTGATAGAAAGTGTTTTCGGAATGGGCAGAACCTTTCAAAAAGATATCCAGCAGGTGATCAGATGATCGTTCCATCAATCATCCAGCCTGTGGCCAGTATGTAGTGTCCTCCCCTACTCTCTCTCACCCCTCTTCACAAGCCTATCCGTTGTCTCTCTCCCCCCCCCCATTAATAAAGGCACAAAGTGCCCTAAAAATAATATTATATATATATATATATATATATATATATATATATATATATATATATGTATATTGGCAAGGTGGATTTGCCTGATACAAACAATGAATCAGGCTGATCCATCTTCACTGCAAGGTTAGATATATCGTTTTTGTTCTATGAATGCTGCAAGAATGTAAATTTGAACTTTCTTACATTAAATTAATTGTGAAAACAAAAATCATTATACATCTTAATATAGAATTCTTTGGCACATACAATGAATTCAGCCAATGCCATGAAACATATATCTTATTTTTATAAAAGGGTTAGTTCTGGATCTTTTGTATGAGGTACTTAGTATTAATCTGAACCTAAGACACAGTGACAGAAATCAACTGTGTGCACTGATGGAGTTAGAGCTGCATATTGCTGCATATTCACACCCCTAATGGAGAAAAAAATAACTTAAAGCCCTTTGGGAACACTAACCAACACAAACTTTTTTCATAAGATATTTATGATCATATATACATGTAAACAACGATATAAAAATTTTAGGACTGATCTGTGCATGGTTTTTAAATTAATTACAAAGTTTTTGAGGGTACTCAGAGACTGGATATGAAGTGGGTGGGCTTTACATAATCATTTATGAATAAATAACCTTGGCCAATAAAAAGATACACTTCATGTCCTGCCCACTAAAAGGCAACTAAAGTACTTTACTCCTGCCCAGCCAGCCTCTTCACATCAAAGTGAAAGTGACCTTGCACACAGTCCTGAGAAATCATCTTTACTGGAAAATGAGCTGATTTAGGACAAGAATTTCTAAAACTTAGAGACGGTTGTCCTCTCTCAAGTTTTCAAGGATGCTTCATGACATATTAAATGTTGATATTTCATGAAAAAAATAAATAAAAAAGAAACATGTTTCCAGAGGCTTTAAAGTTATATTTTTAAAATCCATTTTGAATTATGTCCACCTTCAATATTAATATCAGAATAACCACCAAGAAGCTAATTGGATAATGTTACAGTAATATGTAAACACATATGAATGCACTGATTTAAAAACACAATCCAGTTAATCATATTCCCTTTTTAATTTTATGTTTTTACCTGTTTATTGTCACTGTCGGGCACAAACCTCCTGTCTCCAAATTAGCGTCTTTTAAGGAGATGAAATAAAAATTGCTCTACAACAGAATGAATGAATATTTTAACGTCCTGATAATTTTTTTGCTCTCTTTATCAGTCAAAGGTTCACAAAACCAACTCAACACATAAAAGGTGACCAATAGCACTGTTTTATGAAAAACATGAGAGTCATATTTTTAAGAGGTTTACACCAGACAGTAACAATGTACTGAAAATAAAAGTGGCTTTTTTGTTTTGTCGGTCTCCCTTTTTATGTTTTAAATGTTTGAATGAAAATTTTTCGTACTTGAAATTAACCTAAAAGAAGTCAAGAATAAATGTCAGACATAATACAACGTTCCTGCCATGTTGTACCTCATATTTCTGTTTTTATTTACTTTTTAACCATTTTCATTCTCATAAAACCTCCTGGCTGTGAACCTTTCTGTATCTGCTGATTAAACCTCTGCTGATTGTGTTTATATCTGCAGTAACAAGCCTCTCAGCATCTTCAGCCAGCAACACATAGCTGATTAAATTGCTGTAAACTCAGAGATCAATAAAAACAGAGAGGAGAGTTCCTCATTAAAGTCTGAATAAATCTGATCAGTACAGTCACCACGGCTCACAGCTCATAACCAACCCTTTAAAATCAAACTGGGAACAATGAAAACGTGCTGATGGTTAGTTCAGTCCCTGGTTTTAATATGTCTGCAGGGTCCTCCAATAAGAAGCAGGGGAGAGGGTGAATGAAGCACCAACACTAGCACGAGCACATGCTATGATGCTGATCAAAACCATACAGGGTCTTATCATATGCCAGGCGCAAAGCTTTCTGGCGTGAAGCAGAGGTGTCTTCTCTAATTGCTGTCTGACGCAGATGCCTTTCAGCCCAGCATCCGCACTCTTAAAATATCAAATGCTTGTGCTCTCTATAGTCTAAAGTCTGTGGCGCAGTGTTCCTCCTATTTTGAGGATGCGTTGAGAGACAGACACATATCTCTGAGATCAAAACACACACTTTACTGAGCTTGTTTCACTCACAAAGGATGCACAGCAGCACAGATCTACTTAAAAATATCAGAGCATTTGTTGAAAAATTCTGTTTAAGTTTATAAAGGGACAGAGAGCTGAGAGACAGCCTGGCTTTTTGCAGCGCTCCTCAGTACGCTATTCCTGTGCACTCCACTATGCATAATAATCCCAGAAACAAGAAAAACATACATATGATTAAATATGCTCTTGCAACACAGAGCTACACTTATAATATTTGTAAACATTTATAAATGCCACCAATAATCATGCTCACAGATAACAATGATTGTGCAGTGTGTTATATGCATGTGACAGAGAACAGTCAAGGATGCCTGCAAGAAAATGAGAAAATTACTTGTTTAAAACCAATGGTTATTTGATGTACAGTAAACAGGTCTACCATAAAAAATAAACCTGTCTTATCCTTTTTTAACTGGAGATTTTAATAATTAATAATGTTTCGCTGTTTACTCATGCGGGTCTGTTTGAGTCCTCTCTTTGATTGTTTCTTATGCTCTGGGATGCTTCAATTAAAACGAAGCAATTCAATATCAATATAAGCATATGAGGTATGGCTATTAAATAATGAGATGACACTTATGAGGATAACACCACATGGTTCACAGTCTGAGTGTTATATATTAAAGGTTGGGTATTTATAGAGAACTGCTGTGAGATTCTGATAAGTGACATCTTGAGTTCACTGTTTCCTGCTGATTGAATTGCATGTGTTTTGTTAAGGCATCAGAAAATGATCAGCGTAAAAACTAAGCAATGGATTGACTGGAGCATTTTTGTGAGATTGAACAAAACAGCACCCAAATCTTTTCATACATTAATTGAGGTGTATGGGAAACAATGCATGTCAAGTGCAGGCGTGTTTGAATGGGAGAACGATTTCATGAAGGCAGAGGATGTCCAAGAAGTAAAAACTTCTGAAACAATTCAACAAAGTAAACAAATTGTTTGAAATGATTAACAACTCAGTAAGAATGATAGCAGGAATGGCCTCCATTGATAAAGAGACAGTACAGCAAACTTTGCATGAAAATCTCAACATAACAGAAGTGTGTTACAAAGTTGTCACAAAACTTCTGACTACTTATCAAAAGGGAAAACAGAAGCAAATTTAGAAGGAGTGATTACATGCAAAATAAAATGGATCTTCCAATATGATCCTGAGACAGAACGGCAGGCAATGCATTGGAAAACACAATCGTCACCGAGGATGTATAAAGCACGACGGATGAGTCTAAATTCAAGGCCATATTGATATCTTTGACAATAAGGGTATAATTTTAACTGTGAAAATAAGGTCTGAATAAAGAGACCCCAGTTTTGGAAAAGTGGTTTCATTCTTCACCAAGACAACTCACCAGTGCTCTCAGTTTCAAGTCCAGCTTCTGTCCCAAAACTCCCCAAAACAAATCTGTGCTCAGAGGAACATGTTTTGAGACTGTGTCAAAAGTTAAGAAGAGAACGAGGAAACCAGAGTTCCCACACATGCATGGGGAAAACACGGAAACTCCACACAGAAAGAACCTGACTAGCCGGAAGTCGAACCACCAACCGTCTTACAAATAGGCACCAGAACGACCTTAAGCATCACCATGCAGACTGGAGGAGATGTCAGTGTAGTGCACTTACACTCAAAGGTCTTTGGAGGCCACAAGAGTCCCAAATCAAATTCTGACAAACTTACATACAATTCTTATGTATGATGCAATGAGGAGGAACACCCCACCAACAGCAGGTCCAAAAAGTCAAACATAGGTCTGTTAGCTATGCCAGTGGTCTGGTTTGTGAAATTTTATGTTAAGAAATATTGTTCTAACTAAAGATGCCCCGATAAATCAGCCACCGATCAGTATCAGCTGATATTTGTAAGAGACATGATCAGTTTACTGGTTTATCTTTTGTCAAATCAGCCAGCTGATTTTTTATTAAAAAAATGTGTTTTCGCTTGTTAAAATAATAAAATCATTGCCTTTTATTTATTAACATATTTGCAATGTATTGCCAGTTGGGCTGAACTAATAGTATTAGTAAGTTTGTCCATAATTTTGTTAATTCACATAAATAAAAACATGAAATAAATAAGTCATTTCATTGTTTTTACTATGGGATACTTTACTCCATGAGATTGTGTTGTATTGCTTTGTTAAGCAAACACACAACCAGTTAAAACAAAACATGATGATCAGTATCTGTGTTAGAATTGGTTAATCTCACAAACAGTTGATCATAACAGCATCAGACAAGAAATGCCTGATCAAGGCATCCCTATTTCTAACAGAGGTTTAATAAAATAGGAACTCTCCCTGAGGCAGATTGATTCGGCTGATATTTCACAGCAGAGACAAAGCTACATGAAACATCTCCCCTAATGATCATTGGACATGGACAATCCTCATACAGCTATGAGTGTGTGTAGTATTCTCTCTCTGTCTGCACACAAACATTTATCTGTGGGTGGCTGTGTTTCCATGGAGACAGGTTCTCTCATCACTGAACACCTGACGCTTCACTCTGGTCTCCATGGACCTCCATGGACCTCCATCTCCTGATGCTATGAGCTTGTAATGTGAGCAGAATGAGCAGAAACAGACAGAGAGAGTGAAGGACCGACACTCGTTTGATCTCCATTTAGTTCATTCAGAATCGGCACGATCAACTACAACCCAAACACACACGACAACCTTCTATTACATGAGTCCACAAACATGATCAACTACAAGTGTTGACATTTTAGTTCAAGTATCTCAATGACACCACAAGTTTTCCACAGATGTGAGAGCAGCTGTTTTATGCAGACGAACATGAAACTTCATAAACGGAACGACGATCACATCCAAGGAGGTTTGTTCAGTCTGTGGGAGGAGAAATTCTGGTGCTGTCAAAACTGTTACTTCAGGAAAAATTGATTTCAGTATAAGAAAAATGATGCTGCAGTGGGTAGAAGGGCTGATCGATACGGCAAAAGCATGATCACAATATTTATTCACATATTAAGCAATGTTGCTATTTATTACAATGATTTGTTTTTTGCTGTTGATGCAAGTTGAAAGAATACGTTAACTCAAGCCGTTAAAAAACAGAGGATTCATTTGTTAAACTTTTCATCAAGTTTATCAAATCCAATAAAATGCATTCACAACATAAAGTCAAATTCCAATGAAGTTGGGACATTTTTAAAACATTAAATAAAACAGAATTGTTGATTTGCAAATTCTATTTAATCTCTATTCAAATGAAAGTGTCACAAAGTAAAAATGTGTAAAGTTTAAACTGATCAACTTTGTTTCTTGTTTTGCAAATATTTACTCATTTTATATTGATGCCTGCAACATGTCCCAGATAGAGGGCAAGCTGGATGGATGGATGGATGGATGTTATATTTAATCTCCCCAGTCTAAGTTTTATCAGGGAATGATCCTAAACCAAAGTTTGTGCATTGGCACCATGACAGAGAAAGAGCTGAGCATGCACATGCTGACTATGGCTGCCTGTTTATCTTCATGTGTAGTAAAGGAATACAGATTTGATCATATTTGATCATTTTAATCATCATTTCATGAGTAACCAAAGTTGAAACAAATGAATTTAAATATATAAAAAACAAATTGTGTGTAAATCCAAATCCTCGAGGACATACGGGTATCTCCAGTTTGAAAAACATCAGCCTCACAGTTTCACCTCAGATGAAACCTTCCTCTAACATCCTGCAGACATGAAAGGAGGCCGCAGAACTTATCTATCTCCTCACAAAACACAGCAGAGGTTTTTACAGCCGAATAAAAGTGTCTAAGCATCCATGAGAACTTTTCAAAGCTTTCCTGCAGAATAATCCAATCATCTATAGTTCACCCAGGAGCTCCAAAGATTCAGACCAAACGTTCTCCTTTAGGCTCAGACAGCATGGAGGCAAACGGGAGCAGATCTTTAGACTGACTGAAACACTCAAGAAAAAACTTTCAGACTCTTCATGGTCAGAGACAGGACAGGGTTTTTAAGGAGGGTACAAATGACAGTATGATCAGACTGATTTTTGACCATACTGCACACTTTTGGCAAAACAGAGCCCTTATTGTTGATGTTAAAAGTTCATTAATGCACATTTGACTTTTCCATCCATCCACCAATGATTCTCATGCTTGTACCCAACACAAGTTTGGTGCTATTTAAAACTTGTGCAATATCTCCACTAGGGTAGGGACAAAAAATGTATATGGTGATTATCATCTTCCTCCTTCCCGCTATATTACTAGCAATATGCTGGTGCCAAATATTGATATTTTAATTAAATAAATATGGCATTCTAAACATACTGTATCTCCCTGTTGGTTTATCTACCAGTGAACCCTACGTTATGGCTCCTCACTGGGCGCTCCACACTTGAATGAGTGAAAGTTGAACGGAAATTACCAACCAAAGAAGAGAAAGTTTACAGAGTGGAAATGTAAAACATCCATCAGCAAGAAAAGTACGCTGAAGGATGCCCCAGCCAATTATAAATCCAAAGTATGGATACAATTCAGCTTCTACAACATTGAAGGGACAAACAAAACTGACAAAGACTTTGCAGTATGTAAGAAATGTCTGCAAAACTGTGATGTTTTCTATCAGTTTTGATTTTTGGATATTGACCAGTTACAGTAAGTGTGTTTCAAGCACTTTATGACTTATTGCACTTTTTTTCAGTGTTTCATCTAAGCTTGTGTCAAATTCTGTTAAACTGACACTAATTTACGGTAAATAAAAAGAGAAATCTGGCTCTTAACCTTTTTTTCAGCCATATTGTTTTCTTCAGTTAGGCATTTACTGTGACATTTTATTAGATTATTTTTCATTTTGACAATATATCGCTTATCGCAAAATCGCTGCATTTGATTATATCGTTGTGGACCACGAATCGCGTAGTCACACTGTACACATTGATACATATTAGTCCCTGAGTTTACATAGCTTTGTTGAAGTAATTTTGTATTTCATTATCCTGCCGAGGAGGGTAAGTTTTTGATGGCTTTTGTAAGTTTGTTAGTTAGATCATGAACAAAATAACTTAAAAAACTACCAACAAACTTTGATGACATTTTCAGGGAATGTTGGTCATGACACAAGGAAGAAGTGATTTGATTGTGGTTGTGATCTGAACCCAGAAAGTTTTTAAAGGTTTTCTTCACAGTGTGTGATAGGGCACTTTTCATATTTTTGGCAATTACTTGCCTGACAATGTTGGGAATGCCTATTTTATTACCCTTACCAAAAAGGCTACATTTTTGCTGACATTAGTCTGTCTGTGAGCAATATTTCTCAGAATATTCTCAACAGATTATGACGACATATTAATTTATGTATCTATCTAGTATTTTATCCATCCATCAGTAGATTTCAGATGTCAGTGATCGTTTTTATGCTGATGACACAAAACTGTACATTTCCGTTTCACCTAATAACTCAGATGTGCTTCATCTGTCTCAGATTTGTAAATGTATATGTAAATGAGGAACAACTTCTATAACTTACTCAGGATAAAATGGGAAATTCTCTGGTGGGGAAAAAGCAGACAGGAGAAAAATGAAGATGCAGCTCAGAGATTTAAAAAACAGGTTAAAAAGCAGATTACAAACTTGGTAGATGTTTTAGATTCAGATTCATTTAATCAGAACATTCTTCTACCACCCCAGAAACATTGCAAAGGTCAGACTTTTATCATCAGGATGATGAAATTATAACACGTGCTTTAATCCTTCATCATATTGATTATTGTAATGTCCTTTTCACTGATCTGCTCATAAAGTCTCATAGAAAATTACAACTGATTCAGAATACTGCTGCCAGAGCTTTAACTTGGAAAAAGAAACATGGTCACGTTACTCCTCCTTTAAAATCTCCCTGTTTCTTTTAGAAGTGATTTTAAGGTTCTTTTAATTGTTTTAAAAGCTTTACACAGCCCTGCTCCTGCAGACATTTCAGACGTCTTTCATTTTATGCTCCTTCCAGATCCCTCAAGGTCCTCAAATGCTTTCCTTTCAATTGCTCCTCATGTTTCCCACAAGGCACAGTGGAGAGAGCTTTCTTTTTTTATGCCCCTAAACTCAAGAACTCATTGCCATTGATAGTAAAACAGCAAGCACTCTGGGTGTTTTTTCAAAGTAAACTTGAGACCCACTGATCAAATCTGGAATTTTATATAGTTTCATTAGATAGTACTAATTATCCATCAAATTTTTATTTTTATTCAAAATTCATCTTGGGTTTAAATAAGTTTTCCAAGTGCCTGATCATAGCTTTGCTGATTTTTTTTTTCTAAATTTTACCCCTGTTATTTGTTTTTACCCAATTTATTGTATTTTTCCATTTTATAAATCAATTTTCCTTATAACTTTTGTTTGTTTTTCACGTACTTTAAGTCACGTTTTGAGAGACACCCATCTGCAGGGACAGGGCGCTGTCATAGCTGCAGCGCAAGTTCCTGCGAGGCGTCGTAGCGCCGAATAAGAGATAAAATCCACAAATAAGATCAACTTCTGGTTTGTACTTTTTCTTTCCACGGCTCTGGGGATGCCTGAGTTCCTGCATGGCGTCATAGCGCCGAAAAAGTAAAAAAATTACACTAAGAAGACAAACTTCTGGTGTGCCCTTCTGGTATGCGCCGCAGCTATGGCGGCACCCAGTCCCTGCAGATGGGTGCTCTTGCATTTTTTTTCATTCCTGCCTTTTTTTAGTCTACAGCAGTTTATTTTTGTTTTTATTTTCTGAGACGTTTTATGGATTAAAAAGTGTTATGTAAATAAGGTTCGGTTGGATTGAGATGAGATTCATTATATTTCTTAATTTGTTTGTCCATGTGGTAAAAAAAAGGACTTGTACTCTGTAGCAGTGAAAGTTTTAAAGTTACTACATAAAGAAAATCACTTCTACAACAAAAAACTTGTCCTTAAATTAAATCACATTGATCCTCATTTCATAATCAGATTGGCAGCAGTCAATTTTGTCCACCAGAGATAGAAGAGCTCAGTGTTCGGTGACCAAGTCATCTGTTCTTCTGGTTCATCGGTATAATGGTCTCTTTTTTAGGCCAACAATGCTGGAGCTGCTCTGACCCACTGAAACACAGTCTGCTGTGTGAGTGTGTGTGTGTGAAAGCAGCAGCACTGTTTGCATTGTGATGAGTGTGGAGCTGAGGGCATTATGCAGAACAGGGTGTCTTCAGTCACGACTCCAGTGTGGCTCTGAGAAACTACCTCTGTCCTCACAGCTCTCTGCTCTACAGCAGCCTCCTCCTGGAGGACATCATTCATGGACCATTCTGAATATTTAAAGCACCACAGCTCAATATTCAGCCTTTCCCGACAGTGATTAAGAACAGCCATGGAGCATTCAGAGGGCTTAGACACTAAGATTGATCATTGTTTATAATAATAATAATAATAACAATAATAATAATAATAATAATAATAATAATAATAATAATAATAATGAACTTTATTTGTACAGCACTTTTAAAAACAAAGGTTTACAAAGTGCTTTGACAACAGGCAGGAACATAAAGACAGCAGAACACAAGAGCTTAAACACAATGGAAAAAACAACCGAAAAAAGGTCGGTTAAAACCAAACAACATTTAAGACATACACAAAAGGCAAAATGAAACTGAGAGAGTTCCACAAAACATGAAGGAAAACTTAAACCCCAAAAAGTAGGCACAACAATCCAGGCCCAGTCACTGGACACGGACACAGAGGAGGCCCTGACCCCACGGGGCCAGAGACACACCACACCACACCAGGATACAGCAGCACACAAGAGGCAGAGTGAGTCTAAGTGTGACTGCACCCTGAAGGTGCAAACTAACATGCACGGGTGCCATGTCCAGTGACTCCAGCCCCATGACTCAAAGGCTCTTCCCATATGTCATAAGAACCCAGACAATACATAAGATAAGTCCAATAAAATAAAATAAAATAAGTGCTCTTTGTTATGAGTTTACTCAAGTCTAAAGGCATTTGCACACCATTTGTGATTTCTTGTCATGCATATCACTTGTATCTACAGTATATTTACAATGATTGGCTAGTTAGATGTCAAATGTAGTAAGCTAATTACTCCTAAAAAAATCAGCTTCACTCTATCAAGGCTGTGTCCTCACGTAGGTGGATATTTTAAAAACGTAGGTTTGCCTCCTCCATTTTTGAAAATATCTACATCCAGAAGAAAATGCCAAAAACACATAAATACACTGTTAAACAGTGTTTATAACTTTGTAACTATGTCCACTATATGCACCTTTTATCCTCTGGTTTCTATGCAAAAGCATTATTATTTTCAGATCTATTCTTACTACCGTGTCTAACTGGTGTAACGGTTTAACTTGGGTCTATGTTAACTGGTGATACAATGTGTTGAGGAAATATTACTTTGTTTAGATTTATTTTTGAGACACATCCGGTAATCAAATCCTGTTATTAGACCCATTCTTTGGTACTCTTGTTGGTTTAAACAACTGTAATAACCATGGCAACCAGAGAGCAAGTGGCTATGGGTCACCAGTTAACACGGTCACTTGAGACTTGACAAACTGTAACATTAGGTTTCGTCCGAAACGCTGACAGCAAGCATTTGTATCATCCGAGTGTTTTTGATCCAGCACCATAACAAAAGAGTAACAGAAGTCTGTGTTAGTATGTAAATAGTCCAGTTATCGGCATTTTAAAACAGTTTAGCAATGCTCACAGCAACACATGTAAAAACAAAGAAAATGTTGCATAGACATCGCCCAGTGGAGAGGTCGGCACTTACTGTGACGCTTCAGGCCCAAAATGCTGTTTTACTTGTCCACAAAGAGACACCAAAAAACTGTTTTCCCTGTCTACACAGATACACCCAAAACTGCGTTTTTTAATAAGCTGTCACTTTGGCTGGAGTTTTTTCAACAAATATGCGTTTTCAGTGACTTAAAACGCTGGACAGAAGAAAAACCTTTGTTTTTAAAATTACCTGATGCGTGCACTCAGCCTAAAGCTACACCATGGAGAAAAGGAGCCAGCTAAGATACAGGAGGACAAGAGAGACTCACTATATTGAAGCTATTTTCACTTGTTATGTGGATGTAGACAGTAATGATCATATTAGTGAAGGTGATAAAAGATATTATCTTTGTGCATCATCTGCAGCTCCGTCCTGTTATGCAGCAGCATGAATGAAGTCTTGGAGGATCAGGCTGCATCAGCATCATGAAGAAATAAAGTAACTGTCTGCTTAAGTCTTTTTAGGTCCCCTCTTGTCTTTTGCACATCCTTAAAGCAATAGTTCAGGTTAAGTAAATATAAATGCCAATACAACAACCGACCTGCTCTACCCCTGAGGGAAGATGTATATATTATTTAGCTGCTACATTCGTCATGCTATATTCACTTCATACACGTTTTTGGCAATATTCAAGATATATATATATACATGTATATCTTTCTTACTGAATGGCAACACTGAGTAGATAAACATATATGCACAGATTTATAAATATTTTTAGCTGTCAGACAATATTGCATATATATCAATATGTTTTTAGCTTAATGGCAGTAGCGCTGTCTCGCTTTCTTTTTGCCTCCATGTTGGCGCTGCTGACAGGACTGTTGTTGTCAATGAACGGGGGATGGGGTGGGCTTTTAATATTTCTGAAGTGGAGATGAAGAAAGGCATATAATACCTACGTTGATATACAATACTGTCTAAACTTATATCTTGTTTGAAAATAAATCAATATTTTTTAAAAACTCTGTATATCTCCCAGCCTTAGTCTTCGTCACTGTCACCCTCTCTTTTTTTTTCATCATTCTACTCCTTTCCGTTCATCTTTCCGCAGAGCGTGCGACCTGGGTGTTGTGGCAGATCACTACATGACAGAGGGCATCCTAATGAGCCAATTAGTTGCTGCAGGCCTTCCCTTCCTACCCCACTCCCCCTTTCTCCATCCTCTCCTCCCAACTCCTCTGTACTCTTACAGTTAATCAAATCATGTCCTCCTTCTACCCACCGATCAGCAGATCAATTATCACCTCCTTCTTCATCTCCTCTAACATCTCTCATTCCCTCTCTGAGACCACAAGAAAAACCACTACGAGGATGTTATGAGATTAAATACAACTGCAATGTTTATTCATTTATTTCCTTAATTTTCCCATTTGATGTTCAGAAGAAAAAACAGGATTATGTTTGAGTTAATTTTCTAAAGCTTTAATTCCAAAATTAACAGGAAAGACAGTTAGTTTGCCAATGACAACACTTCTTAAGCTGTGTTCACACCAAACACAAATTTTAGTTTGTCGCGCAATGAAAATACATGGTAAGTGAAGGGGACGATGGGAAATTAACAGCAACAGATCCATCACTCAACAATTTTGCTGTGAATTGTCACATACACAGCAATGCAAATCTTGCCTCTTTCGCCTCTTTACCAAATTTGTAAATATCAAATTTTGTGACAAATTCGTCTGAAGCTGTGGCTCTCCATGAAGATGTAATGAATCATCAAATAGATGTGTTTCTATTTTTTTTCTGGGACATTTAGGTTCTTGTTTTGTAAAGGAGAAAAACATGATTGTAGAAACATGCACCATGGGTGATCACAGATCCAGAAGGCGGTAGCACATGTTGTTGTGGCAAGGAGTCACAACAATATGGGTCTAAAGGGTGAAAATTCGCCCCAATAATTATCACCTATTTGGACACATGAATACATGATTGACATTTAGTCACACAAAGATGCTACACAAATAATTTTTTCATGTTTGGTGTGAACACAGTTATAGGCTGGATATAGCTGCAGCTTGTCCTTGCATTTGCATCTGCTGGCTTAAAGAGCTTTTTTTTTTTTCATATACTTGCTTTTTTTTTCATATACAACACGTTACATGAGGATACCACTAGAAAGCACACAAAGACCTAAGACTGTATGTAACTACGCGTTGTGTGAGAAGAAAACTATAAATATGTCAACACTATGCTAGTTTTGAGGTTAAACTAACCAAATAAACACCAATAATCAATCTAATCATCAGATATATGTTGGAAAGTGATGATCAGTGATCAGATCTCAACATCAGCCCCATTTTCACACCATTCCTACAATATTTTCCCCATGCATCATCATAACTGTCTTGGAGTTATGGTTTAATAAGTGACCGTGTTAGCACTGATCAGTTATTTATTGTGAGAAAATACATCCAAAGGAACTAAAGGCTGCTTTCAGACCTAAAGGTCAGAGACTTGGTTTGACTCAGAGGTGAAGTTGCAGCATTGTTTCATTTTTCACTGTGCTCTTTGCCAGATGAACAAAAGCCTGTCAATTTCTGTGTAATATAGCCACCAGTCAGTAGTTGGGGTTGTAGCTGCGAAGTTCTTGTTCCCGCCTTACTACCAATTGTTGCACGACGACCCTGAAATACACCGCTGGCTTGGGTAATCGCATCATATAGCTAAAAATAATTTGGAATCTGTGCCAAAAATAAAGATAGAGCTGCATTTAGTCTGCATTAAGTGGCACTTACATGCTGTTGGAGTGTCGTGAAACCATATTCTCCACATGCTTGTAATCTGTTTAGAGAACCAGAGGCTGGCGGTGCTACTAATGCTAGGGTGACCATATTCTAGCAACCCAAAAAGGGACCCTGAGCAGCATGTGTTGCATTATGACGCATGTGGCATTCACGCTCAATATCTTGACAGGTAGGTACATTGGAATAATGCCAGTGGTCCAGTGCAGTGCTTTATTATACATATTAACCCTTTTACTACTATGAATATAAATGACCACCTGGTCTTTTTTGCCTTTTTGTCAATAAATGTGTCAGAAAATGTTCTTTGAGTAAATTGTTTTGCACATTTTTCAGGTAAAAATAAAACATTCTAGCAAGTATTTGTCATTAAGTTGTAAATGCTTAAAGCAGTGTGTAATTACAAGAAAAGAAAAAAAGAGATTTGGATTTTCAACAGGTTCCCCTTTATAAACAATTCTAAATCAGCATGTACAACACTTCTGAGAAGACAAAACAGAAACTCAACCTACTTTGTATTTATTATTATTATTATTATTATTTTATTATTATCATTATTATTATTAGGCTATCTTATTATATTATGTAACTATTTATGAAACTCATAAAACACAAACTATGTTTAAAAATATGATGACAAAAAAGATGAACAAGGTGAAAATATGGCAAAAGAACATCAAGATAACGCTCCAGAATGATACTAATGTCATTATTTACAATATAATTGCATTAATTACACAGAAAATGTCGATAAACCACCGATAAATGACTCACATGTTTGCCTCTGAATCCTCTCTCTGCTCTCTGGCTCAGTCAGCACACCTTCCGTACCTCCCCTCAGGCAATCCAACCTTTACTGTGAAGTACTGTATATCACTAGAAAGATCTGCTTCTCAGCTTTCAGAATCTATTGGAATTATTTGGATAGCATGGATACTAGAGGTGTTATGGTAGTTTGAATAATGCATGTCTTTTTCTCTCACCAGCAACAGCTTTGTCTGTAAAACAAGCTGAGCAAAACCAGGACATTTTAGGGAATTTTATAAAAATCCCCCGGACATAATTTTTACAGCCAAAAAGGAGGACATGTCTGAGCAAACGAGGATGTATGGTCACCTTAACTAATGCTAATGTTAGCCACACTCTGCTTGATATTATTGGTTAGCTTGCTTTGCTTTGCTATTACAGCTAACATTGCTATATTAGCTTGCTTACCGTTGATGTATTCAGTAAAATTCAAATCATAATACCCTGCTTTTTGGTTTGCTTGCCTTTTTTTGTTCCTTGTTTGGTAAGATGGCTTTCACACCCACTGCAAACCGAACTCTGGTTGGTTTGGAAGTGAACTGAGACCTTGCCCAGCTCAAATCTACAACGATTGTGCTTGGCCCAGAGAAGCATGGCCCAATCAGTCTCCTTAGTAGCAGTTTTATCAGATCTGGACCACATTTCTTTATTAAATGAGAAACAAACAACACTGAAACCATTTCTTAATAGAAAGGATATTTTTGTTCCACAATGTTTTGGTGAGAGTTTGTCCTATGAAGTGGCTTATGTTTTGTACTTTACACTGCAAAAGAAGCACCAGCCTACTTCATTATCTGTTTTGCCCATAATGGATGTGACAGATGGAATAACTGGTTAATCACCTGCTGGGTATGCTATTGAATTTTTCTGCCAATTCCCAAACACTTTTTATGGGCTGTTGTCCAGATGGACTGGTGGAGTACACTGAACGGTTCATCTGGTGTGTCAGGTAACTATGGTGTGTCTTGGTAAAAAAGTTTGAAATCACTGATATAGACCATTGGTACAGTCGTGGAAAATGAAGCAAAAAGTACCAACAGTGAGCAGATTTAAGCAAAGTCAAGTCCATCTAGCTTATGAAAAAGCTCAATTTGTTTCTGATCAATGGGTTGTAATAAGCTGGCACAAAACATACTGTTAATGGACAGGGGCCTAAAAAACTCCCCCATAACTGGCATTCACAGCACAGAAAGAGAGCAACAGTGTTGATCTGCTCTTACATCAGTTTATCTGAGATCCTCATTAATGAGCTGAAAGCTTCCACCCACCTCAGCAGAGTCAGAACTTCTCAAATTGTCCTGATTAAAAAACAACACTGCCTCTGCCATCATCTTCAGTCTGAGGCCAAACTGAGGTAAAAGCATGTCAGTATGATCTCTGTGAGAGACATCTCTGCTCTGTAGAAACAGACCCTGAAAGGATCAGTAAACCCTGCTTCTGCATTGTTTGGTAAAGGTGATCATGACACAGAGCAAAAGAGCTCTTTATCAACGCTGTTCAAACTTTTCCTGCACACTAAGATGGCCACCTCAAAAACGTCTTCCTGCTGTGACATAATGACAACTTAATTAGCTTTCGCTGCTTCTATAATTACCCATTAGTCTGTTAATTACAGGCTGTACACCTAATTGAAGACTGAGTATTTTAAGGACGGTCTGACTCAACAGATAGATCACTGTTATCCACCTGAATTTTTAATTCTTTTTGGCCCTGACATGAAGAAGGATGGAGCCTCTGAAGGTGCTGCTGTGTTTTAATGAAGGTTCTTTTGGAGAATCTGTAAATTACGTGAACACAGTTTTAAAATTTTACACGCAAAGTGTCAAGTGTCTAGTGTCAAAGATATTGCATATTATCCAACTCACAGTCTCACACATAAAACAGTTTTATATGTTACTGTATGAATATCTGAGGAGATAAATCTAGCATGAAACAGCTAGTCTCCTTCATGAAGGAGGCTAATGAGGGTCAGTTACGTGATCACTTTAATTTCATGGAGAAATTTTGGACTCACAACAGTTGGTCCAACCACGCAGAGAAACAGGCCAAGCAACATCCTGCAGGTTCCTTCTTTAACCATCATCACCCACGCTCTCCTCATGGACCATCCAAGATTTACAGGTCTTCATTATCGATAGAGGAACAGGAAGAGGAAACATGAGGAGAGGATGGCAGATTGAACTAAATCTGTCCTCCAGTTATCTAGTATTATTCCTCTCCTTATTCAGGAGCTCATCTCTGTCTTTCTGTTTAGCTTTATGCTAGTGTCTCTAGTATATCCCATTGTCTGAGAATATACAAGCAACACCCAATGGTGTTTGAGTGAGTGTGAATATGTGAGTGCCTGATGTAACACATTATTTATCACAAATGTATTTTATCACAAAGTGACTGGTGGAATTAAGTTATGCCAAAAGTGGCACCTTCAAAACCAAATGTTTGGAGAGTGTTTGAGCAGAAAAAAAGGCAGAAGCTTAGGGGGTAATAAAATGAACATCAACAGTTTGGCCAAACAGAGAAGGTCAAGGAAAGTCATCTAAAAAACAACACATACAGAAGAAGGATTTTTTTTTGATAAAACAACAAAGATGTTTCTGGTAAATGGATGTTAGTCTGAGTCCATGCTGTCACTCACTGTGGGCTCAGTGTGTCTGTTTAATGAAATAATGGAGCTAATCCTCCTTCAGACCCCGCAGTCTCTTCTAATCAAAAAGAGAATTAATTAAACCCTCATTAGCAGAAGAAGAACCAGCAGGATGTTCAAGTGTTAGCAGAGAGAGGGGACCTGCACTGACTCACTGTTCGTTACCATCTGACCTTTGAACTTTAAACCCTAACAGGAGGACCATGTAAGCTACTGCATGGTGATGTCAAAACATCAACCTGAAGGATCACTGAGATCTTCTATGGGATTTACTGTGATATATTCATCGATGATGTTTTATTTCTATGATTCAAACTGACATCAGAACAGAAACTTTGTAGGTTTTTCAGGTGGATGCTCATTGAACATCACAGTTGGGATGTTTACAGGGACTCTCATAACTAAACTAAACATGCTGAAAAAAATGACAGCAGTCTCTACTATATATGTGGGGGTGTGTGTGCGTGTGTGTGTGTGTGTTTGTTAGAGATACAAATACACAATATTAGTGGTACAATGTCGGTATCAGCAGGTATTAGCCTAAAAAGTTGATTATTGCATCGGCCCTAATTGTAGTGGCAATATTCACACCTGACATATCGACCATGTATATCCCTTATATCGGCTGTAATATCAGCAAAATACTCAACCTCAATACACAAATACTCAATACGCAACCAAATTTCTAAGTGTACCAATGCAGTGATGACAAGGTGAATTAAGAGCTTCTTTCGTTCAAGAGAAAAAAGTTGGTTTTCTTGTTTTACACTGTCCCTTACACAAATAGACTGCACACCTAAAGCAACAATAACATCCTTCATAAATAAACATGTATACTTTCTACATATATACATATATGTTCAAGTGTTAGCAGAGAGAGGGGACCTGTTTAAAGGTTAACAGGACAGATAGCTGAGAAACAGCCTGGCTTTTTTGCAGTATTTCTCAATGTGCTATCCCTGTGCACTCCAGCTCATGTTATACTCTCAGAAACAAGAAAAACCCACACGATTTAAGATTCTCATGCAACACAGAACTACATGTATAATATTTGCGCACATAATACCAATGAGTCTCGCCAACAGTTAGGCTCCCAGACAATAAAACAGGTTGTCCAGTTTCTTTTATGGAAACACTAGGGAACAAAAAAAAGGATTCCTTTGACGAAAATGAAAAAATAACTTGCTTAAAGTTAACCCACAGTTATTTGATGAACAGTAACACAGGTCTTTTAGAGAAGCAGAATTGTACAATCCTGACAGTGACTGCTTCTAGGCTCATTATGAAGTGTCTGACTAGATCATTTCTTATGCTCTGGAATACTTCAATGAATAAAAGCACTTTTATCTGAGCATTAACATATTTCATTCAATGCCCTGTGTGTGTTCTCCGAGTATGGTGGTACAACAAAAGGAAAGCATTAAATAATCCAGCTAAAATTCAGACCAAATGATGAAACCCACTTGCAAATAATTAAACTACAGTCGCCCAGCGCACACGAATTTAAAGGGAATGAGAGCTGACAGTCTGATTGGCTTGACCTATGTTAAAAAAACACACTAATGAATAACCAAGGCACATAATCCATCATCTCTGTTCACTGTGCCTTGTTTTGCACTGAGAAATAGCAAAAAATACACCAACGTGGCCCAAGGTGCTGTAAGCCACTACTTTAGACAATATGCTTCACGCCATTGAAATAGGGCACTAACGCAGCCAAAAGTCGGTAAAGGTCAGTGTTTATATTTGACTTCATTGCATGAAAGTTGTGTGAGTAGGGGGCTCTTCTGTTCTGTGGTATTTTTCCCTTTTGTGTTGTTTCTCCATGACAGAGTCCAACTAGTTAAACTGTGTCATTTATCATCAGACTGATCTGAATGCTCTGAGTAACACTGAAGGACTGAGCATCCGGTCAGAAGAGGCAACCCCTGCGTGATACACACACGCTTAGAACTTGTCTCCATTAGGTTCGCTCTGATAATGATCTTTCCATTGATGCAGCAGCTTGCTGACGTCAAACTGAGTCCTTGATGGAGACGCAGTGACCAGGCACCTGCTGCGAGGGCTCAGCAGGTGTGTGAGTGTGTGTGTGTGCGTTTGTGTATTAGCAGAGAACTGTACTCACTGCACAGGGCGATGATGTGGCTGCTGTCTTCGTGGACAAACTTCTTGGTCACAGCCTCCTCCATGATCTGCTTCACCTGCCACACAAGTACATGGGGATTAATCATTGTTAGGGTCTTCACTGACCGTCACTAACATTAATCTTTCTCTGGCCACCAGATGAATCAAAAACTTTCATTTAAGTCCTTGTCCATGCAGAGACAAAAATGTTTTTGTTTTTAAAACATTCTCTGTAAAGACAGCATTGTTTCAAGAAATATATTTGTCTACATGAAAACATTGAAAATGCTGTAGTATATATGCCAAGCCTGTGAGTGGCGCTGTAACTCTTCTGCAGACATACACCAAACCAGAGAATACAACAGGGAGCATGTTCATAAATCATATGAGATTGTTCTCCATGTCCATCTGTTGCTTATGGTGGTCGTAGAGGAGCAGAAGACTTAACTGTAAAAGTCATAACAAGCTCTGCAGCTTCTGAAGCACAAATGCGACATTGTATTGGGCCAATGTTTCAATCGTGGTCAGGGTTAGTGCATATGGTTGAATGGAGCGGGAGAGCTATAAGATCATCGTTTCTGAAAATATGCATATATATTGTACACATAGAAACAAGTGTGTTGCCATCATTCAGTTGGAGAGGTAGGGGGTTGGCCCTCTGCTCTAACGCAACCCATCACCATGGGCCTTTGTAAAGGGGGACAAAGAGAAGAGCTTTCTGCAGCCCATGGAGGTCAGCAAAACCATGGTTCAGAACAAAGTCCCACTGAGATGACCATATTTAATTTTTAACATAAATGCTGCAACCCAACACCCTAGATAGACAGATCCAAATCTATACAGGATATTTTTCACTGGTTCATCTGATGAACAGCGCATAGAAAGTGTTTGGGGAGGATAGGACCTTTCAAAAACATATACGGAAAGTGACTGGACGATCATCCGGTCAATAATAATAATCAAACTCTGTCATAAACCTGTCAGTCAGGGGCTGTAAATATCTTCTCCAGGTAGAAATGTTTTGAGTTGTGTTCTTTGTTTAATGAAGAAATGTCCAGTTCTGATCAAGCTGACACTAAATCAGACCTGTATAAACACTGTTACAATAGTCTCACCTGCTTAAAATAAAAGCATGAACGAGTTTCTCTGTGTCTTCTTCGGACAGAATTTTTTAAAATTCTTGCTCTATTTTAAGGATGGTATTGGGCTGACCATTGGACTGACCATTGGACTGACCATCAGCTCATTGATTTCCTCTACACACATGTTCAGTGAGTGAGACTGTGGTCCTTTTTTGACACTGACATGTACAGCTGTGTGTCATCTGTGTAAGCATGGTAACATATGTTATACTCTATGAGCAAGAGGCAGCATATATGTTTTAACAAGTGCTGTCTCAGTACTGTGGTGAGGTCGAAATCATGACTGAATTGTGTTGAAAGGACAGTTTTGACCCAGGAACATGTAAAGTTGTTGATGAACCAACTTTTCAATAATTTTCCCTAAAAGTGGTAAGTGTGACAAGGGTCTATAGTTGTTTATTTCTGAACCATCCAGGTTAGATAAGGGCAGTCTTCAAGGCAGATGGAAAAACATCTGACCTGAAGAGAGCTTTAACATTCTGTAAAATGGCTGGTGCTAAACAGGTAAAAACCTTTGTAAAAATGTGGCTGGTCAGAGTGTCCAGGCTGTAGGTAGTTGGTCTGAGATGATTAACAGTTCCTGTTAAAGGAACATAACCCTCTAATTTAACAGGAGTATATGGAGGTGTAGGTGACATTGTGAATTCCCCATCACAGAATTAGAGACTGTCTAATGTTCAGGACTTTTCAGTGAAAAAAGCTGCAAAGTCGGTAAAAGGCTGTGTGAACAAAAGCTCCTGAGGGACAGATGTTGGAGGATTTGTCAGTCTGTCTAAAATATTGAACAAAGTTTGCGCATTATTCTTGTTTGTAGTGATAGGCTCCGAGAAAAAGGACTGCTGTGCACATTTAAGTTCTTGGTTATACATTTTAGGCTCTCTTTACAAATCTGATAATGAACCTGAGTTTTGTTTGATGCCATCTCCATTCTGCTTGTCTGGAGGCTTTTTTCTGCGCTCTGACCCGCAGGGCATTCCTCCAGGATGCCTTTTTCTTACTAGACTCACATTTTGTCTTCACGGGGGCGATGTCATCAATAAGAATCAAAACTTTGGAAAAGAATCAACAAGGACAAACACTGAGGACAGAGCTGGAGAGGGTGTAAAAGCCTGGCTGAAGAAAACAAGTATTTTCATTGATGAAGCATTTTCAAATCATATCTGCCTTGATCGCACATGAATCAGCAGAAATGCTCAAGAAAACACATCAATGATCAGGGAGAGCAACATCTTTCACTGCAACCTGAAAAATATGGAGATCCAGAGTATGATTTTTTTAGGTGAGCTGACCCTGTTACATGCTGAAAAAGTTCAAAGTTTTCTATAACATGTAAAAGTTCTCTGGTACGGGCATTCTTGGGGTTGATGTTTAACAATCCAGGGGTCAGTCTCGGATGATGAAATAGTACAGATTTATGGATCACTCAAAGAGGACCACATTTGTCACTTGGATGCACTAATTCTCTTTTAGTTAAAATGACAAACATGTGGTCAGACTGGATTATTACTGTTCCTGCTTCAACATACCAGACACACACACACATACCAGGAAATACATTTAGATCAAATCCAGTGTGTGAAAGGAGGATCTACAAAGGTAAATATTTGTGTTGGCTTGTGGCCGTTTTTCTGTGATACTGTTCCTTTTCAATCTCTCTTCAGTCTTTTTCTGTGATATTGTTTATTTTTAGTCAGTTTTTGGTATTTTTCCTCCTGAACATGTGACCCTTTGACCCTTTGTTGCCTCTCAGATCATCACTGATCATATTTGTCAGAGACCTCTTTGAATGACAATGATCTTTAACCTCTAAACTCAGAAGGAGAGAATTTCTGCATCTGAGGGCTCCATCATGGAGGTGCGGTTTGATAACAGACTGAAGAGGGTGGATTTATTAAGTCAGAGTTTGCTAAAGGACGAAGAAGAAGAAAACAATTGGAAAGAATGGGCTGGAACATTTAAAATCTAAGGATACTCTGATAAATCAGTCAGAACTCATTGACTTTTTTTGAAAAACTGAATCATCTCACTGATTAAATCTATGGGGTTGGAGGACTGTCAGTGTGATGGAATAATACATGAAATCATCTCTGATGTTTAAAGTTGGTAAACATGTCCACTTCACTCATTTACCACACTCTGATAATGTCCTGATGCAGTCTGGGTTAGGGGTAAGAAGGGCTGATTAAAAAGTGTAAAAAGTTAACATGATTAAAAACAAAAGAAGTATAACTTTATTTTTCAGTGGTTCTTTAATCTCAGTTATTCTGTTCACTTGGTAGTTGGAGATCTGAGCTGTATGCACTGAAACTGGACTAGCTGGCCAGTGAAGTGTGGTGGTGAATAAGGAACTGAACCTGTGGGAGAAGGTCTCAGTATACTAATTTAACATCTGTCCATCTATTCTTACCTTGACCTGAATGTAGGAGATGTCAGTGTCATTTGTTTACCCATAGTTTCATTCCAGTCTAATGCTAACACCTCGCTCTGCTAACTGCCGATTCAGAGATGATTGGGCTGGAGAGGGAGACCTGCTGGACAAACCCTGATCTGTTCTCATGATCAAACAGGAGAAAAATGTTGCACTGAGTGAGAACTACAGTAGAAGAAGTGCTTCCAAAAACATCAACATCCACTCTGATTTTTTTTTTTTATCTGTGCATTACTATTTCACCCTCCACACAAAGAAAAACATTTGTAAAAAAAAAATATTTGTTGGTAAAATTGGGTTCCTGCCTCCTCATTTAGCTACATTTCAGGTTTTAATATTTAAGTTACCCAGTCAGGAAGCAGATATGCAGGTCAACCAACTAAAAAACAACTCTCACCGCTCAAATGAATGGCTCTAATCTGCTACCCAGATCTGCATGGGTGGCCTTAGACGGTATTAGCACAAAAAAATTAAAAGCCACAGCTTAGATATTTACACATTATGAATCCTGACAAGTAGACAAACATTTTGTTGTATATTATGTCTGTATTACTTACGAATTGAATAAGTAGCAATGGTTAGAAAATGTATACAAAATGAGTTGCCAGTCTGTGTAAACAGATGAAAAATCTGTTTACACAGACTGGCAACTCAACTGAGCGGTTGACCCAGTTTTTTGAGGAAGTATAGATGAATATTTTGTCGTCAAATTCAGTTCCTTCAAATATGTTCTGATTGTTAGGAGGTCTAGAAATAATATCTGAAAATATTTTCTCTTACTTGGACGTTTGCTTACTGTGTGAGTTTTTTGAGGAGGTGTGCAGCACTGAGTCACTTCTGTTTATTCCAGTCCTAAGAAAATATTTATGTACAGCAGTGCTACCCAGTGGATATCACTGGTGTTTTGTACACTATTTAATGAGGGGAATTCAAAATTTTAAATACAGCATATGCTGGTGAGAAAAAAATGTATGGTGCAGTCAAAATGCCAAATCGAAGGGTTAAAGAGATCTTTGAGGCCTCTGTCACACAAAACACTGACTCCGTCAAAACTCAAAAACATCGTCAAGGATGGAACACAAACTAACACTGACCTGTACACCTGGACTCACTCACTGCAGGTCTACAGGTTCATCTCAGACTGATGGACTTTAACGCATGCTCAAGCTTTCTGTTGCCAAGCAGCAGCGAGAGAGTAGAGCAGCTCAAAGAGAGCCAAGCAAGGACAAACATAAACAATGGTCTGACACAGACTGACCTGAAACATCATAGAACATCCAGGAGATTCTTATAAACGATCATGTCCAGGTACAATACTGATGTTTACACTGGACTCACTCACACATGTTTCTCAGTGACTGATATTTGAACATGAGGCTTAAATGCTGCATTCTTAACTATAGTCCAGAGATGAGGACTCCAGTTAGAGACTTGGACTCGAGTCCAACTTAAGTCACACCCAAATGTATCTTCAGGCTTGACATGGACTCACCCCTTAAGACTTCAGCCTCAACTCGGATTCGAGGTTTGGGACTTGCACCCAATTATTATTTTTCTTAGTCTGGCTAACTGTAAATAAAAGTCCCCTGTAATTCCCAATGGCAACTTACTGACGCCATTGGGCTCGACACAGCCACAGAACACCGATGAGCTTAATGAAACAAGCCTTTGTTTTTTCATTTTAATACCCAACCCAAAATAAAACTGAACTAAAAGAAGACAACTGGGCTCACCAGTTGCAATGCCAACCAGAGCCACCCCAGCTGGAGGTCCAGCAGAACATACTGCCAGTGAGCTTTTCCTGCTTCTTTTATTTCTTGTCTTGAAAACCAGTCCTTTCTTGTGTCACTTCCCTTTGATTCATACTTCAGGTTAGGGTTAGGGTTAGCTTGTTCATCTATTTGTTTATCTCCGATGGACCCAGTGGCTAATCTGTAACAGTATTATATGTCTCATAACTATAACAAAATTTTCATGTTATTCTGGGTAACATTATTTAGAGACCTGGACTTGAAACAAGTGATTTGTGCCCATCTTTGCTATAATCTCAAACAGTAGATCAGAGCTGTGTTGGAGTGAGGTGGCCATCATTTTAAATACCTTGATATTTTTCCTAATACATTTATTAACACAGTCTACACACAGAAAGGACCTTACTGAGGACTTAGGGAGTTGAACCAGCAATCTCATTACAGTGAGGCAACAGAATTACTCACTGCACCACTTTGCTGCCCTCTTTATAAAATAATCAATCATTAAAATAAAGGAGTTTTAACTATTTTAAACACATGGTATTTAGTAGAAGAGATAAGAGGTTTCCAAACTGTTGCCTGGGGGTCAATTGTGGCCCCTGGTCCATTTTTGCTTGGTGCTAGACTATATTCATCCATTACTGTGCTTGGACATTTGATATTTTTCAAAGTTTTGTATTTACAGCTGTTTTTAGGTTACCAAGAACATTAATTATGGTAGCAGTGGTATCAATCAGGTATTAATTAAGTCTAATTTTTACCATCCGTCTATTGATAATCTATACCACTTCTCCCTTTCAGGGTTGTGCGGGCTGGAGCCTATCCCAGCTGACACAGGGCGAGAGGCAGGGTATACCACCTGGACTAGTCGCCAGTTGATTACAGGGCCACATAGAGAGAAATACCACCGTTCACACTCACTTTAATACCTAACCATGTTTGTGGGCTGTGACAGGAAACCAGACTGCACAGAGAAAACTCATGCAGGCACAGGAGACAATGCAAACTCCACTCGGAAAGGCCTCAGCTGACACAGGAAGTTGAACCAGAAAACTTCTTGCTGTGAGGCACAGGCACTACCTACTGCGCCACCATGCCACCCCTCATTTTTACCACTATTACATAAGAGTCTACTACTCTAGAGTTACACTGACCATTCTCTGAAGCTCCAGATTCTTCTGTGTGACTTTAAAATAACTTTAGGTCAATTACCTCCAGCCCTACGGATCTTTGTCATCATTTCATGTTTCAGTGTCTCCAAAAATACAATAATATCCGTGCCTGAAGAACATCTCTGATTAAATACAAAGAGGACAGATAGCTGAGTCGGATCTGATACACAACAATCAATGTGCTGATCAATACCACTGCTCTGATGATCTCAGAGGAACAAGAGGGAAAAGAGACACTGGCAAGGAACAGACATGATGGTAAGAGAGGGTGAGAAGATGATTTTTAAACAGCAATAAAACACGAAACAATGATCTTCATACACATGATGTTCAGATAAATTACGAGGACACTTATGAACTTCTGACTTTGGGTATCTCAGCTTGTAGAGGAAGTAGGAGGAGAGAAGACACCAATGAGGAACATATGACAAATGTGATGGTGAGAAGATGATCTTGATAAAGATTTTTGTTTATATTAATATCAACTAAAAGTGCTCTGAGACCATAAACCTCAGCCAAGGCATCTCCAACACTGAAGGGCAAGTTATTGTCAAAAATGAAGAAAACTGCCCTATCTCACACTGTTTCCAAATCATTGAATATTTTCAGGATCCTTATATCGATCACCACCAAAATATTATCACTTCTTTTTTGTGCTATGACCAAATTTCCTGAAATTTCACTCAAATCTGTTGTTAGCTTTTTGAGTTATCTTGGTAACAGACCAACAGACAAATGCATGCAAAAGCCTAGCCTCCTTATGAAGACAATAACAATGATGGACTTTTGGATATCTCGGCCCCTCTAATACAACATAATAAACATCACTGAGATGTTTTTTCTTCCATCACAGTGACCTCCATAGAGCCCTGAATGAGCAGAGCATCCCTTCAATTTATCCCTGAGTGTCAGCCTGCCAGCACAGCCAGCTCTGACCGGAACCCTCTGATTTCAGCTGGTGATCCTAAAAACGGCAAATCTGCAAAAACACTTTATTATTTATCCTTCAAAACTTCAAGAAGATACGTCTGTGTCCAGTCAAAAAATGATCTGACGAATCAGCATCAGCAACAGTGGTAAGATTATTTAGTGTTTTAATAACTCTTTGCTCTACCTAATTTAGACATTGCAATTTTTGTAAACGTTATATCTTTAAATTAATACAATCTAAAATATAAATAACACAGGTTAAAAGTTTATGTTTTAAACCTCTCATAGTGATCTTCTCTCTTCTGTTTGTTGGTTAGGTCTGTTTGGTTCTTCATATTTTTAGCATGATCTTTCATACATTAAAAAGATTAAACTGTCTTCTCACGCTCATGCTCAGAGACAAGCCTCACCACAGTCGGCTGATGCACCCCGACAGTACAGCAGGGTGGAGATATGTGGATTTTTGTGAGGATAACGGCGATGGAGCGAGCAGACAGGGTGGAGAAGGGATGATTTATGGTTCCTCACAGGAGTGACGGAGACATGGATCTTCAGGAACAAAAGCCTGAGGCTCAGTTTGAACGGATGGAAAAACAACGAGACAACCCTCTGATCCATTCATCAGACTGAGGGGAGGACTATCACTGCAGGACAGTGATCCAACCATCAGACTGAGGGGACCATACCCGCAGGGTACAGTTAGACATGCATCCATTCATGCTTCACAGAAGGAAAACACACATTTTTTCCGGTCAATAGGTCATTTTACAGTTTATTTTAAGAAAAAATGTTGAGCAGTGCCTGGTTTGTGCCTCCCAATTTAATCGCGTGATTATTCTAATGATGCACTGATTGTAAAGAAAAAATGGCAGATCAGATATCAGTGTTTAAAATAACATTTTAGCTGTAACTATGGTAGACACATCGCCTTTACGCAAAAGCACCGCAGTGAGGCACCGCTGAATTCACACCTCCACACATTCACATTAATTTCATGAGGCTGTAACATCTGTGTCAATACATGCTGCAATACAACTTGTTGCACGTGACACAGTCCATGCCCCCACATACACATGAAGGTAGAGCCCAATTCATACTGCTGTATGAGGTGTAATATATTTCCGTCCCTGTGATTTTAAGCCTCCACTGTGAGCCTGATGGAGACAATGGGGGGAACAAGTTGACCCCCTCTTAGCTCTGTCTACAAGGATTGTGTCAGAGGCATGGAAGGCTGGAGGACTCAACGGTAGATGTTGACCTGTTTCAGTGGGAGACAGGTCTGGACTGCAGGCAGACCAGTCTAGTACTCGCACTCTTTCACCACGAAACCACACTGTTGTAACACATGCAGAATGTGGCTTTGTCTTGCTGAAATAAGCAGGGACAACCCTAAAAAAAAGACATCACTTGGATAACAACACATGCTGCTTCAAAACCTGTGTGTTCCTTTTAGCATTCGTGGTGCCTTCACAGATATGCAAGTTACCCATGCCATGCGCACAAACACACCCATACCATCACAGATGCTGGCTTTTGATCCATTTGATCCACATCCATTAATTCCAAAAATAAATTAAAATGCGAACTCCTCAGACCACAGCACACTTTTCCACTTTGCATCAGTCCATCTCAGGTGAGCACAGGCCCAAAGAAGCTGGCAACTGTGATCCTGAGCCCATTTGGTAACATCTTTTACAGAATGATGGCAGATTTTTATGCACCGCCACCTCAAGGATCGAAGTTTCATAGGTATTCCATGTTGGTTTTCAGCCTAGATGCTTCCATGCAGAGATTTCTCCAGATTCTCTGAATCTTTTGAAATCCATGAATTTCTTGCAGTTGTACACTGAGAAAGGTTCTTAAACTGTTGGACTATTTGCTCACGTGGTTGTTCACAAAGTTGTGAACCTTGACCAATTTTTGCTTGTGAACAACTGAGCATTTCGGGGATGCTTCTTTAATACCCAATCATGACACTAACCTGTTTCCTTGTAGCCTGTTCACCTGTTGAATGTTCCAAACAGGGTTTTTTTTAATTATTTTTTGGGCATTTTTGAGCCTTTATTGATAGGAGAGAGAGATACAGTCAATAAGGGCTTGTGAAAGTGGGCAAAAGCGAGCAGGGGGAGGACACTCTGCAAGCTGGATTTGATCCTGGGTCAGCAGAAACATGTACATGGCTCATGCCTGGTTGTTTAGCACACCGCCAAACCAACATCCCCAAACAAGTGTTATTTGAGCATTCTTCAATGTTTATGTGTTTTGTTGCCTCTGGCCCAGCTTTTTTGGAATGGTTACAGGCTTCATGTTCAAAAAGAGTGAATATTTGCAAAAGTTTATCCATTTTAACATTAAAGATCTAGTTTTTGAAGTGCATTCAATTGGATATTAGTCAAAAAGGATTTGCAAATCATTGTTTTCTTTTTATATTTACGTTTAACACAATGTCCCAACTTCTTTGGAATTGGAGTTTGCATCTCCATTCAGATGAGACATATTTGGTCCTTATGTCTACACCTATAGTGTGTGTGATGGACGTTAATGGTGAAATTCCTATGACCAATTTCAAAGTTGAGTTTTGAGCTTATTATTATGAGGATTTAATTTATTGTCAATAACAGGTAAGAACCAAACAAACAGAAATCTGCACATGACCTCTTTGTGAAGCAACAGCTCAAAAATTCAAGATTTGACCTGAACACTGATGCATGAATCTGTCCCTGAATAATCGGGCCCTGCAGGTGAACATAATCTAATTATAACCACAATCTGAAGTTCATCGTTCTGGTACCGTGACATCCTTGATCGTCTCTGAGCTCATAAATATGGAGCTTTCAATCTTGATCCGGCCCTATGTGCGTGAGTCCAGCCTCGTTTATGGACAGAAACAAATCAAATCGAGTACTGACGACCTGGAGCATCAAACTAACCCCTCTGGGCCTCCTACAGTGTCATTAAATCAAATCATAAAAATAAACCACAGGTAGAAATATCACACTAACCCATCTGAGCCTGCTGCCGTCAGTTCACACTGACCATTGTCCTAAAGTGAAACCACAGATGGGAAGATTTATCAAACCCACAGGTGTGCAGGCACCTACCTCCCGTTTGACGGTCCATAATAATTTCTCCTTGTAGTCCTCCTCGGTGGAGCCCTCCATGTTCCTCACCGTGAGTGAGTGTGAGTGCGTCCTCTCTCCGCTGCTCTCTCCCTCTGTATCCTCGCTTCCTTCCCTCTCCGCTCTCAGCTGGACTCTGACGCAGCCGAGCAGCCCGCTCGTGACGTCACACGCCCCGCCCACCACCCCGTGCTGATCAATGGAGAGAGCCCTCCCCCCTGCTCCCTGCATCCTAAGCCCCGCCCAGACCTGCAGCCTGTCAGCAGCACAGCAACCTGTGGAGCCCGCAGGTCTATTTATAGCAGCAGCCTCCTCCTCTGATGGAGAAGAATCATGATCCTCAAGAGGAAGATGGAGAAGCAGCTGGAGATGGTCGTGATTCATGTCATAAATATGTGACCAGGATTAGGGGAGACCGAGGTTGGTGGCCACAGTGCCTCCTGCAGCCATGATAACAGGACGGGGATGATCAGTTTGTTTTCATCCAACAACCTGCATATCCATCTTCATGAGTTTGACTGATGCAGCCAATCACCCACTGACATTTGGGCAGACTTTTGCAGACGTTAAAGGAAACTAAAGCTGCAGCGAGCTAAGCCAGGCCACGCAGAACTGGGTTAGTGTCAGCTGGGCGACGCTGATGTCCGTGGGGTATGTTGAAAATTTTACACATGCATAACCCTTGTAACTCTAAACCATTTTTAGCTCTCCGGTACAACTGGCTTTTTTTAATGCATGAAGAACCTCAACCCTTTCAGGGACAATCACAGCAATTGTTCTTGAAAGGATATAAATAAAGACTGATTAATTGATTGAATCTATATTCAGCAGAGACAACTGTGATGAGGACAGATTTATGATCTGGGTGTCCATGGGTTTGTCGCTGTCATAAATTCTCATTTTAAGTCCCTTTGTCTCTGCCTGGACGTATACATCTCTAGATGTATGTATATGTATATACATATATATTTATACGTATTTGTATATATGCATATATGGAGAGTATGCCTTCAGCCTGCTCTATTGTAAAGTGCCTTGAGATGACACTTGTTATGAACTGGAGCAACACAAAGATTGATTGATCTGTTTTTCCAAACAACCTTGGCTGTCAGAGTATTTGTCTTATAATGATGTCAGATCAATGTACTGATATTTATTTGTCCAGAAAGACAAAGTTAAATTCATTTCACAGAACACGGTACCAATCACACATTCATCAGCAATGAACAAGCCTTTTCACATCCAAATATGGCTCCCTCAAGCCTTTGTTACCAGAGGATAAAATAGAAACATACTCAAACTATTCACAAATGTACACTTTTTCCCTGTTTTTGACCTTTACTGTTATTCATGCTGCTCCTGGAAGGTTTTCCTGTGGGCTGCTTCACACTGCCCCCATTTCCAGGCTGGTGGACTCCTCTGGTCGTCCTGCAGAGGACCTTCGTTTCCTCTGTCAGGACTCTGGGTCACTGGTGTAAATTAAATCCACATCCCTGCTGCCCTCTGGTGCTGACTTTAGCAATTTTGCCTCTTCCACAGTGCAAATCTTTTTCAATGTTATTCCACAAAACAACCCCCAAATTTGTGCCCTCAGGGTGTAAAGTTCTCACGCAGTACACGTATAATAATATACGTTATGAGAAACATATACATTATTTCTGTCGAGGAGGAACATTTCTCTGTTCTTTTTGTTGTAGACAACTTTCTTGGCCCTTGTTGAGCTTTGACAACAACTAGTTGTGTACTACTGGTAAGAAAACGAGACCATAAGAGCTTGTTGTATCTGATTGGTCAACAGAGTGATCAGAAGTTGTTGTTGATCAGAAGTTGTTGTCACTTCCTTCACAATCCAACATGTCAACATGTAACTGGAACCTGGATCCTTTTTTATATTGCAAAAATGTGAATAATCAAGGATTTCTTACAGTGGATTTATGGCATAAAAACACCAAATTTCAAGGCTTGATTTAGGGGGTATATCTGACTTGGATCAGAGCCAAATAAAGTTGACCCCATAAAGACCTGTGTCATGGTCACAGAGATATTGTAAACAACATAAGATGGGGCTTGGGGGCGCTATCACCCCTGTGGAGTTGTACATGTTAAAAATTTCTCACCAGGTCCTGTAGTCCGACTCAAGGGGTCCTTTGGGGGACAGCCGTCTTTCACCCTCTAGGCATGGTGTCGCAATACTGAGACCAGCTGCAGCTACATGTGGTGATATGGCATAGCCATCCACTTTATGATGCGCTCACTGAGTGAGGTCACAACACGTTTGAACAACAAGCAGCATCAAGCTACACTAGACCAAAGGTCCCCTTTGTTAAGTGTGCTACCCATGCATTACTATGGAAGAGGTTTAGGGACACTGAAAAAGAATAGAGGTAAACATTTTTACAGGTTGCAAAACTTTCTAAAGTCTATGAAAAAAGTCAGAATTCTGAAAAAAATCTGGTCTGCTCGAATAAGGCTTGCAAAATCGCCATCAACATGGATTTAAACTATTGGGTCAGCAATACTAGGTTGTTCTGAGCAAGCAGCTGCTTCTATGCTCGGTGACTTTTGTTGGAGTGTTTTGTCTTTTGCTTCAAAGCTTTCCCTTTTGTTGTAGTGAATTTTGTTTTGTTGTAGTGTTTCACACTTCAGGGCCACCGTACTTTTAGCACGTTTTCAATGTTTTCTTGTTTTCATATATGTTCACAAGTTTGTCTTTAAAGAGGTTTGATGACAAATGAATTGTTAGAGAAAGAATTAGAAAATCATTTCTCATGTTTATGATGGTCACCGCAGTATGTATGTAGAAGCTCTTAATTAGAGCTTAAATATAATTATTAGTAATCCATGAATTTTCAAATTTACCATTTTACAAAAAAACAGAAAAAAACACTAAAGCTCATTATTATTTCTTGATTGAGATGTCAAATTACAGTTATTAACTTGCATTCCTGAACATTAAAATCAGGTTTAGTGGTTGAATGTTATGTTTGAATAATTTCTGACTTCTCAGAGAAGTCCAGTGAGTGGCTCAAATATGGGTATAAAAAGGTCAATTCAGTTTGAAATTCCAATAACAAAAACATTTTCAGTTTTAAACAAGTTTTCGAAAGATAATAAAGCTAAAATATTCAAGTTTTCTTGTTTAAAAGACAAGTGGTATGATCAACCTGGCAAGCACTGTATTTATGCAGAAAACGTTTTTGTTTTTAAAATATCTTCTGGTATTAAGATTTGAACATTTTTATAATGGAATTACAAATGAAATAAAGTAAAGACAGAAAATGTCAAATAAAAAGAAATTTTTATCTTCACAGACAGGCTTCATGGCAACTGAATAACAAAGGCACACTGATTCAGTAAAAACCTACAAAAGGTTCATTTCAGCTACCGTCAATGTTAAAATGAGTATGAAAATATAAAATATAAATATATAACATGCTCTCCAGATGATTCTAAGTGCTCGGTAACAGTATTTAAATCTCAGAAACAGTCCATGATAGTGATTAGTCCTGGAGTCCTGGTCTACAGTTAATAACATTAACTGTAAAATGATTTTAATCTTAATGTTTCTAGTAAAATTATTAACTGGTCACAGCAACAGGGATAAAAAGTCTGATTTAAGGCCACAGCTGAATCTTAGGTATATAGTCCATGATAGTGATCAACCCAGAAGTCCTGGTCTACAGTTAATAATAAAACCTTTAAAATGGGTACAATCCGAAGGTTTCCAGTAAAATAATGACCAGATCACAGCTACAGTCTGATTTAAGGCCACAGTTAAGTCTTAGATAGTGGTAAATACAGGTTATTTAACATTCACGTATGAGTATCAACATGGAGGCTGAATGTTCATCCTCTGAGTGGCATGCTCAGTGTCCGAGTGGCCGGTCGTCGTACGTGCTGTACCTCTTGACATGGATTCGGCGGACTCGCTCTCGGAGCTCAGACCCTCCTGGGCCCTCCTCTTCCTCGCTGAGGGAGCCGCAGTTGTTGTAGCTCCGCCTTGTCGCCTCCAGCAGTGAGTTGTCGGGCAGCGGCATCGTCTCGTAGAGCAGCGTGTTCAAAGTTTCCTCGTAGATCCGGGCCTCAGGAAACTCAACCTGACAGATACAGACAAATATAATTGACAAAAAAATATAAAGGGACAAAAATGAACCGTACTTTATTTTAATTAAATTTAAAGAAAGGTCGAGTCAAAGCTGATTTGTCTGAACACAAAGCCTCAAAGTGATCCCAACAAAAACTGCAACGTGGATCCTTTATGACGTAAATATGGGAGAGAAGGTCACATTGATCTCTGTCAGTAATCAAATCAAACTCTGATATGATTTCAGTAAAAATTGACTGATATCATCCCTATTTGATTCCAGAGAAACAAAAAAACAATAACAACAGAAGTCCTTTATGGCCCACATTGTGTGATTTTAATGTTTCCAGTTAAATAAATTGAGAGAAGGCTTCTGCACAGGGTCTGCACTGAAAAGATATGACCGAAGGTCTGTCACCCTGATAGTTCCAGCACTTTTACATTATGTTGACTAAAAAAAGATTTCTATCACTTTGATCTGGTTAAATGTAGAAACTTGAGAAGGCTTCTTTATGAACAGAGGGGAGATTTGTTTCCCTCATAGCGAACAGAAATTCAGCTCAGCAACAAATTTCTGCAGGACACAGTGGTCGGCTAACTCTTCCTTTGTGTGACTAACTCAACAGGCATAAATGAAGGAACAGTGCCACTTAGTGGACTGACATGGAACAAGAGATATCACAGTCTCAACTTGAAAGAGCACAAGATCTACCAGGAGACAGAGTCTGCAACAAAACTGATGAGCTCATAGGACTGAACCTTACGTGGACCCATATCTCATTATTTTTTCCTGTTAAACTGCTCATTAACGAGTATCAGAATTGAGAAAAAAGGTGATTTATTGTGGCACGATTACTGGTGCCAGACAGGCTGGTCTGTGAGAGACAGCAGATCTACAGATACTTCTTTACCTTGTTGTACAAAATAAAGGTCAAGGCTGTTCAAAAACACCAGACTCTTAGCCCCAGCTCACCTTAGTTTGCTTCTTCTCCGTGGCGTAGACGATGGAGGTGCAGCAGACCTCAGCCAGCTTGCGTCCCTGACCGTAAAACGACCAGCAGCAGATCTCGTCTCCGATCACATCCTTGATAAAGAGTACGCGGCCGTTGAAGCTGAGCGAGAGGCGGTCGAACAGCTCGATGTTCTTTAGCAGGTTGTCGTCAGAGTTACTGTTGAGACAAAGGAGAGGTTCTTAGATCGTTACCTCCTGACTGAGGCTCTGAGGCTCCCTGCCTTCTCATTCAGAAACACCTCTGGTCACATGTTAAGAAGAAATGAATCATTAATCATCAAGGTTCATGAAGAGGAAGACAGTCTCACCTGGTGTAGGAGTATTTGTTATTGCTCCTGTTGTACAGCAGCTTCACCACGGGCTGCAGAAGGAAAAACAGTCAATCAGAAATCTGAGATTATTGATCTGATATTGGGAAGGGCCTTCTATCAACCACGTTACAGCAGGATCTCTTTTAAGTAAGAAGCCACTGATGAGGTAGACAACAGCCTTAAGTTCTGTGCAAATACAGATGTATTCAAATGACAGAAAAACATGTTTTTTCAGATTTGTTTTTGTTTTTAAATGTTCACACAAAAATTCCTCATTTTGACCGTTCTCATCCTGACATTTATTTGACTTTTTTCATAAAACTGGGGCAGCAGCTCTTTCAGCCAACAACAATCCGTTTTTAATGATGGTTCACAAATAAAGTTCTTTTTATTTCTATTCCTGATAATGAAGCTTTCCAGCCATGGTGAGTGTTTACCTTAGTAGAGGTTTGGATGAGCCTCTCTTCTTCCTTCCTGGAGGTGACCACAGGTATAACACACATGGGCTGCTCTTTGTTGTCCTGTCAGTCACAAAAACGTCAAGTCAGGCTCTAATAAACTCACCATTTCATATATATATATAGATATAGATAAAAATAGATAGATATAGATATATATATATATATATATATATATATATATATATATATATATATATATATATATATATATACACATATATATATGTGTGTGTGTGTGTGTGTGTGTGTGTGTAACAAACTGATCATGCAGACATCAGTCAGACAGGTTTATTCCAACTCACATGTCAGAGCAGGGATATGTTTTAAAGTTTATCTAATATTCCAGACAAACAGCAACAGTTGTTGACTCTGCTGTGTCTCCACACCATTACAACAGCTGACCGATCATTGACCTCTGAACACCTTTATTTTGCAAACACTCCAAATTATGACTACAATACTAACATAAGAATTTGTATGTTTATAGACTGTCTGAATTGTGTGTGTCTGACCTGCAGGGTGCATTGACACAGCTCCACCAGGCCCTCAATCAGGTAGTATCTGGCCTCAGCAAGCAGCTCCTGGACAGCCTGACGACCTTTGGGTAAGGTCACAACGCCATCACGTAGGAAACACAGGATACTGCCAAAGTGCTTCCCATTACGGTCGATCAGGATCCAACCTGAACAACAGAACATATCAAACCTTTTAATGTGCAGAGATATAAGAGAATGAAGATATAACCAAGCTAAACAGAGAACAGCAGTAATAAGTCCTCAAACACAGGAGTCAGTCAGCATTTTAGCACTTCATGTTCTCTTGTCTCAAAGTCTATATAAATTATTAAGTGAGGTCTACACAGTTAGAAAAACAGAAATATGGCCTTAGACTTAGAATGTCCCACTTTTGTATTTTAAAGCATTGTTGCATCTTTAAAAGATGTTACTAACAAACTGTTGGTCAAAAACCTAAAACATCATTTTTGATCATCAGGGAAGAAACTGGAGTATAAGTTGGAGTTTAGTGATGGTTTGTAGGTCCCCTACAGACCATCACTGTATGGCCTGCAGGGCTTTCACTTTAAATTCAACATGCAAACATCTGTTCAAGCATGGGGGGGGGGATCTTAATTAGCTGTAAACACACATTCAAACAGAAAATACACAGTTCTGCAGCATATTAGGGCACCTGGAGCAGTACACCACCTGATTCAACAGAATGTGCTCCCAGAGCAACCTGACTATCCAATGCCTTATTGACCTTAACAGCAGCAAGCGCCCCTGGAGAAACTGGAGGATAGGTAAAGCCACTCGATGGAAGCACTGTGGGCTCCACAAAGCTGATGGCAAAATAAAAAACAAGCGCAAGCGGTGTGTTGATTATGTGCAAAGTAGCTGGCTTGCTCCTCATCCACGACAAATCTGTGAGCCCATTCGTTGGCTGCCAGAGGTGAGTAAAAAGGCCACTACAGACAAGATTGCAAGATTCATGTGCGAAGACATGCTGCCCACCTTGGGAGAGTTAATAGTATAATGATCTAATGGAAATCCCTTGTGTCTGTGCTGCAGCCAGGTCAGCGAAGGGGCAGGGTGTTTAAATATCTTCAGTTATTAGTGCGCATGTTCAAAAACTGAGTGAGAGTGTTTTTTGGAAAAAGGGACAGCCCTAATAGTCTGACATTAGCCCCTTTACAAAGGATGGTTGCTAATGAATGACAAACAAAGACTACAAAAATGTCCAGGGACCCAAACGTGATCATTTCTAATCACTTTTAAAAACAAAACACACACCACAGCCACAGCCAGTGGTACCAACTTGATCAGGTCACTGGACTAGGTGGAAATTCTTAAACAAGAGGTTACAACATGACATTATATGCTGGAAGTGTGGTAGCTGCTTCTAGGTCGAACTGCCATGTTGTAGTTCCATAATAGTTTGAAAATTGCTTTTACTCTCACCGATTACATTTGAGCTTAAAAAATCTTTAAAGTTGGGTATGTTTAGGAAGGTTATCATGATGGCCTTAACGTGTAAGGTCCATGAAATTTTGTTTTCCAAAGAGCTTATTATCAGCAAGTATTAAAGAATACAGTGAATAATCTCATAGGCTTTTAGTCAAGAGAACCAGCATAATGCTTACTTCAGGTTGGCCCACAAAAAATTAGTCATCCATCATTACTCTATATTACCATCCAATCCCAGTGAGATTTAGTGTTAAGCCCCAATATGAGGAGTGTTTTAGGAGTATCTGAGAAGGCCTCATGATGGTTCTTACAAGGACTGTTTTAAAAACCTGGCTGTGGTATGACAGTGAGATTTGTTGTTTAGCCCTGATATGAGGAGTGCTTTATGCTTATCTGAGAAGGCTTCACAATGAACATTAAAGTTGCTGTTAAATACCACAAAGGTTTTGATGATAATTCTTTAAAAGTAAGCTGCTGACTCACCATCTTTGTCTGTGAACACTTCCTTCTTCCCACTGAACATGGCCCTCAGCATGGAGTTCTGCCTGGTCAGCACCTGCAGCGTGGTGTAAAACAGGGTCCCGCCCACATTTAGACGCACATACTTGTTGCCCAGGCCCACCGCCCCTTGATAGCTGCAGGTCTTGGTCTGGGGACAGGCCAGAGGGGGAGCTGGGGAGGAGCAGCGGGGCAGGCAGCTGTCCCCGGACATGTCCTTTTGGAGGTAGATGACCACCCTGCAGACAGAGGTCCGGAGGTCCCCCGCCGTGGTGACAGCTACTGAGGAGGCCGCCACAACCTCTCACTGCTCCAGATCATACCTGACAGAGGAACACATGGAGCCACATGGAGACAGGAGTTTACATGATAGTTCTCCGAGAAGAAACCAAAGAAAGGTCTGTGCTGGTAGAGACTGATGATAAGGATCTATGGGGGCCCCTTCAGTCCCTACCTTCCCCTTTAATCATTTTAACGTCTGACTTTAGAGGTTTCTTAGCTCTTCTTTTCATAACCAAAGCTCTTTGTTTGCTTTGAATGTTTTGTTATTTCTATCACTGTCACTGTCTTTTAACAGCCCACCTTACACGGATTTAAAGGTTTCTGCACTGGTTACCCGTTTCTTTTAAAGTAGATTTTAAGATTCTTTTACTGGTTTATAAAGCTCTTAATGGTCTTGCCCCTTATTTATCTGATTTGCTTTTACCCTCTGATCCCAGTAGTGCCCTCAGGTCTTCAGGAAGTTCCCTGTTAACAGTCCCGAAGATATCATAAAAACTTAAGGTGGGGCATCTTCTTATTACTACGGCCCCCGTCTATGAACCAGCCTACCTGAGGAACTGAGGGCTGCACCTAATGTTAATGTTTTTAAAAGCAAACTCAAGACCTATCTCATTGGTCTGGCTCTGACTTGAATTTAATGTTCCCATCTCATTTTAGTAATTTATTTTTTATCTTATTCTGTTTTGACTTTAGAACTATCTTTAAGTAGTTTATCCTCTTGTTTTATTGTTCCCCCCCCCCCAAGTTCTTCTTAAATGTTTAAGTCCCCTGTTTGAACATATTGCTGTTACCTTTTAGTGTTTTTATTCTCATTATAGCACCCTTTTTTTTTTTTTTTTTTTTTTTTACTTCATTTAAATTGATTTGTATTCTACTTGATGATACTTTCAATTTTACACTTTAACCCAACCTCCAGTGTTTACTCATTTTTAACCTTTAAGATGGTGTATCCTCAGTGCCTACTTGGTACAAAAGAATTGTTCCTGTTCTATTAGTGTCTTTTATTTGTGATGCATTTTACCAATACTGTGTATCAATTGTGTGGTGGGCAGGGGGTTGGGTGGAGTGGGTCTGGGTCATAGTTTCTTTAATCTTCTTTTAATTATTCTGTCTGTTTGTAAAGCACTTTGTGCTAAATTTTCTTGCATGAAAGGTGCTAAATAAATAAAGATGGATTGATTGATTTTACACAGCAGACATCAGAAGCCCCACCCTTCATTATTTTGATTGGTCTGTGAGAAAGGAGATACAATGAGGATCCTCCCTATTCAGAAAGCAAGGAGCTGATACCCAAACACTAAGTTCTGCCAATGCTGTGGACACAGGCCTCAAGGCTGTGTAAATTATTTAACCAATGGTTTTATGAACAACATTAATCACAACAGCCCCTTGTTCTACTTGTGCTACCTAAATCATCTGTGATTGGCTGTGAACAGTGTGTATGCTGATGGTAACTCAGAGATACGATCCTGCACTGGCATAATGTAGCAGTCAGAAATGTTTCCTGCATCTCTGTATCTTCAAATGTTAACATTGTCTGTTTGACCCCAGAATGATGTTGCTTTCCATTTACATCAAAACTGGTAAAAGAGGAGTACGAATGACATAATATACGAGTTATCTGCGTTCCAGTTACATAAGTCGGAGAAAACTTGCTGATCTACCAGGATATTGTTAGCCGTTGTTAGCAGCCCCTGCGTAGTAATTCCCATATGCCACATGAAGAATACAAACTTCAGCAAACACTTCAGCAAAATTTCCATATATATAGTCAAACAATACTATATATATGGCTGATTTAGCGCGCCAAACACTAGTCAGAAGTGTTATTAAACGGAATATTATTGGAGCTTAATAGCTGTTTACACCAGGGGTAGTCAGCCTAGGGTTGTGAGGATTCGCCGACTTCCCAGTAGGAAATTCCAACCTCAGGGGATGTTCCAGTTGAAACTTCCCACTTGAAACTCGGAAATCCCGACTTGCGGTACAACTGGAACAAAGCATGAGAGAACATCTGGTGTGACGTCACTGTGAAGTCTGCTGAGGGCGTTTCCTTCGACCCTGTCAAGACTGTCCCCAGTCTCCCCTACTCTGTTATATTCATGTGATCCTTTCATATCGTTAATAACCACCGGTTTAAGGGATAATGTAACAGAATAAGGTTACATGTCAGTAAATATCACTGTTAGAGCTGCTGTCACCGTGATTCTGTTAGCTCATGTTAGCACTGTTAGCTCATGTTTCAACATCACAGCTCAACCCTCTGATAAACCAACACAACCAAAAGTCATCAGTCTACTGAATGAGGATTCAACACCACAATCATCATGATAATAAAAATGTCTGTCTTATAAAGCGGTCATGTTGGAGTCAGATTCATCATTAATGTTTGAACTGTGTCACCCGGAGCTAAAGAGTTCCCTTCAACATAAACACGATCATAACTGAACATCGATCACTCACCGGGCCCTCCGTGATCTCTGTCATTATTATTGATATCATCTCAGATGTATATCCAGGCAATGTGACTTTATCACAGTGTACAAAAAATAAAATACTAACTCTACAAAGTCTGAAAAGTTTAACTCTCGCCCCGTTTCTTCTTCTTCGGCTGATTTCACAATGGACTGTGTACTGCGGACGGACTAGAAACACAATGCTGCCCCCAACAGTCGATTAAAGGCATTACAAGCTGACAAGTCCGCCCTACTACTACTACTTCTACTACAAAAAGAATAATAAACATAACAATTACTTCAGTAATAATAAAAAATTTAATTGATTTTCAGACTGTATTTTATTATCCAAATTTCCATTTATATCATACGGTTATTTATTGCACAACCACCACACCGGATCAGACCCTTGATCTTTTGCAGAAGGCCTTTACTGCTGTACAGGCAGTATTGGGCAAGCACTTGTAAAATGTAGTGAGCTAAGTTACTAGTTACTCATGAAAAATATCAGCTTCACTACACTAAAGCTACAGCCTGGAGAAAATTAGTAAGTTAAGATACAGCAACATAGCAAAAGTAGCACTCTACATCCAAACTATTTTAATTTATTTTGCAGATATCATCATCATTATAATTACTTTTGCCATTATTACTACTATTGTTATCATTTTTTGCACCCTTATTAGATACAACCAATGATTTTCTACATATTAGTTGGACAATTCTGTTTGTTTTCCTTATCTATACCTGCTATCTTTTTTTCTGTTGCATTTCTTCAATTTGCTTTTTCAAATATTTATGTCACTGTGCAGTTCTGCTCCTGTAAGGTTTGTATTAATACACTTGATCTACTTATCTAATTACTTGCCTCCATTTTGAAAAGAAAAAAAAAAACAGATACAAGAACCAACTTCATTACCATATGATGAAAATAATTTAACAATTGCTATACTAACCTAAATCTGTCAGCTTTAATGATCGACTGAAATGATTTTTTAACAGCTCAGATCATGTTTTGTAAGTAAACAGCCTGATAAACATTCTGTACACTGTTAAATAAACACAAAAGAAGCTCATAATGTTGGCTAATAACAACACCTTGTTCCGGTCACCCCTAATCTGATATTATCTCCTCCACTGTTTCCTCATGAGTACAATCAATCAGTGAGTCATCAATCAATCAATCAATCTGTATTTGTACAGCACCAGTCTATAACAAGTGTTATCTCAAGGCAACAGAGCATGCTGAAGTCATTCTCTTTGTTTCATAGATATACATATATGCATATATACAGATACACATAAATAAATATATATTTTTATATACACATACATACTTCCAGAGATGTATCATTCCAGGCAGACAAAGTGACTAAAATATATTAATCTATATATGTGCTTTTTGCAGAGATAATTTTGGTGATCTCTCTAACATTATAATCAGGGACTGTAATAAGGGAGTGAGGCTAAAAGAATGGCCAAATAATTGTAATTGCAGATATTGAACCTCGCAAGTCCACAGCAGCAGGCGGTCTTCTACAAGGCAGTCAACACCAAGGATCCCAGGCAGACTACAAGACAAAAATGGCAAGAACGGAATGAGTTGTGCTCCTTTTCTCTCCTCAGTTAGTGATTAGATGATTGACAGGTGATCCTTGCAGATTACACTGGTGATTGTAAAGGGTAAATTTAATATGTGTTTGTTTTGTGATTAATTTTGTGAGCCACCTGCTCAGTAGTTTGACCTTATTGACCCAGAAAAAAAGGACTACCACCAAGCTACTTGAAAATTAAACTACTATTGATGCTATTTGTACTGGTGTTACAGCCCATCACTGTGTACTGGACAACCCTAAACAAAACTCATGATGTTTAATTACCTAAAAAAAAGTCACTGAATCTGTCCTCTGTTGTCACATCACAGGGTCAGGTAATTGAATCTGTTTCTTCTTATAAATACCTTGGGTTTGTGATAAGTGATTCTCTGTCTTTTAAGATTCATATTGAGCAACTTGTCAAGAAGTTAAAGTTGCAACTGGACTTTTATATGAGAAATAAGTATTGTTTTTCTTTTTCTGTAAAAAGCATCTTGTTGCTGCTACTTTCATACCCCTGATAAATATGTTGATGTATTGTATCTGCATGCATCTTATCAATGCCAAAAATCTTTGAAAACAGCAGCATCTGTTTCTTCATTAGATATGTAAATATTGACATTATTATGTTGCTTGTAATGTCCGTCAAATATTAAATAAGAAATTTAGTTGATGACCCCTGTTGTAGAGTATTCAATGGACTTTAAGTCAAAAGGATGTGCAAATCATTGTATTCTGTTTTTGTTTATGTTTACACAATGTCCCAACTTCATTGGAAATGGAGTTTGAAGCATCCTCTACCAGTTAGTGGAAGAACCATAGACGAGTGAATTGGTAGATGTGACCTGTGGTCCCAGTAATACAGAACAAAAAAAACATTATCCATATAACTCTGAGTTGTAAGTGAGAACATTCAAGTCTGAAAAGAAAACATAAGTACACAGTTATTTCTCTTTGCATACATAAAGTACGTGTGTGTACATGGATCCTTTTAGTTGCTACTCATTTATTATTGTGAGCTGCAGAGACCTCCACACTGGCCCCAGTGGCCACTAGACAAAAAAAAGGAATGTATTTGTCCATGTGGTCTAAAAGGGGGAAATGATGCAAAATATTACAATAGTATCATTACCCCGAACCTAGTATGAAAAATATGGCCCTGCACTCTAAATATTTTATCACAAACAAGATCAAAGAAATAACCTTTAAGATACTACACAATTTTTATTCAGTAAAATGACACTTTAAGGCTGAAACACCTAAAAATGTGTACAATGTATAATTTAACATGATATAATATAATATACTACATAATATGATATAATACAATGTATTACATAATATGAAACTGTATACTATAAAATATTACATAAATAAAAAAACAATTAAAAAAAACAATAATACTATGAATGAAATAAAATTTAAAAATAAAACACAATATAATGACAAATATAACATAATACAAATATAATTATTAGCTGATAATCATTTAACCTATTCAAGCTATACCTATTCCAGGGCATTACTTTTTTTGTCTGTTTTTGTTTGTTTGTTTCAGTTGCTCCGATTTTGTATGCCCTTACCATGCTTTTGCTTTGCTTTGCAGGACAGCCGTAGGAACCATAGCAACTACTTGCAGATATATTTTCTCTTTTTTTGGACATGCATTGAAATATTCAATATATCTCTACCACTTTGGAAAACTATTACGTACTGTCATCAGTAAAAAAAAAAATACAAATACACATACAAACAACATCAACAACAAAAGATTGTGGATACTTACTTCAGTTATCATAAAAAGAGATTTTCATCGTCTTAAATCTTTGATATTTTGGGTTGATATATTTGCATATAGATATCAAAAATAATTCCTCAGCAGACCTTGATAAATCTGCGTCTTGAACTTATATCGGCCGGGACATGCAACTAAATTAAATATTTATCCCACTGAAAGCGTGTTTTTCAACACGCTTGATCATCCAAAAAATCAATACCTCTAAACAAAAGTCTATATTTTTGATTTCATGAGGCACTGATTTTTTTTTTTTTGATAAAGATTCATAAAGAAAAAAAGCCGAGCGTTCAGCATTCGGTTTCCGTGGCAGCGGAGGAGGAGGTACGCTACATTCACGTGCTATCGGGAAAAAAGAAAATAATAAAATAATAATAATAAACTTCATTTGTATAGCAAAACAAGTTTATCCACGAAAGCTCTCTAAACCGGAAAATCAGCAGAGAGTACGGGGAAAGTAAAAACTACATGTAACATTTTCATACCAACCACGATGTTACTGAACAAAGACTTAAAGCTTTGAACTAACAGATCTGCGTGGACTTATACCTCGGGAACTTCCAGCATCAGGGAGGTACCCGAACGCAGCATAGATGGTTGACTTTGTAATGCCACATAGCCAAACAACACTGAGCCATCTGAGCTAACGAAGATAACGGATTATAAAAGGTAATATAAACAAATTTATGCTTCGGATGAGCTTTATACGAATTAATACAAAGTAACAGACCCATCACCTTGAAGGAGGGGTTTGTTTGTTCGTAATTTGGCGTTAAACGATAATTTTCAGTGGCGGGCTAGCGAACAGTGGCTAACATTAGCCGAGTTAATTTGACTAATATAAGCGTCTGTTCCAGTGGATTACACTCAACGACTGGATTTAATTGTGGATTTAGGCCATTATCAATTCAGCTGTTGAAGTACGTGATGGATCTTCAACCCCTTAGGACCAACAGAAACCATAGTATTAGTTTGAAGAAGTTGTAATGGCGTAAATACACCGGTGTATACACAGTTCGTGAAGCTGTCGTTGACTACAATCAAACATACAGTCTGTATCTTTACTGTCTCAGCTATGAAGCTGTTATATATATGTATATATCAAGAACAGATAACATGTAAGATTAAACTATTGTCTGATGTAATAATGAGGGGAGGGACCTGTTTTTGTCCATATGGTTCTTACTCAAACCCCGAGGTCAGAGGTCAGGTAAATGTTTATTATGGTTCAAATACAGCTCACAAGTTAAAGAACTTGTAACATGTTTTAATATAGATCATATTTAACATATGAACAGTTTAAATGTTTGAATATAGTTGTATGATTAAATTTAGCTTATATTATTAAACTAAGCTTATATGTTTGATTTCAGCCTCGTATGAATGTAGTTAATGTGGTTTCATTAGGCTGACTGAGATGGAGACTCTGTGTCAGAGAAAGAGGATGTGTGTTTGTGTGAGATAATAAACCACACATCAGCATATAGATATTGAGGTTTAAACCCACTGACTTAGCCAATTGTGTAACAGCACAGTTTGCTCTCTGTTGTATCTCTGTTGATGACCATACTGTAAAGAGGCATGGAATTACCAAACAATAGAAATCATGTTATTAAATGTGAAATGTCTAAATTCTGATAGACATAGCAGCACAACTAACTATATGTGTTAATATCATAAGGATGGAAAGAAAGAGAAAGAGAGTTGGATCGAACAAATAATCATAATTTCAATAAAATCTCAATATATTCAGTTTTGTCCATAAGCACAAGCTGCCAGCCAAACAGCCTACCAGTATTCTTTCTCTTTATTGATCCGTCTATCTATTAACACATCTAAACCATTTCAGAGATCCTTTTTTTTTATCATGACATTTATTTTCCATTTACAGCCTGAATCTCCAGGACATGAGACCCATTTAGGTTATAATTTTGGAAACTTTGTCCGTCTTTAGACAATTGTCATTTTTTTCTCAATAGCGTTTGTTATACAAGGGTTGGAAGTAAAATAATCTAAGAGTATTTATTTAAATATTCTTTACACACATGGAATCGACAACCAGAAACTAAAATATAGTCCTATATTTAACACTGTTTTCTCTGTGGGGACCTTAGATCAGCATTTTCTAGACCAGTGACAATAGATTGACTCTTCTTAGGTACAACTGGGGCGGGGCTCCTAGGAGAAATGGGTGGTAACCACTGATTATTAACATCTGAAACAGTGTATACATTTCCATATAAACAGATGTAAAGTCAAGGGCTGCTCAGAAATGACAAACACGTGGGGGTTGATATTCTGATATTACATATGTTACAGTATTATATAATCAAGCATGATCACAGTCATTGATCTATCAATGTCACTGTCTTGTTTTTAGCCTCAACACTCCTAACCTGATCTCTCTGAAGACACCTTCTGACCCATGACCTTAAACTTGTGTCTTCTGCTCATGTTTCCTCGTTGTATCTCTCCCCTGACAGGCCCTGTGGCCATGGCTAAAGACCCGTTAGCAGAGGCAGGCTTCTACTTCGATGAGCTGAACAAGCTGAGGGTGCTGGATCCTGATGTGAGCCAGAAGACCTTGGAGCTGAAGGAGGAGTGTAAAGACTTTGTTGATAGTAAGAGCTGTGTTTGACATACCTCTCCAATCATCTACACGTCCATCAGGTTACACTCTCTCAACTCATCTGTGTTCTCCTGCAGAAATCGGACAGTTCCAGAAGATAGTAGGAGGTCTGATCCAGCTGGTGGATGAGTTGGCCAAAGAGGCGGAGACAGAAAAGATGAAGGTGAGCTCAGCATGTTTCTGCAGTCAAAATGTGGTTTTTCCTTATTATATGTTTAAGTTGATCTTACAGCTTCAGGCAGGTGGTGATTGGTGGTGCTGAGACCAGAAATACGGTGGTGCAGGGATGACACATTTTTGTATGCCAGCCCTGAAGTCAGCATGGTGTTGGGTCCTTCATCTAAAAGTCTGTGGGATTACTCAGTATGTTTTTGAATTGTTGAAAATAGGGCTTACTAACAATAATGGCTGTTATTGGCCGGTCATTTTTTGATTAATCTGTGAATTATACAAGGGGGAAAAACATTCATCAAAACCGGGTTGCAAATATTCTTAAATGTCTGGATATTATGTGTTGTTGCAGTCCTAGTTGATACTAAACTCTGAGGAGGAAAGTGCTTGACACTCAAAAGTTAGTTCTTCATGATCATCTTCACAAATGAACACTATTGTTTTCATTCTTGAAGATAAAAATACTCATCAGGGGAAACAAGCTAATATCAGGCTATTATAGAACCACAACATGGTGGACAGATGTTTTTTTACAAGTTATTATTTTATAATCAATCCTTTTCAGCTTTAGGATCTTACAATATCAGAGGTTCTATTGTTTTAGCCCCTCATGGTATTGGGTACAAGTTCAACATGATGGTCACATGTTAAAATCAGCCTCTGCTCTCTCATAAACCATCGCAATAACAGAGTTTCTATTGTTTTGAATCTCATGGTATTGAACATACTAAAGTTTAACATGGTGGTATCATGTTAAAACTATCCTCTGCTCTCCCTTTTGCAGGCCATTGGAGCCAGGAACCTGCTGAAGTCTGTGGCCAAACAGAGAGAAGCTCAGCAGCAGCAGCTCCAGGCTCTCATAGCAGAGAAGAAGATGCAGCTAGAGAGGTAAACAAGCCCAGGGTCACATATATGACCCACCATCACAGGGTGTAGTGTGCTGCACGCACTTAATCATAGACCATGTCTGAATAATCTGACATAGGGACCAGGACATAATCAGCCTCATGAAACATCAGTGTATGCAAATGTAGCAGATAATAGGGCTCTGTTTGCCCAGTGTTCACCAAAGATCAGGCTAAAATCTGCAGGAACATCAAAGTCTCACTCTGACACTCCAGATAGACTTTTCCATATCTCTCAAATATATTTTTCACTAGTCTATCTGGACAACAGCCCAGAAAGAGTTAGGGAGGACAGAACCTTCAAAAAAGGGTGATTGGATGATTGTTCTGTCAATCACCCTCATTATGGTCCAATCAGGTGGTTTCATAAAACCTTGCATCCGTTGAGGCTTTTCCACCACATGGTATCAGCTTGACTCTATTTGGGTTATTGAGCAGTTTTTTCTATCAAGGTCATACTTTGTTAGGGATTTACAGTATTATTGTCATGGTATCAGTATCAGCACATATTGACTTTCTGCCAGTACTTAAGGCCTATATATCATCTGTAAATACTGGCATATACATCCTTTATATCAGCTGAAAGACCAACAGAATGTACAAATGTCACCTTGTTATCGCTTAAGGCCTACAGTTAAGAATTTACAGTATCACTTTAGAGAATGAATGGAGTTTACTTGTTTCACATGTATTTCTAACATGTATAAACTGCCACAGTATAAGGAAAAGCTCAATTTGAGTTGAGTAGAGAGTTTGCAGTCTTGACAAATATATCAGTATCAGTGATACTTAGTTCAGAAGTAACAGCATATCAGATATAGGCAAAAATCCAACATCATGCATCCCTATGCCTAGTATAGTTTTATTATCACTTCCAGCGAGGTTCCAAGTGAGCAGAGCTGAGTTAATAATGATGTTGAGACACTGCTGACCTCTGATTGGTCAGAATATCACCATAACTGGGGGGTATCTGACACTGAAAATGAAGCCCCTCCTGTTGTCTCTTCTCTGCTGTATGACATCCCAAACATCCCTCTTATTTCAATAGTTTATTTGTTTGTTGCTTGTAACTGTCTGGAACAAAACTCTTCTCCTTACTGTGAGAAAAAGCAATGGACACCATGCTCAGACCATGGAGAGAGGGGACGAGTTTCACAGATAGCGCAGATGAAAAAGCACCATTTATTCAGTCAGTGCAGTCGCCCCCTGCTGGGTACTGGAGAGACTGCATTTTTGAGTGCTTCTGCCCCAGTGTTACTTAAAAGACAAAGAGGCTATCACTGCTATAATAAAAGCTGCTAACTTGTTTCTCTGAAGAGGGAGATGATGTTCATGAGAAATGACTGAATGATCTTCTCACCAGCCTTTATAAAATCATGGACGTCGTGTTATTAGATCAGTGATATTTATTTCTGTCTCCTCAGGTATCGGATCGAGTATGATGCGCTGTCCAAAGTGGAGTCAGAGCAGAATGAGTTCATCGACCAGTTTATCCTGCAGAAGTGATCATGAGGCCTGGACTGAATAAAAAAAATCGACGACTGCGACCATGTATCCAGAGTGCCTGTCCCAACTCCTTTGAGAGACCCTTCCTCAGAGAAACACTGCTGCAACTCTTTTTACTAAAGCAACCCAAAGCTCCAACACTACCCCATAAGAACCATCAGAAACATCTGAACCATGTACATGGAGATTTCTGGGACCAATGTTGAAGATGGAGATGTTTCTCCAGAGGAACATTATTTATATTATTTATACTGCAGAGTGACTTTGGAGATATTAACTTTAATACTTTTGTATATTCAGAATAATCCTGCATGGATCAGTACAAAAGGAGGAGAACAGTTCCAGATCTGACCTCCTTGTGATGTTTACCTCTCATTCCTCTGGTACAGACCCTCAGAGGAAACAGCACACGTGTGACCAACATGTGATCCTGGTTCAACAATATCTGTTTGTGTTTGTTTGTTTATTTAGAGAAGGATGCTTATACTTGAATAAATGTTTGCACAGTAAACATGTCTTTGATTTTCTCATGAGGATTTAATGATCTGTGACCTGAGTTTTAGAAAACACATCTAAAACCTCTATGAGACGTATGGATTTTCATGAACACGGTCTACAGAGAAGTGGCGCATACATGTAGAAAGAAGCTGAGAGAGTTTTGTTTTATGTAAAAAAGTGATGACTTCTGCGGCAAAAAAGAGAGGAACCTTAAACAGTTCTACATTTATCCTCTATTCATGCAGGGAAACAGTTGAAGTGTCAGGCTCCTGCCGACAGGAGTTTGATGCAGCTACAGGAGCTGTGCTTGGTACTGCAGACTTTTTGTCTCGTTCATAGAAATTCTCTATTATACAGAGGAGACATAACCTGACACGCCAGACGGACAGTTCTATATATCCGCCACGGAATATTTCACAGGATTTCAGACAAATCAGGCAGGTCTGTCTGCTCTGCAAGGCTAGAGGAGACATGATAAACACACTAAAGAGCAGATAAAACTAGAAAAAGCAGAATACGGTCTGACATGGTCTTGACCATATATACCACTTTTCTAGTCTTTGACTACTCAAAGTTTCTTTCCACCACAGGTCACATCTACCCATTCACACACATTCACTCTCACAGTCTCTCACATTTGGTTGGAGTTTCTATGTCAGTTACCCATCAGTATCAGCTAACACTTTCATGTCCTTTCATGTCCATTTACATGCCACTAACACAGCAGTGGGAGCATCTTGGGGCTAAGTGTCTTGCCCAAGGACACACCGCCTCGTCAGCTGGGCTCAAACCTGCAACCCTTCCGATTACCGACCAAGCGCACTATCAGACTGCGCCACCGACGCCACCAACATGCCATGATTGATGGGCTTTATAGTTGCCATAAAAACACTGACCATTACACCAAAAACTGTTGCAGGACAAATTTGGATCTTGTGCTTCATTCCTCTGCCCTATTCCTGCATCTCCTTTCATGGTTCACTGTGATGGACCACCATGATCTTCTGACTGCTGTAACCTGTAACTCCATTCCCCCGACCCCTCTAACCAAACAGCTTGACCAGGCATTTACAAGTCAAGCAGTGATCTACTGCCTCCTCTGACCCCTTCACATTTCTCTGTTAATCCAGAATGTCATTCCATGAAGAGTTTGATAAACTGGCATCTGTTTTTCATGGATGAAGTTCTCATGATGAGAAAAGCTGCAGTTGATGCTGCAGTCCGTCCTGAAATGCTTTGTGGACAGCTCACAGCATGAACCAGGAGGTCTTCTGAAGAACTTCTCCCTGACTAAGAAAGAACCAGGAGGTCCCCCCTCTCATAAAACTTCTCCTTCATTACCTAAGAAGCAGAACGCCCTTCCTCTTATCATCATGGTTTTGTTTTGGGTAAAGCCCACTGGTGGAGGATGTAAACAAGTGATAAAAAATAAGTTTAAGCTAGGAATGTGTATTTTTTTCTTTATTTATAAATAGAAATATATCTCAGCATCATAATTTAAATATCTGTATTTACAGTCTCTAACTCTGTCCTGGCTGATGTTTCTCCATCATGGATGATTGTCCTCTGACGTAGGATCTAATATCATGGAGGTTCAACATCCACCAAATTGACTCCAGAGCAGCTGAGGACATGCCCGTGCTCCATATGATCCTCACTTCTTCTTGGTGTACTGTAAACATGAAAGAGGATACATTTTATTTAATGTTACAGATACTTCAAATGTTAAAATCAACTTTAGCAAATTAATGTCATTGATAATTTAAATATTTATATAAACTTTGAAGAAGCATTTGCTCCGACCTTCCCAATGATCCAGTCTGCATCTGCGATGGCTCTCTGGATGATCATCTGAATCCTCTCCTGATCGTCCTCATCTGTGTGACTGTTATAACCCTGAAAATAAAAACCCATCAGACAAGCCTTAGAAAAAATATTTTTATGTCATTTATGAGTCATGTGAAGATAATGATAAATATGATTTCCAGGATTTGTCCAGGACACAAAGAAACTGTTCATGAGTTAAAAAAAGGTAACAGTCACATTACAGGATGAGCAGTTTCAGTCACATGATTGAGCAGACATGCTGCCATCAGTAAGTCCTTTGATGGAGACAAACGCTCAATTCACGGTGCCTTTACGCTCAAGGGTATGGAGAAATAAAGGAGTTCAGATTCATCACTACCTGGTTGTGTGCATGCTCAGAGACTCTTCACAATCTGAGCTCTATGCTTTAAATTTACAGCTTCACCTTCATAATTAACTTGATGTTACAGCTCCAAAAGGTTTCTCAAGATCAGCTGAGGGCCTGTACTGTCCACTGTGTGAACATTTTAAAATAATCGTTACTGACATTTTGAGACAGCAGAGTAAAAACACCAGTCTGAACTTTCTGCCGCCCAGTGACTGAACTTCATTCACTCCTGCTGACTGTGACATCATCTTCGTACCCTCCATGATAGTTTCATCCATCAACACACCATTTTTTTATTTATATTTTTGTAGATGATTTCTTTTCAATATCCTTCCTATTGCTGCCCCCATTTAGCTTTCACCATTGATAATATTGACAACAGAAAGAAATGCTCAAAGTCATGTGACACAGCTGTTTGATTATTTGAGGAGGCTTTTAAACAATGTTGAACACAACCATACAGTAAACGACAACAACAACTAGAGATGGATTTTTGTTGATATTTTTTAAGTCATTATCGCCTATACAAACAATTCTAGTCAAGAGTACAAGCTCTGTACTTAACAAAAATGGGCTTGTTTCTTTCAGTGTTACAGAATATTTTTCGAGGATCAGATGTGAAACAAGAAGAACAGCATTTAACTCTTGCAAAAATGAAACCCTTGATTTTTAAATGTACCCATGCAGTGATGAGAAAGTGCATCAATATTGTACATTTGTGGAATTTGCCAATATTCCAGCTGATATATGACCAATATGTGTGGCCAATATATCGGCTGTAAATATCTGCAAAAATTCAATAGCGGCCAATACGATACTTAACTTTTTAGGCTGATATAGGCTGATAGTGATATCAGACTGATAACATTGTGCAGCCCTACCAACAATCTAACTTTGGATCAACCTACTGACAGACAGAGCATATGAGCTAAGGTAGGACCTAAGGTCATCTCAGCAACAGAGACACAGCATGGGCTTGCATGTCAATCACTTCCTTAACTATCCAACAACCCTCTGTACTTTTTTTCACTCAGAAAGGGGCGGGGTCTGCATAGTGTCTAGAGGTGTGCTGATGATGTTACCTGTCGTATGGCATGTCGGTAGTGTTGCTGCATGGCTGTGGTCGGTAATAGTCTGCAGCACCTGAGCAGGTATCGATAAAGCTGCACAGGAGTCTGGACCAGCTCTGCTCCTGCTAACGGCGACATTCAAATGGTGCCCGTTTACCTACAACACACATAAGGAGGTCAGACAGGGGAAAGGACACCAGGTTATCAGCTGTGGAGAGGTCTATGGTTTATCTTCTCAGCAACTATGGAGATGAGGAGTTAGACAGATCTTTGGTTTATCTTCTCGAAGACTGAGAAGATGAGTAAGAGAGGTCTTTGGTTTGTCTTCCTTTAGACTGAGATGATGAGTTAATGAGGTCTATGGTTTATCTTCTAAAAGACTGAGGGAATGATGGGGTGGAGAGGTTTTTGGATTAACATTTGATGGTTTAGTTCTAAAAAGTTCAATGTCACCATCATGACACCAAGTTGATCAGGATTTTTGACATCACTGTGACATGTTTGATTGGTTCAGTCTAAAGTTTTATCACGTGTGGTAAATAATTAAGACAGGGATGGACAACTTCGGTCACCATGAGGGCCACGTTAGCTTGGATCTTAATTGTTGGCTGCTCTCACTATGCCACAATTGAACAACTAGGTCTATTTAACCACTCTTACTACATTACCATCTTGGTTCAATCATAAACAAAATACATATGGGGCTAAATCTGACGTGACACGCTGTGATAATTAATAACTAACATGGAAAAAGTTCAACAAGGGTGACAGGGGAACAAGGGTGAAGATCAGCTAATGAAACAGATTATTATGATTCTACATATCGGAGGTTAATTTAGCCATTATTAATTTAGATAATGAGACATATTTTCATTTTAATTTAATATTAGTTTATAAAGAGATGAACAGCATAAATACAAACGACAGGACAGTTTAATTTGTGATAACCCTTTAAATAAATTCTTATTGCCCTAATGACTATTAACTACCGTAATGACTTACTGTTAACGTAATTACTGGATAGTTCATGTCTTTAGTGCGTCGTTCCTCTCTTTGCTCTTGTTTCATTACTGGTCTGTATTTGTGTCCTCTAATGACCCAGACAGCTCCTTCTTCGAGTTTAAACTGTCCGACCAGAGGAAATTCAGGGGTAAACTAATTTCATAATAATCAATAATCATCAAAAGTCTTACTGAGGCTGTGAAGTTTGATGAGATCTCTCAGAAGAGACGAACGATTCGAAATCCACATTCACACATGCGCACTGTTGGCGGAAGTGGTTGCGGCTTCTGTCTTCTTTATGCATCTTGTTGTGGTGGGCATCCACACTCATTAAGGAACGTCGCCCCCTGTCGGCTGTACTGAGAACTGGCTTGAGTTCGAGGCAGGCAGCGAAAAGCCTCATGATCACGTCGCAAAGCTCAGATAACCAGCGGCCTCCTCCAGGCCCACCCCCTGAAAGATCATGCTAATAAGTTAGTGGATTCTCCTCAGATGCCACATTAATAATAACATCAATGTGTTGGGGATAGCTGTGGCCAAGCAGTTAGGCTGCATTTTCCATGAATATAGGCCTTAGGTCTTTAAGTGGCTGGCAGGGTTCTAATCAAGAATGTGTCTTCTTTACTCACTAAAATAAAGCTTTTACAAATTTTGGAAGAGAGGGTTATTTTCTGAAATGTAGCAGTTATATTATATATATACATATAAAAGCTGCATCATTCAGTAAGATCAGTATATACTGCTAATATAGTATGCAGTATCAAAAACATCCTGAGTTTATTGCTTCTACCATAATGATTTATTTAAAGGGTTCTCACAAATTAAACTGCCCTGTCGTTTGTACATATGCTGTTCATCTCTTTATAAACTAATATTAAATTAAAATGAAAATATATCTCATTATCTAAACTAATAATGGCTAAATTAACCTGCGATATGTAGAATCATAATAATCTGTTTCATTAGCTGATCTTCACCCTTGTTCCCATGATGGAGATACAGCATCAGGCATTTTATTGAAGGAAGTCCAGAAAACAAGAACATTTGGTCTGGTTCACATTAAACATCAAACTAACGAGCTGAGTAATAAAGTTTTAGAAATCATTATGTTCAAGTAGATCAGAAAGGTTTTTTAATGACTTAATATAAGGTTAAATCAGATATTCCAGTCACTTTGTTTGAATTAGAAACAGTATCATAAATATTTTAATCAAGTATATAAAACAGGAAAGTGTGTTTTACATGCTAGTGTATGCTGAGACTAAAGGAATAAAACATTTATTTATTTTACCTGAAGATGAGAGAATGAGAGGAAACGCTGACCCAGAGTGACTGTGCATGATAACAACAGCAGGTCCTCTTATGGTCCATCATGTCTAACAGATATTCACATTTACTAAACTTTTTCAATGTTAGTTATTAATTATCACAGCAGGTCACATCAGATTTAGCCCCATATGTATTTTGTTTATGATTAAACCAAGATGGTAATGTTGTAAGAGTGGTTAAATAGACCTAGTTGTCCAAATTTGGCAGTCTGCGGGTTCAATCCAGCGGGTGGGCAACACGTGGGCCTTCTTCTCCCTCAGTGAAGCCTGCCAGTCAATTCTAAACATGAAAACAATGTAAATCCAAAAAAACATGGCAACATGGAGTAGGAAAATAAAGAAAAACAACAGTGTTTCCAAGAGAATAGCTGTAATACTTTCTCTAACACTTTTGGATGCATTACTAAGTGCATTTTAAAGGGACAATATATTTAAAGAACCAGTTAAAACTCTGTTCCCTGCATTGAAAAATAAGCTGGAGAGGCCTGCATTTTGTGTGTAATTTTCTTTGTAATTTAATTATTACTTTCATTTGAGTCAAAAGACATAAATCTTGATATAATACCTCCTTATCGCTCTTTTGGTCCTCTTGTTAAATTATAATGATATATAATTGTAAATGAGAGCAGCCAACAATTAAGATCCAAACTAACGTGGCCCTCATTGTGACCAAAGTTGTCCATCCCAGTCTTAATTATTTACCACACGTGATAAAACTTTAGTCTGAACCAATCAAACATGTCCCAATGATGTCAAAAATCCTGATCAACTTGGTGTCATGATGGTGACGTTGAACTTTTTAGAACTAAACCATCAAATGTTAATCCAAAAACCTCTCCACCCCATCATTCCCTCAGTCTTTTAGAAGATAAACCATAGACCTCATTAACTCATCTTCTCAGTCTCAAGGAGGACAAACCAAAGACCTCCTCAAACAGCTGTGTCACATGACTTTGAGCATTTCTTTCTATTGTCATTATTATAAATGGTGAAAGCTAAATGGGGACAGCGATAGGAAGTAACATATTGAAAAGAAATCATCCACAAAAATATAAATAAAAAAATGGTGTGTTGATGGATGAAAATATCATTGAGGGTATGAAGATGATGTCACATTCAATAGGAGTGAATGAAGTTCAGTCACTGGGCGGCAGAAAGTTCAGACTGGTGTTTTACTCTGCTGTCTCAACATGTCATTAAGGATAATGATTATTTTAAAGTATTCACACAGTGGACAGTACAGGCCCTCAGCTGATCTTGAGAAACCTTCGGAGCTGTAACATCAAGCTAATTATGAAGATGAAGCTGTAAAGTTACAGCATAGAGCTCAGACTGTGAAGAGTCTCTGAGCATACACACAACCAGGTAGTGATGAGTCTGAACTCCTTTATTTCTCCATCCTCTAGTTTTTATCTTTAAGGGAAAGTAAGATGTTAGATAACTGCCAATCAATAATAAAAATACAGATCAATACCTTGGATGAAGCTCAGTGAAGCCTGTCCACAAGGTGGCTTTGACAGCAGCTGATTAAAAAAAGCAGTTCAGTTCAGATTTTTACAATAAATGAATGAAACCAGTAATTGTTCTCACCTTTATTTGTCCAAATATGATCATTGTGTTCACCTGTTCTACATGAAATAATACTATTATGGGAATATGATATCTAAGTCTTTTAGTCAAATTAAAAACCAACTGGAAGTGCTCAAAGACCAAAAACATCTGCCAAGGCATTTCCAAAATTGTCAAATGAGTTATTGTCCAAAAATGTGGAAAGCTGTCCCATCTCGCTCTGTTAACAAATCCTTAAAAAAAAATCCTGGATCCACATTCATTTTCAGATCACCACCTAAATTTAATCAGCCCTTCCTTGTGTAATGACCAACATTTCATTCTTAAGTTTTTAAATTAGCATGTTAGCAACCCAACATAAAGACAACCTAACAAACAAACAACCTAACAAATGCCCTTTGGCAGAAAGATCAAGAGGACATGGTGGAGAGAAGGAGGCACACAGACTCAGCGGGAGACAGGAGCGGTACAAGTGAGCCTCTCTGCCTTTGTGTGTATGCGGGGGCATGCGCAGTGTCGCGACATCCAAGCCGTCCTGCAGCTTGAATTGACACTGATATTGTGGCCACATAAAATCAATATGAATGTCTCAGATGTAAGCAGACCCTCGCTGCAGCGTAAAGGCACTGTGAAATGAGCTTTTGTCTCCATCAAAGGACTCACTGATGGCAGCATGTCTGCTCAATCATGTGACTGAAACTGTTCATCCTGTAATGTGACTGTTATGTTTTTTAATTCATGAACATTTTCCTTGTGTCCTGAACAAATCCTGGAAATCATATTTATCCTTATATTTACATGACTCATAAATGACATAAAAGTATTTTTTCTAAGGCTTGTCTGATGAGTTTTTATTTTCAGGGTCATAACAGTCACACAGATGAGGACGATCAGGAGAGGATTCAGATGATCATCCAGAGAGCCATCGCAGATGCAGACTTGATCATTGGGAAGGTCAGAGCAACTGCTTCTTCAAAGTTTATATAAATTTTTAAATTATCAATGACACTGTTTTGCTAAAGTTGATTTTAACATTTGAATTTCTCTAATATTAAATAAAATGTATCCTCTTTCATGTTTACAGTACACCAAGAAGAAGTGAGGATCATATGGAGCACGGGCATGTCCTCAGCTGCTCTGGAGTCAATTTGGTAGATGTTGAACCTCCATGATATTAGATCCTATGTCAGAGGACAATCATCCATGATGGAGAAACATCAGCCAGGACAGAGTTAGAGACTGTAAATGCAGATATTCAAATTAAATACTTTATGATGTTGAGATGTATTTCTATTTAGAAATAAAGAAAATATACACATTCCTAGCTTAAACTTATTTTTTATCACGTTTACATCCTCATGTCCATAAAGACAGACCTTCAGTTTTTAGATGAACTTAAGGAGGTTGGACCACGGTCAACATGTCTGCTTTGAAACAACAGGCACATCAAACTCTGTGAGTGAAGATCAGCCACCAGTGGGCTTTACCCAAAACAAAACCATGATGATAAGACGAAGGGCCTTCTGCTTCTTAGGTAATGAAGGAGAAGTTTTATGAGAGAGGGGACCTCCTGGTTCTTTCTTAGTCAGGGAGAAGTTCTTCAAAAGACCTCCTGGTTCATGCTGTGAGCTGTCCACAAAGCATTTCAGGACAGACTGCAGCATCAACCAGATGGTCCACTTGTAGGAGCTTTTCTCTCTCATCATGAGAACTTCATCCACGAAAAACAGATGCTGGTTTATCAAACTCTTCATGGAATGACATTCTGGGTTAACAACAGAGTTTGGTGTAATGGTCAGTGTTTTCATGGCAACTATAAAGCCCATCAATCGTGGCATGTTGGTGGCGTCAGTGGCACAGTCTGGTAGTGCGCTTAGTCGGTAATCGGAAGGTTGCAGGTTTGAGCCCAGCTGACGCGGTGGTGTGTCCTTGGGCAAGACACTTAGCCCCAAGATGCTCCCACTGCTGCGTCAGTGGCATGTAAATGGGCATGAAAGGACATGAAAGTGTTAGCTGATACTGATGGGTAACTGACGTAGAAACTCCAACCAAATGTGAGAGACTTTGGGGTTTTGGGGCTTTTGAGTAGTCAAAGACTAGAAAAGTGGTATATATGCTAAAGACCATGTCACAACAATAAAGAAGAGGAAATTCTCCATCTTTGACATTTTAGGAAAATATGACTCAAAATAAGTGCACAGCTAAAAATTTTAATGTAGATACAAAATAAAGAAATAGCTGTTTGTAAAATGATATGCAGTATGTGTCTAACCTCTGTTTCTAATAATCTGACAGAGACTCAACATGTACAGATGAAGAGTCAGCTGAGCTTTTGTCTGATTGGAGTGAAACAGGTCACTGTTTGATATTTAGTTTGATGTAGACCACCTGCTCATGATCAGAACTCCTGTAGACCCTTGAGTTTTAAAAGACTATATGCTGCTTTTTCTAGATTTTATCTGCTCTTTAGTGTGTTTAACATGTCTCCTCCTTTACTGTCTGAAATCCTGTGAAATATTTCCGTGGCGGATATATAGAACTGTCCGTCTGGCGTGTCAGGTTATGTCTCCTCTGTATAATAGAGAATTTCTATGAACAAGACTAAAAGTCTGCAGTACCAAGCACAGCTCCTGTAGCTGCATCAAACTCCTGTCGGCAGGAGCCTGACACTTCAACTGTTGTCTCCCCTGCATGAAGTGGAGCTTAAAGCAGAGTTTCAGGAGCAGGACCACACCTCAACCACACCTCTTCCTCTGTTCCTCTAAATTCTACGCTGACCATTTCCTCCCTTTGTTTTCGCTCACTCGAAAGTTGCTAAACTTCTGGTGTAAATTTCAAAAGCAAATCGCCATCATACTCGAACAACTTGTCAATCGGCATCACTCACTTATTGAGCAGACCCATACCCGATGTCAACCAGCTAGGAGGCACTCTTCAGCCGAAATGCGCCTCACCGCTTTAGAGCTGAAACTAGGGCTAAACAATATATCGTTATCGTATCGATATCGAGATATGAACATTCAAGATATTGATATCGAAAAGCAACAATATAAACAATATAGATTTCCCCCACACTAAAACTGCACTTTCCACATTCTTTTGTATTATGTTTTTATTTTTCTGAAAAATGCTTGGTTCTCACCAAACCCGTAGTCATATCATATCGTATTGATATCGAGATATCTAGCATGAATATCGAGATATGAAATTTTGTCCGTATCGTTCAGCCCTAGCTGAAACCACACCGTCCACCATCTGAGCCGTCCAGACTGAGTGAGTCCAAAACACAAGCCGTTATCAAAAGTGAGTCCAGCACAACATGTTTCCTCTGTGGTCATCATTCAGGCTGGCGCATCTCTCCTCATCAAACCTAATCCATCCGATCAATCCTCGTTATTTTCATGATGTTCCCGAAACCTTGAAACCGAGGATGATGAAATCTCATCAGTTCATCGTAATTACGGGGATTCCCTCCTCCTTCCCCATCGCCACCGGGTAGGAGCCCATTCACAGGTCACCAGAACACCAGCTCCTTCTGCACACCGCACCTCTGCAGAGCCCCACTGGTGTGCCAACACACCGATTATCTCTCCCATCCTTCAAAAGCTCTCAGGCTACCCCGCAGCCACATGGACGACAAACAAAAATGCCTTCTCTTGAACTGACTAGAAGGACAACAAACTTTTCTCTTATTAGCCTCAGCCTCGTTGATAACCCGCTTCCGGATGACGTCATCACGCATCAACCACGCATCAATGATCCCCTTAAAGGTAAAGTCTGAGTTAATCAAAACTATCGGAATTTGATGCACATGGAAAACGGAGGCAGCACGAATAAAGACAAGGAAGCAATGTTTTGAAAGAGTGATACTACACACTCCTGTACAGTAGGTGGCGGTATACACCTAAAAGGTGTTTGCGATCCGCCAATCAATCATAAGAGGAAGAAGAAGAGGATCGAATGTATCGCTGCCAAACATCGATACGTCGTCAAAGAAACAGAAAAAGATGAATTAACAACAATTCAATGAAAAAAAAAAAATGGTAATACTCATAAAGATAAGACTAACTAGAAAAGCACTCAGAGAGCGCAGACCTCTGCCAAGGTGATCCGGATCAGTCCCAAAATTTAATCAGTTCTTCCATATCCCATTTCCAACAATTCCTGAAAATTTCCTCCAAATCCGTTCAGAACTTTTCAAGTTATTTTGAACACAAACAAACAGACAGACTGATAAACGCCGGCAAAAACATAACCTCCTTGGCGGAGAGAACAATCAACAATCAAACTTACTTTTACCTCCTTCAGCACAACCCAGGCCTCCACACAAACTCATTGGACAAAAGCAGTTGACAACCAATGACAGCTTGACATAATCTGCTTTATTTTCTTTTGTTGACTTATCACTCAGTTCCCATCTAATCATAACGCTCACTACGAATCCTATTGTATAACACCATCAGATCTTTTAATAACATATCATTGAACTATATTGTATCACAGTGTTCAATGTAAGATGATGTCATATCTTACATCAAATTGCATCATATTGTCTCATATAAAATGGCATCGCATCTTATCAAATCGTATCATATCGTATTGTATCATCGTACCACACAGTATTGCATCGTTCCCATACAACATTAAATTATATCGAGTCAAATCGTATCACTCTACATCACATTGTATCATTAGTCATCAAATCATGTTAAATTGATTCGCATCATTTCTTCTTATTAAATAGCATCGTGTTTTATTCAACTGTACATGTTATATTGTTTCATCGTATCACATGGTTCTGTATAACACCAAATTATATTGAATCAAATCTTATCGCTCTACATTTTATCGTAGTCAAATCATATCTAACCATTGCATCATATCTGTCTTTATAATGGCATCATATCTTATCAGTTGTACTTCTTACATTGTTTCAGCAATCACACCGTTCTGTATAACACTAAATTAGTATTGAATCAAATCATATTGCTCCATGTCATCTTGTATTGTTACTCATCAAATCAACAATATACCATTGTTCTATATAACGCCAAATCATATTGTATATCGCATCATATAATATTGCTCCACGTAATGTCATATCGTAGCTCATCAAATCACATATCGCATTGATTCGTATCTTATGCCGCTCCGTACATCATATATCTCATTTAACCATATCATATCTCATCCTCATAATGCTTTATATTGTTCAGCGGAAATTGCATCGTATCTTATCAAATCATATCATACCTTACATTATTCATCATATCACATTGTATCATCGTATATCGTATCTCAAATTGTATATCTTATCACATCGTTTTGCAGCATATCACTTCATATCATAACGTATGTCTTACCCAGTCACATATAACTTACCCTTGTCTATCGTACCAATATATTTTACTGCATGTCACATCATTTTATCAAATCATATTGTATCATATCATACTGTAGTATTTCACATCTCGTCATATCCAATCATACCTTACTTACACATCTCACATGATGTTGTATAATATCATATACTATATCGAATCGTACCACACCGTAGCGTATATTCATTCATTCATATTCTATGCCGACTATCCCTTTCGGGGTTGCGGGGGGGGGCTGGAGCCTATCCCAGCTGTCATTGGGCTAGGGGCAGGGTACACCCTGAACGGGTCACCAGTCGATTGCAGGGCAACATATAGAGACAAACAACCATTCACGCTCACACTCATACCTAAGGGCAATTTAGAGTCACCAATTAACCTAATGAGCATGTTTTTGGTCTGTGGGAGGAAGCCGGAATGCCCGGAGAGAACCCGGGCATGTTCTTCCCATGCACGGGAAGAACATGCAAACTTCGCACAGAAAGGCCCTGCCCGACCCGGGAATCGAACCAGCGACCTTCTTGCTGTGAGGCACATGCACTGCCTGCTGCACCACCGTGCCGCCCCTATTGTATATTCGTTAAAGTAAGTCACATTGCTTCACATAGTATTGGACCGTACTGCTTCATACGTTCGACTTTCGTATCGTATCCTGGCACCGAGATGTCAGTGCCCGTGCCGACTACAATCAACAATCATCGAGGGCCACGTAGTGGGGGCTCCAGGCACCGGGATGTTATCATTGGCCATCAAAGGGCATGTCTAATCGTACTGCTTCATACATTTCACTTTCGTATCATACCCTGGCACCAAGATGTCAGTGCCCGTGCCAACTAAAATCAACAATCATTGAGGGTCACCCAGCGGAGGCTCCTGGAACCAGGATGCCATCATCGGCCATCAAAGGTCATATCAGTAGGGGCACCTGGCACTGGGATGCCAGTACCCTTGCTAGCCACCGTCATCAACCGTGAAGGGTAATACTAGTATGGAAACCTGGAACCAGGATGTCAGTGCCTCAGTTGGCTACCATAGTTAACCTTACATCAACATAACCTGGGTCAATATCACTGTAGAGTGCCTTTGATCCTTCACACTACTCACATATTTTGATCTGAATTTCTCATCCCTTTTATGTCTTTTCATAAATAATAGACATTAAAATGTCAGAAATGTATGTTAGCCTAGCTCCCACACATATTTTCACGAAATTATGGGCTAATTTTCAGAGAATAGACCATAAGATATGTCCACCCTGTCATGGACATTATACCTCACTGCTAAATATTTTAGTATTGCAACATTATGATGAAATTACATTTTCGGAAAGGTATAGTGTCCCTTTTCTAAAATGGGTATTTGTTTGCTTTCAAATTATGAAAAAAAAAAATATTTTATCTGTAAATAATTAGATTTTAAAGAAACAGATACTGTCGGCACATAATGTTTTTTTAATTTGGTGAAAATTGTGACATTTTGATGAAACTTTTTAATGCATATTATCGCCCCCCACTTAGCAATTAAACACAATAGAAAATATATACAGATAGTTCACAGTATGATTGAATTATTATAAAAAAATATCAAGATGACAGGGTGGACCAGCACATGACGGTGTGGACACATAGAGCAGAAACACATGCAGAACACTGCTGCATGACAGCAGTAAAATGTTTATTCAACTTTTGCTGTACCAAAAAAAAAAAAAAAAAAACATAAGCACAGGAACACTGGCATGGGCACAGCAGACCAAACAATGATCATTTTCAAAAGATTACAAAAGATCTTTAAACTTTTAATTTTGAAAAAATAAGTACTACAAAGGTTTGAAGGGAGCTCTGCACGCCCTCGGGCGTATCCCAAAAGCTCTTCTACGTACTTCCAAGAACCTTTGTCTATTTGTACAGAGCGTTTATTCAGGACTTGTGGCTCTGGAATAAGACATAATTTGCTGATCAGCATCCCAGGACACATCTTCGCGGGGACCAGGCCAGAAGAATTTGTTGAGTGCCTTGGCTCTGGTGGACTCGTTGGCGTTAAGGGAGGAGTGATCAACTCATTTATGATGCTGGCTTTAGCTTCTTTAATTTCGTTTCCCTCTCTCACTGAGGTCATTACTTCCTTTCTTCCTCCCTGTCTCTCAATCCCTTTTCCACCTCTCCCTTTCTTTCTGAAGATAGGCTTCTCTTCTTGCAGGGTCTGCATTCCGTCGCTCTCTGTATTGCTTTGCAATTTCCGCTGCACTTAGAGGCATTTCCTGAAATATTCAATGATAGCATTACTACAAACAAATATATTAAAAAGTCTAAATATAGCAGATGATATTTATTTATTTATTCATTCATTTATCTATCTATTCATTCATCCATGATGCTACATATAATGTAACTGAAGAAGGACTAAGCCATAATTTAAACTACCAGTAATATAACTCTGTGTGTGTGTGTGTGTGTGTGTGTGTGTGTGTGTCTGCTTGAATGAAATGTCCACCCTGTCATGTGCATGTCCACCCTGTCTTGTCTAAGTGCACGACAGGGTGGACATTATGTGACGACGACAGGGTGGACATTTTTCCCTTCAGTTAGCATTAACTGTGCATTAGACTGTAAGCTAGCTAGCTAGCTAGTGTGATTCTGGAATAGAATTTGCTACAGTTAAACTTGTATATTTTGAAAATTTTGCATTCTAATCACTTCTGGCCGATTCAATGCCGACAGAGTGGACATGCCAAGCTTGGCCAAACCAAATTTGCTAATAGAAAGCCAGCTACTCACTTGCTCCAGCACTACAGTTTCCCGCCTTTTGGAGAGATAAAAAAAAAACTGTTGGTGTGATGTCACTGTAGTGGATGTCCTTTCTTAAAGAGATGGATTCCCTGAGACGACAGGGTGGACATTCATTTCAGGGACATATGTAAACGCTTTTTTTTCATAAAATAAAAAATATGATTTTTATTTTTTTATACTTAAAGCATTTAAATCATGTAATATGTTAATGAACTAAAAACAATATTTATATATATATATATATATATATATATATATATATATATATATATATATATATATTTTAAAAAGACATGTTTTTACTTTATTCTACTCATTTTGAAATTGAGTGAGCAGTGCAGGGGACATAGCAAAATGACATGCATCCTCCTATACAAAACTGAAAAAAATCTTGAAAATGTTTTTTGAGAAAAAAAATAATGCTTTATTATGCACATAGAAACTTGGCCCAATAAAGCAAACCCTTTCATAGTAATTTTAATATTAAATAAACATTTCAACTGAGCTATTCATGTTCAGGACACCAAAAGGCACCGTTCAGTGATATTGACCCACCTCAGGTCTTTCGTTCGTAAAACTTGTACTGTCTTGTCAGCGTTTTTTGGGGGTTCTAATCTAATCAGCATCTTGGGAAAACTCAATAGAATTCGCCAGATTGTCTCGCCGGTTAAAAAAAAAATAGTCTTAGCTGAAATAATTCCTTGAGTCTTGGCACATTATAGAAGTTTATCCAGAATCAATCAATCAGGTTCGATCGTGTACAAAGATTAGCCCGTCATTCTACCAGTCATTTAACAAAGTTCTATCGTCTTTCACTGCCTCTCAGTCATTCATATTGTTCCCATAACTCGCATCGCCGTTTACAAACAACATTCCTACAATAGAAATTCATTGAAGTCAACGTGGTCTTTTAGACATCAAGCTTTGCTTTCGCTTAGAATTAAGAACTGTTGAAAATATCATAGCCATCCTCCTCTAAAAGTGTATCCATTGACTTGTCGTACCCATCTTAATCAATTTGACATACTACAATCCACCTATCATCTCACCCAGCGATCCACTTGTCCATCAGTCATCCAGCCTTTCGAACTCTGTGAAATTGCCACTCATTTCAGGCTTTACTTTATGCTACATCTGGCTATTCTCCCCCTCAGTCTCTTTTAATAACAACTAAGAATACTTCTTAAATCGAGCTTGGGACTACATGCTCATTACAACCATGTCTGTTCCAATTCAGTCACTCTCTCGTCATCTCAGTATCTTTTATAACTGGGGCTTTTGGGGGTTCATTGTGCCTGGGAGCTACGGCGGATTCCCCAAGAAGTTACCCCAAACCGTAACTGGCTTCACATATCTGCTTTGTTACTTATTATCCAATATACATAATAAATAATTGTCAAATTCATCCTGTTGATGGTGTGGTCCTTACTCGTGAAGTGGAGCTTAAAGCAGAGTTTCAGGAGCAGGACCACACCTCAACCACGCCTCTTCCTGTGTTCCTATAAATTCTAAGCTGACCATTTCCTCCCTTTGTTTCGCTCACTCGATGCACCTCTCCCCTCCACCCATTTCTTTAAACTTTTTTCCTTCCTTCTTTCCTTAGGGCATTATAAAGGGGGTTTGTCATGCCTGGGAGCTTGGGAGCTATTCCCCCACGAAGTTTCCCCAAACTGTTACCCGCTTCGCGTCTCTGCTATGTTGCTTATTATCCACAAATAACAATGGGGAACAATTTGAAAAAAAATTCTGTTGAGTTAGATATTTGTGCTGATTAAGACTAAAATTGGCATGATGATTCCAAAATTGTAATCAGTTTTTTTTCCGAGCATGTCAAGTTTTTCCTCCACAGCTTACCCTCCAGAAAAGCAAAATTCCACCGATTAGCTGTAATAAGACTTGCCAGCTGTTTACGATTGGACTAATCTACAGCCACGTGGCAACTTGTTTGTGCAGTCACAATTGAGACAGTGCAGTGAGAGGTGTGTGCAGCTCCCAATAGGTCAGTACTATCAATATCTGCAAACAGAAAGCTACCATAGTAGGAGCTGAGAGGATTTGTGCTGGCTTTTCTCTTAACCTTGTAACTATGGGCATACCGTTTTAAGTTCTATTTCGTTTTATGCTTTTTTTTTTTTAGTTTTCAGAGCTTGTAAGTTTTCCATGTTAGTGTTTTATTTACATAGGTATATATTTCCTTTGTTTCAGATCATGTCTGCTCCTGCTACTTCTTGTCGTAAATGCCTAAACAACCCTGACTCCTTTTGCTATATTGTGGTAGTTTCTCCATTACAAGTCAGAGGGCAAACATCAGTGCATTTGTCAAACAAGCATGTTTTGCATATTTTAAAGTAAAACTCGGTGATCAAGACAAGCCATGGGCCCCTCATAAAGTGTGCAAGCAGTGTGTCAAGAGTTTACGGATGTGGACCAAAGAAACACGTGAAAAGTTGGCATTTGGTATCCCCATGGTTTGGCAAGAGCAAAAAGATCATTGCACAGACTGTTACTTTTGTTTAGAAAAACATCAGGATTTAACAAGAAAAAAAAGTAAAATAGAATATCCTAATCTACTGTCAGCTACAAGACCAATGCCTCATTCTGCTGAAATTCCAGTGCCAGTTTTCGAACAACTACCTCCTCTAGAAGATCTGAGTGAAGTTGAAGAACGCAGTGACAGCATAATGCAAATTTTGGAATTTACACAGATTCAGTTCGTAGGGGATTTGATCAGCACGAGTTGAATGATTTTGCACGTGATTTGGGCCTATCAAAAAAAAGCTTCAGAAATCCTAGCGTCAAGACTGAATGAGAAAAACGTACTTAAACAAGGAGTGAAGGTATCATACTTTCGAACCAAAGAAAGTACATTTCTGCAGTACTTTCGAAGTGACAGTGGCTTTGTGTTTTGCCATAACATTGCTGGTTTACTGAAGGAATTAGGGCTTTCAATCTACAATTCCATAGTTCAAAACTTGACGTGATAGAGAAAAACTGAAATCAGTTTTGGATTCAGCACCCAAAAATTAGTTAAAAACAGCTGTCAGACCTAACTCAACAAAAAATTGTGTTCCCCAGTGTTATTGTCAAATTCATCCTGTTGATGGTGTGGTCCTTACTTCTGAATAGAGGATAAATGTAGAACTGTTTAAGGTTCCTCTCTTTTGTGCAGCAGAAGTCATCACTTTTTTACATAAAACAAAACTCTCTCAGCTTCTTTCTTCATGTCTGAGCCACTTATTTGTAGACCGTGTTCATGAAGATCCATGCGTCTCATGGAGGTTTTAGATGTTTTTTTCTGTCCCACTTTAAGATCTTCAGGAGAAATGTTCCTCAGGTCACAGATCATTAAATCTTCATGAGAAAATCAAAGACACGTTTACTGTGCAAACATTTATTCAAGTATAAGCATCTTTCTCTAAATAAACAAACACAAACAGATAACAGGCTGCTGAGGGAGGCCGTGAAGAGGAGAAGCCCTGCATCCCACCGGGAGTTGCCGTCACCGCGGTCTCCACAGCCACCACCACGCTGCTCATCGGCGGAGACAGCCCCACCTCCCCCTCACCTGCAGCAGATGGCTCCTCCAGATATTGCTAAACCAGGATCACGTGTTGGTCCCACGTGTGCTGTTCCCTCAGAGGGTCTGTACCAGAGAAATGAGAGGAAAACATCACAAGGAGGTCAGATCTGGAACTGTTCTCCTCCTTTTGTACTGATCCATGCAGGATTATTCTGAATATACAAAAGTATGAAAGTTAATATCTCCAAAGTCACTCTGCAGTATAAATAATATAAATAATGTTCTCCTGGAGCTTTGGGTTGCTTTATTAAAAAGAATTGCAGCAGTGTTTCTCTGAGGAAGGGTCTCTCAGAGGAGTTGGGATAGGCACTCTGGATACATGGTCGCAGTCGTCGATTTTCTTATTCAGTCCAGGCCTCATGATCACTTCTGCAGGATAAACTGATCGATGAACTCATTCTGCTCTGACTCCACTTTGGACAGCGCATCATACTCGATCCGATACCTGAGGAGACAAAATAAATATCACTGATCTAATAACACGACGTCCATGATTTCATGAAGGCTGGTGAGAAGATCATTCAGTCATTTCTCATGAACATCATCTCCCTCTTCAGAGAAACAAGTTAGCAGCTTTTATTATAGCAGTGATAGCCTCTTTGTCTTTTAAGTAACACTGGGGCAGAGGCACTCAAAAATGCAGTCTCTCCAGTACCCAGCAGGGGGCGACTGCACTGACTGAATACATGGTGCTTTTTTTAATCTACGCTATCTGCGAAACTTGTCCCCTCTCTCCATGGTCTGAGCATGGTGTCCATTGCTTTTTCTCACAGTAAGTAGAAGAGTTTTGTTCCAGACAGTTACAAGCAACAAACAAATAAACTATTAAAATAAGAGGGGTGTCTGGGATGTCATACAGCAGAGAAGAGACAACAGGAGGAGCTTCATTTTCAGTGTCAGATACCCCCCAGTTATGGTGATATTCTGACCAATCAGAGGTCAGCAGTGTCTCCACATCATTATTAACTCAGCTCTGCTCACTTGGAACCTCGCTGGAAGTGATAATAAAACTATACTAGGCATAGGGATGCATGATGTTGGATTTTGCCTATATCTGATATGCTGTTACTTCTGAACTAAGTATCACTGAAACTGATATATTTGTCAAGACTGCAAACTCTCTACTTAACTCAAATTGAGCTTTTCCTTATACTGTGGCAGTTTATACATGTTAGAAACACATGTGAAACAAATAAACTCCATTCATTCTCTAAAGTGATACTGTAAATTCTTAACTGTAGGCCTTAAGCGATAACAAGGTGACATTTGTACATTCTGTTGGTCTTTCAGCTGATATAAAGGATGTATATGCCAGTATTTACAGATGATATATAGGCCTTAAGTACTGGCAGAAAGTCAGTATCTGCTGATACTGATACCATGACAATAATACTGTAAATCCCTAACAAAGTATGACCTTGATAGAAAAAAATAAAATAACCCAAATAGAGTCAAGCTGATACCATGTGGTGGAAAAGCCTCAACTGATGCAAGGTTTTATGAAACCACCTAATTGGACCATTATGAGTGTGATTGACAGAACAATCATCCAATCACCCTTTTTTGAAGGTTCTGTCCTCCCTAACTCTTTCTGGGCTGTTGTCCAGATAGACTAGTGAAAAATATATTGTAGAGATATGGAAAAGTCTATCTGGAGTGTCAGAGTGAGACTTTGATGTTCCTGCAGATTTTAGCCTGATCTTTGGTGAACACAGAGCCCTATTCTCTGCTACATTTGCATACACTGATGTTTCATGAGGCTGATTATGTCCTGATCCCTCTGACAGATTATTCAGACATGGTCTATGATTAAGTGCGTGCAGCACACTACACCCTGTGATGGTGGGTCATATATGTGACCCTGGGCTTGTTTACCTCTCTAGCTGCATCTTCTTTTCTGCTATGAGAGCCTGGAGCTGCTGCTGCTGAGCTTCTCTCTGTTTGGCCACAGACTTCAGCAGGTTCCTGGCTCTAATGGCCTGCAAAAGGGAGAGCCGAGGATAGTTTTAACATGTGACCATCATGTTTAACTTGTACCCAATACCATGAGGGGCTAAAACAATAGAACCTCTGATATTGTAAGATCCTAAAGCTGAAAAGGATTGATTATAAAATAATAACTTGTAAAAAAACATCTGTCCACCATGTTGTGGTTCTATAATAGCCTGACATGAGCTTGTTTCCCCTGATGAGTATTTTTATCTTCAAGAATGAAAACAATAGTGTTCATTTGTGAAGATGATCATGAAGAACTAACATTTGAGTGTCAAGCACTTTCCTCCTCAGAGTTTAGTATCAACTAGGACTGCAACAACACATAATATCCAGACATTTGACTGCAGAGACATGTTGAGCTCACCTTCATCTTCTCTGTCTCCACCTCTTTGGCCAACTCATCCATTGGCTGGATCAGACCTCCCACTATCTTCTGGAACTGTCCGATTTCTGCAGGAGAACACAGATGAGTTGAGAAAGTGTAACCTGATGGGCGTGTAGATGATTGGAGAGGTATATCAAACACAGCTCTTACTATCAACAAAGTCTTTACACTCCTCCTTCAGCTCCAAGGTCTTCTGGCTCACATCAGGATCCAGCACCCTCAGCTTGTTCAGCTCATCGAAGTAGAAGCCTGCCTCTGCTAACGGGTCTTTAGCCATGGCCACAGGGCCTGTCAGGGGCGAAATACAACGAGGAAACATGAGCAGAAGACACAAGTTTAAGGTCATGGATCAGAACGTGTCTTCAGAGAGATCAGGTTAGGAACGTTGAGGCTAAAAACAAGACGGGGCCAACGGTGTCCAAAACTGCATCGAAGGAAGGTGGTCACCAAGGAGTCCAGCCAGTGTCTCTGGCTACTAGTCAGTGTCCAGGCCTCAAAAGAGACCAAGAGCACTAAGGACCTAAAGACCCCGACATTAGACCACATGCTCAGATACCATGAGCACCATACCAGCAAACTTAATCACTCCATTAACAAACAACACAGCATGAATATGACTTCACCCATAAAATTAATAAACTTTTTGTGGGTGTGTGTGTGTGTTTGGGGGTTAACGGAATTTTGGAAAGTGGGACAAAGCGGAGTAACCTGGAGAAAACCCGACAGAAACACAGTGGACCAGGAAAAGTGCTGACAGACAGAAACGTGCTCTCTTCTGTTAGTAGTCTTCATGGTCCACGGTGCTGCCTGTGAGTGTTGTGTGTATGTGTTTGTGTGTGTGTGTGGTGCTGTGGAGCAGGGATGTCACTCCTGCCTCGGCTGCTTCAGCCTCTTTAGCAGCTTGAACTTACGCCAGGTTACTGGGGTGTAGGACTTCTTGATCCATCCGTCGTTACCACTGGCGTTTCCCTCCTGCACTGCGTTGAGCTCCATTGATTCACTGTCTGATTTCTCCATTTTCTGATGGTTCAGTCGGTGTGTTGATGATCGTAGTGATGATCGTGTTGGTAGATGAATTCATGTAGTTGTGTGATTTGCTGTAGTGTGTATACACTCGTACCTTTGAGCCTTTGATGTGCTTTCATCCCTTAACCTGCCCTACTCCTTTGATGCTTTGATGTATCAACACTTTGTATCCATGACAACACACAGTCATTTAGAACTGTCATGTTTTTCAAACAGAAACAAAATGGCCGCTCTGGCATCAACATTCAATACAAATATCATATGTAATTATATTTTGTGACACCATCATTAATTGATTATAAATTGCAAACTATTGATATTTCATTGCCTCCACCATGTTTTTGCCAGCGCGTTTGTGAAAGGGATAACTCGAAAAGACAGGAACTGATTTTAAAAAAACACAACACGTCCAGATGGGCTATAGCAGCAGAAGACCACACCAGGTGCCACTCCTATCAGCTAAGAACAGGAATCTGAGGCTACAGTTCATTAAAACTGGACAATAGAGATTGTAAAAGTGTCTCCTGGTCTGATGGGTCTGGATTTCTGCTCCACATTCAGATGTAGGCTCAGAGTTTGGTGTGAATATCATAAAGCATGGATCCATCCTGCCTTGGATCAGCAGTTCAGGCTGCTGCTGGTGTGGTGTGAGGACATTTTCTTGGTGCACTTTGTGCCGCTTAGTCCCACCTAAGCACAGTTTAAACCCCACAGGCTACCTGAGTATTGTTGCTGACCATGTCCATCCCTTTATGACCACAGTGGACCATCTTCTGATGGAGACTTCCAGCAGCTCCATGTCTCAAAGCTCAGATCATCTCACACTGGTGTCTTCGCTGCACTCCAGTGGCCTCCACAGTTGCCGCATCTCAGTCCAATAGAGCATCTTTGGGATGTGGTGGAGCAGGAGATTCTCATCATGGATGAGTGGTACCATCATGGAGACATGGGTTTATAGCTGAAGCCTTTATTAGAGGGTGAGGTGTGTGATTAAAGTCAGACTTCTGAGATTTCAGGCAGAGTTTGGACTTTTTGTTTTTCCCCTTGTTCTGAATTTCAGCTCTTATTTCAGGATTAGCCTGCTTCATTCATTCTCTGCAGATGAGTTCCTGTGTTCTAGTTAGAAAATGGTTATACACTAAGTCACATTACTCATCTGACATGTGGCCAAGGTAAGGAAAAAATGTTCACATTTTCTTGGCACTATATCCAAGAGCTATGAAAACACAAATAAACACTAAACCTAAAAAACCCTATGAGGAAAATGTGAGACACTCTGGCCAAAGTCATCCTTTTTATTTATGCCTGAGATCACATCCAGCAATGCAATATTATGGGTAAAGTACACATTTCCTGAATCACTGAAGCACTGTGTGTATTTCAGTTTTATTATTATTTTTTCTCCAAAAAATTACTTAATATGTTGTGGTAGCTGTCACAGTCGATGGTCTCTTCAGTCATTAACTGTCACTGTGAGACTCACGTGCTACACAGGGATGGAATTTGACAAAACCTTCAAAATGTTGTTGTTTGGATCATAAAGTGGAGACAACTATTATATAAATATTATTAATAATACTGATATTAATACTTAGTAATTAATGTCAATAAAATATTATAAAAAGGAATTATATTTGTGAAAAAAACTTCAACAAAGTCTCCTAAAGTGGAAAATAAAGTGTCCATTAACTATAAAACTTACTCCTGCGTAAAGTTTTTAAGTTTTATGATAAGTCTATTAGAAGTATATAATACAGGCTTTTTAAGAAAAAAATGACCCCTTTAAAATGAATTTAGCCCTTCAAAAATAGGATAGAAACCTTGGCTTCACCCACTTAGATGGTCTGATCGGCCTGTATGAAAGAAGTGCTCAGAGACATTCTGGCCAAAGTCTTCCTTTTTATTTATGCCTGAGATCACGTCCAGCAATGCAAGAGTATGAGTAAAACATATATTTCCTGAATCATTGGGGTCCTGCAAGCATTCCAGTATTATTATTTTATGTCTCCAAGGTTCCTTGATGCCACAAGGTTTAAAGAAAGTTTACATTTTAGGTGAAGATTGAGGAAAAATTTGTGCTTTGAGGAGCTCCACTGACCTCCATATCTGTCAGAGAGCTTTACCAGTAGGCTTGAATGAAAGCCTAGAGTGTTCTCTTTAAAATGATACCTAACACACCTTAAGCATGAGTCTAAAGCAGGATATGCACTGGTGACTGAAATGCAGTTTTCTTTCAGTTTTTTTTTACTTCATGGGAAGATAACCACAAATAAGCTACCAGTCTGAGATGTCTGTCATATCAAAACATAAACTAGGGATGTGTAGGTACAAAAAAATCACAACTGCTTTCGGGGCAGGTAGTGAAAAGCCCCATGATCATGTCACAAAGCTCAGATCACCAGCGGCCTCCACCAGGCCCACCCCCTGACAGATCATGCTAATAAGTTAGTGGAGCCTCCTCAGATGCCACATTAATAATTACATAAATGTGTTGGGGATAGCTGTGGCCAAGCAGTTAGACCAGGGCTGCCAACTTTTCAAAAAACCCTGGAGTGAGATTTGGTGGAGTCAACCAAAATTTTGCCGCATACACATCAGGAAGACATTTGATACAGAATGTCTCATTCTCTTCCTGGCAGACTTCAGACAAAGGAGTTGAAATGTTGCTTTTCATGTTTTGTGTGTGCTTGTTGAACAAGTGGAGTGATAAAGAACTTATTAACTAAGGATCGCAGGGAGGGGGGTTGGAATCTTTCAATTGTTAAAATTATCGAACAACGTGTTTTTAAGTAGCGTGACTTGTATTGTACAGCCACCAAACGCAGCTGTACTATTGGAAAACTTTTGTGTTTATGATGGGGATTTTTGGTGGGGACAACTTTATGGAAGGGGGGGACACGACCAGGGGTGGAGTCTGGTTTATTCTAGTGGATATACTCTGATGGATGTTTGTCCGCTTAGGGCCTCCATACACTGAAGACATTTTTGCCAAATTTTTACCTGATTTTATTCACAGTCGACTGAAAACAGCTAAGAGACCCACTTATGGGCCTCCACCCACAGGTTGAGAACCACTGCACTAGCAAATTGTATTTGAAGCTTGATCCTTTACAGATTGTTCTTTTATCATGGATATTAAGTGATCCAGGATAACTCAGGATGAATTTATCATTTAGAAAACAGTGAGGGAGTGAAAACAGCGGCTCAGGACTGATGAAGAACGTTGAGTTTTGATTAAACAAAAGGATGACTCCTCATTTTTTAAAGTTTTTGTGTTCACTTACACAGTGCACATGAGCTACCAAGACACTGTTTGAATTATAAAACCACACAAAGTGACTGATGATCCCTCACTGTCCCCTGCGATGTGCGTCTATCTGCGCCTTTATGCTCACCAGCACATGGAGGAGCACGTCACAGACACTGAGTGAAAGTAAAGTTAAAGTCACACAACCATGCTATATGTACCTTTGCGCATTCTGTATTGGTTCTACAGTATTTCGGGGCATTTTCTATTGGGTATACGGCGTATACCTGCGTATAATGTATACTATACCACTGGACCCTGGGATTTGTGCCTATGACTTCAGCGTGAGAAATCGGCAGTATGGCGTGAGAGCGTGTGAAGCCAACCAAATGTTTGAGTCTCACGGCCAATGCGTGAGAGTTGGCAACCCTGAGTTAGGCTGCATTTTCCATGAACATTTATTCACGTCATTTGCTGCAAAATATGTCACTTCATTTCATTTTAATGCTCATCAGCAATTTGCAGTTATTTATTCCCCTCTACAAATCTAAAATAATTTACCTTGCTTTTATTATTATTATATCTGATGACTTTACAGAGCCTGATGTAAAAATGTGAGGTACAGGAACATGGGCTTAGTCAGCTCAAAACAACATGGGTCAAAGGTCACAATGGCACTCACACCAACAGCAAAAGAAATCCCAACGTACATAAAATTACATAAACTAAATACCTAAATTATGACAAAATAAACAGAATTGTTCTTAAAATTAACAAGAATATTTCATGAAAATGTGCTATTTAGACAAACATTTGGATCAGATTATTGTGTGATCAATAAGAATATTACAGCAATTAGAAATAACAGTAAACAAACTCATATCTGACCATGAGTCCTGCCATGTTTTTCACATTAGTTAAATTTTATCTATATTAATAGAATATACTATTATACTGTTTTCTTTTTAAAAATATACCTAGATAATCTTATATTTCCAGCCCTGATACAGGCCAACACTAAATGAAAAAAAAGCCCTTTTCTGAATCAAAGTCCTCATTAAGGTGGTTTGCAAAGCATACAGAAAGTCATACGTCAATAAGTTGCAATTCAGTCAGACGCATGTGAAATTTGACACCTTTTACACTGAATTACACCGTCCAAAATGATATTTCAATGACTGTAATTACCCTAATTAGTGGTTAAGTTGAGTCAAATGTCAGGGCTGCAGCCTTGCTAACATCTGCACCTTTAAGAAGACTGAGACAGAGAAACCTCTCTTTAAATCTGCATAACTTTATTAGCAGGCCAAAGAAAATTAATCTTCATTGATATTTTCTGATGCATATATCCGTGTTGTTACCTTTGTTGACCTGAGTGACATCAAATTAAACCAATGAGCCTGTTTGGATTTTAGCTCATGGTGGAAATGAGGGCAGACATATTGTGACACAAACTGAGGTTTCAGATTAAAATGATAAATTCAAGGCTTATTTTAAAAGTTTAGACTTCTGAATGTAAAAATAAAAAAGTTTAAAACAGTCGTGAAGGAGAAATTCTAAAAGTCCTGACATAGCCTAGCTTAAAACCGCTCAGGTAGTTTTTGTCTTGTGTCTCAAACATGTTTCGATGTCATTCTACTTTAACTGTAAATATTCCCTCAATATTCTAGTCTAAGCTCTTACATTTCTCCAGTAAAGATCGAGTTTCTACTTTGTCGGCTGCTGCTTGGTCGATAAATCCTCGCTGGAAGAAACTTTTTCACCGAAGTCTCACTGAAAATGTTCACTATTGTCGTCAATCTCGGCTGCGTGCGGACTCCGTTGGTGAAAGTTTGGGTTTTGATATTTTTCAAACGAGCTGATGTTGTTATAGCAACCAAACCCCGACGTCACTCAATGTCGGACATTGTTTTTTTCGTCATCACGTATTAAAAAAAACTCCACCGTATTATTGCATAAAAATCAGTATATAAAGGTATTAATTTTGTTCACATTAGTATAACCCCGCAGTTTCTTCACTATGTTTTTAATTTTTCTCAAAAACAACAGCAACTGTATTAGTTTAATTCATGGATCACAATTTCCAAACTCATTTTTACACCTCAGAAAGCCATTGAAAACTCGCATCATTTCTGTTCTATGATATGAAATATACTTACCGGTATTTACACAATATTTATTATAACGCCTGTTACACATTATCCTTGTACCATCTTACTCAAATTAAGGACTCGGTCAAAGTTGTTTCACCCATAACACATAAAAAGTATTTAAACTGGATCTTTGAAATGATCTTTTTTTGTTTGTTTTACAAAATTTAGGAAATTAATGTTTTAATCCATCATTGTTTTCATTTTGATTGTGTTATAAAACGTGCAACCTAAATAAAAAAAAGATGAAAATGCAGATTGGATAATTTATTCTAAATCATTTATTAGTCAATTTATGCAACCATAATCTCGAACTGAAAAAGCCACTCTGCTGATGCATTTTTATTTTCTAATTTTTAATTTAAATTTAAATTTTGGTAACAATTTGCTGGGGCATTTTTTTAAGATTTCGTCTCAAATTTTCTTTTTTTCCCATTTTAATTTAGTGAAAGAATAAGCAGTCTTGGAAGAGAAAAAGAAAATGCAGTTTGATTAAACTGCGTTTAATATTATTTCTGAGTCATATGATGCAGTTTTAATTTTAAAATTAAATAGCCTTTCTGCAATTTTAATTCAAACTATGACAACTTTTTGCTTATATTTTATGTTATTATTTAACAGAATGCAGAAGTTTGAGTAGGATGTTTCTGCAGAGCCACCATCTACAGATCAACATATGGGGCTTCTCTGCGGAAGAGTTACCAGAATGAAGAGAGAAATATAAAATAAACTGTGTTATCATTATTATCAGTTTAAATATTATAATTATACTAGCTTTATTAATTGATGAATCTTTGTGTTACATTTGTTAATTGTCTACACCGTTAGAGCACTTTCAGATTTGTGCGATATAAAAAAATGTATTTGTGCTAACTTGCTTTATGCCATACAAAGATAAAATACTGCACTTTATCTTTGAATGGCATGAAAACAGCACAGAGAGACACATAGGCTAAAGCTGTCACTGAGCCGGAAGTGGGAATACAACATCACAGCAGAGGAACCTGAAGAAGAACAGTCCAACTTGACCACACTACCCCCTCGAGGGTACAGGGCTGAATTACACTTACATGTAACATGAATAATAATCCTCACATTGTAACAGTATTATTATTATTATTAATATTATTATTTGCGATTTACGAATCTTTGTGCTACGTTTGTTTATTGTCTACACCGTTAGAGCTTAACAATAACACCACAGACGCCAAATTCCCGGATGTTGAGCCGTAGACTGGATGTTGAGCTGTGGATGTGGCTCTGCAGCTCTGCAGAAATCCCCTGTTGATGGAAACGTATGATGCTTAGTCACACTCTGCTGCATAATAATGTAGGAGCTACAGCTTGAGATTGTACCTCTGTTTCAGTTGCTCCTTCATGTAAGCAGATGAGGGACTCTGGTCGTTAGACATTTCCAAGAGAAGAGACATGGTTTCAGCTCTGCCCACCTTCATTATGTACTTTTAAATTGTGCTCTACAGTTATTCTGCTTCTGCAGCACAAACCCAGGAGCACTCTTTGATAGCTTTCCTCCCTCACTAAATCATCTCTAAAATAAAAATAGTGGTTAAATCATTCTTTAAAAAACCCCAAAAACCTTATTAAGTACATCTTTCAAATGAAAAAAGCTAAGCAACAGCCGGTGAGCAGCAGAGGCAGGAAGAACACATCTGACCATTTTACCTTTTGGGGTTGTTTTGATTGCAAGCGCTCTGGTGGCAGATTTTACAGTTCTTTGGCTGTAAGAAAGTATCGGAAGTCAAGGTTAAGGCTTTTAGAAGCCTTCAAATTGTCTGACTAAAAAGTTTTTAATCTTATTTTTTGTTCATGTCTTTTTTAAATTAAGGCTTTCAAAAAGCTTTTTAAAGCTTTGGACTTGATCATTTTTAAACTTATTTTTTTTTATTTTATGTTTAACAGTTACACTTAAGGATTTAAAAGACCTTCAAAGTGTCAGACTTGTTGCCATGGTTTATGTTTTTCACTTAAAAGTTTTCAAAGTCTAAGTTTCACATTTAAAATTCAGTTATATTTCAAGTGTCCTACTTAAGGCCTTCCAAAGTTAATCATACTTTTAAGGTTTTATAAGTCAATTTAAGGCTTTAATTTTGCCCACAATGACCTAAAACATACAGGCCAGTGTGTGAGACTGTTCAGCTAAATAAACTCTTTAGGTTTGTTTAGCTGAACAGTGTGTGGGTGATGGCCAAAACAGGGACAGGACTTCGTGGCAGAGTTTATTTGGCTGAACAGCTGAACAAAATGTGGGCGGTGGCTCAAACAGGAGCAGGCTTTCTATCAATGTTAATTTTTGCCAAAGAGAGATTGATCAAATCTATGCACATTAACAGTGAGTGTGCTGTTATAATTGGAGACAAATTCACAGCCTTCCTCTCTTGGGGCTGAGGCAGGGATGTAACCAGTCTTTTTTAATTTATGTATGAACAAATTTGCTGACCAACTGGACAAATCTGTCACCTGGCCTCTCCCTGAATGAGATAGGGTGTACAGCTTAGAAAATCCCATATTTAATGGGACACATACAAAACTGTGAGATTATTGTGGCAAAATATATCAGAGTGTGTGAGGACCTGAGAACAACCAGTAAAACCTGAACACACACAACCACAGCATGCACGTTTCTTTACATTTTTATATCATCTGATAATTTCATATATATAATCAGAAACCTCTTTTTATCTTAAATGTTTCAGCCTTTAATATCACAACACTACTATATTGTTTTATCAATTTAGTTAACTAATTACTGTAGTATTTGTTAAATTCTTTATTTTATGTTTTTATTTCCAATGAAATGCTTTGGCGACAGTACCCTACACGCCCACCAACAAAGCTCTTGAGTTGTGAGTTATGCATGGATCAAGGGGGCGGGGCTTCTTGACAGAAGCTATTTAGCTGCACAGGTTTTGGCGCTGAACTCATACAGTCATGGACAGTCTACCTTATGTTCAGACGTGGACTCTGCTCCTCTGCCTCAGCGGGGTGTTCATGGGGCAGGCAGCCGCGAGACCGTGAGTTTGTTGAACCTAAAAAACAAAGACATGCTTACTGGACCTGACCTGGTTAACTGGATAGTCCATGAGGAAATCAGCTGTGACAGTTTGGGGAGTGGTTTTCAACCACCCACCAGAAAAGTGATCCATGAATCTGCAGCTTTTGATTTTATAATTATTTTACTTATTTAAAGTCAGACGCGTTGTCCTCTTGTGTTGATGTTTCTGTAGGTAGTACCTGGTAGCTCCTTCTGTTAGGTTGGAGATCCTCATTCATAAAAGTGTGTGATGATGTTCCTGCTGTCTGAGGGTAACAGCAGCCTGTTGAGGTTTACCCTCATCACGGTTTGAAGATGTTCTTGCTTTGAGATGCTCATCCTGTTTAATTGTACACCCCCTTTTAAATGAGTGTCTGTGTTGATGTTTCAGCAGACAGTTCCTGGTTGCTCCCTCTGTTTGGTTGAAGATCCTCCTCCATAAGAGTGTTTGTTGATGTTCCTGCAGAAAGTACCTGGTAGCCGTTCCTGGGGTGATAAAAGCTGGAGCTGAAGCCAAATATTGTCTGAGTATGATGGATCCGGGAGAGCCTCTGGTCATCACCATCACATTGAACAATGAGGAAGAGGAGATGATCCTCGACACAATAAATACCTCAGTGGAGCTTCATCAGTGCTACAAGTTTCAGGTCAGCTCTGGCAACTTTGTTTTAATCAGTTTGCATGGTCCCCCTGGTCCAGAGGTGGACAGAAACCTAAACAACTGAAATGGATTTATTCCATCTCTCAATTTTCCCAGATTTTTTATGTTTCTGTTTCTCCAGGTTCCTCAGGTGGAGCTATATGAGCAGCTGAATTTCAAGGTGATGGTCAAGGGAAATAGATTTTCCTCAGAAGAAGTCAGGAAGGTCGTGATACAAAACACAGGACAGATTACGCTACTCCAGACAGATAAACCCATCTACATTCCTGGACAGACGGGTAAGAGGAACACAGCTGATCTTTAGGACCAATAGAACATCAGACCTCTTCCACACGCAGGAGGGTATTTCAGAGACAGAGGGTTTCCCTCTCTGAAAAACTATTTAAAAAAAAAAATGAAATACGTTCTCTCACATACAAACACTTATACTCACATCCAGTGACTCTCACAATTACACAAAGTCAGTCTTACATTCACACACACATTTACTCGTACATTAACACATATTCGCTCTCACATTAACACACATTCAGTCTTACATTCAAACACATTTACCTTCACATTCACACATATTTACTCTCATAATTCACACTCACTGACTTTCACATTTACAGACAATTACCTTATCATTCACACTCTGTGACTCACATGTTTGCATTTGTATTCACTCTTATATTCACTCTCTTATTCACTGCCTCATCCACTCTCACATTCAAATTCACATTCACTCTTACATTAAGACAGATTCGCCCTCATATTCACACTCAAAAATATACACATTCACTTTCAAATTTACTCTCACATTTCCCTCTCAAATTCAAATACATTCACACACACGTTGACAGATATTCACTCTCACATTAACTCTTACGTTCACACATTCAACCTCATAATCACTCTCAAAATGACACCCAGTCACTCTCTCATTAACCCTTTAATGCCTGTTGTATCATATTTGATGCATACTTTTTGGATACCTCTATCTAATCAATATGATCAACAGATTACTAAAAAAACATCTGAATACAATCAGATAAATGATAAAAATGCCCTCAAATGGATTATCAGTTTCCAAAAACACCTAATGTATCAAATGAGATACAAAAAAGATATATGTCAAATTTTATGGAAATTTTGATTTTTTTAGGATTTCAGTAGAAAGTGAAATAAACATTTCAGCTCCAAAAAAATTAGAATTTTTCTGGCTGTGATTTGTGTTTTCAGGCATTAAAGGGTTAACTCCCACATTACGTTCAATTACTCTCACATTCACACTCAAATTTACACTAATTCACTCTCACACACTTCTCACATTAATAGAAATTCACTCCTACAATTTCATCACATTCACACCCCCCTCTCTCACATTGACTCTCAAATTCTCTCACATTTAAGACCATTCACAATAACATTGACAACAATCATCCCCCATCCACTCTTACATTCACTCTGACATTCTCTCTCATATTCACACTAATTTGCCCTTACATTTACATCCACTCATGCTCATAAATTCCAGTTGATCCTCTCACTCAACCTCACATTTACTACTCTAACTGGAGAAAAAAAAAGTTCACACCCACCCATTCTCAGTTTACACACATTCACTCTCATATTCACAGTCATTCACTCTCTCATATGCACAATCATCCACATTCACATTCAATCTCAAATTCAAAGCCATTCATTCTTACATTCACTATTATGCACAATTATCCACTTTCACATGCGCTCTCATATGCACAGCCATTCACTCTCAGATTAACTCTCACATTCACATCCATTCACTCTTACATTCATTCATATGCACAATCATCCACTGTCAAATTCACTCGTACACATTTTCACATCCATTCACTCTCATATTCACATTCAAACTAAAACCCATTTACTTTTATATTTACACTCATTCACTCTCATATCCATCCATCTTAAGTTATCATAGATCTTAGATAAAGCAGCCCATGTCATAAATTCATGTCAGAGGTTTCTTAATAAATTTAAAATTGTTTAGATTAAAATTATGTAATGATCTTTTGCCTGGACCACATATTCAGACCTGCTGATGAGATGATTTTGTTCTCTAGTTCATTTCAGAGTCTTCAGCCTTGACCACACGTTTCGGCCTGCTGTTGAGACGGTGGGTTTCTGAGCAGTCTATGATTGTTTACACTTCCTGTTTTAGATTTATTTGAGGTCACTTTGTGTTTATGAGACAGTGGACAGAGCTAGAGCCCACAGGTTGGGTTGGCGATTGGAGAGCAATCACACACAAAAATTACATTAAACTAAATTCAGAATTTAATGTTCTGGATAGGTCAGCAAAGTACAAGAGAATGCTTCAATAAGTGCGTGTACCTTCAGATTTTCTCTGTTATCACCACCTACTACATAATACTAATGAAGGCAGTATATTTGGTAGCAGAATGTAGTTTGACTGCAAAACAGAAATTATTTTGTAGTTTGGTACAAAATATTTTCTGAGCTGATTCTTCTTTATGTTTTCTAGTGGGTGGAAACTATTGTATAAGATGCATTACTACCATCTGCTGGACTAAAGTTTGTATTACAGCAACTATTTCGTAACCTGATGGACTGTTAAATATATTTCACTCGTCCATCTGGGCAACAGCTCATAGAAAGTGTTTGAGAAAGGGCACTACTACCGGTGTGTTAAGTACAAAACGTGAGCCACCTCGTTGTGGATTAGAGCTTGGCCTGATGGATCACTCTGATCACAGACAATGAATTATGGGGGATCCAGCTGCACTGCAAGGTTAACTATTTTTGCAATACAAACAAAAGCTATATTAAACACACATAAATAATCAAGTTTCTAATGATCAAGCAAAAAATGTTATGTGCTGTCCCCCTTTTCCAATAATTTGGCTGATATTGGTTTCTGGTCATGAAAATAAAATTAAGAAGTAGCCCAGCTAACAGTTAGCACTGCTAAATAAATGTCCATTGATGGACTACGTAAAACTTACAAGTAATTTCTTTGGAGCTTTTTGATTTTTACCACTGAACATAATCACGAGAAATGTGTGACATGTAATGACTCAAATGCTGTAAGTTTACGAAGATTTGCTTCGCTGTAATGTTTTAAAAATGTAACTGAATTAATGATTAGACTAATATTGCTAAGGCTGTTACCATGGATATATGCTAGGGCTGCCATTGATGCTTTGTATTATGGGAAACAGCACAGGAGGTGGACTGGTCCAATGCATACTGCTGATTTTTCCCAAAGTTGTATGAAATCTAGGTAATTTTGGCATACAGCAGATTTCTTAAATATTTGTGCACTACATACCACATACTACATTTTGAACAACATAGAACCAGCTACATCATCACCTCCATGTCCTCCATTGTTTTTGTGTGTATTAAGACTCAGGTATGATGAAGAGGATCTACTAATGTATCAGCTGTTTTGGGAGATCTGAGGGACTGGTAATGAAACAGATGAGAGACAAGCAGATACATCATAGAGTCCTCTCATCAAGGCTTGAGGATTAAAAATCATGAATTGAATGATGTTCAAATTTCAATCATTCAGGCTTTATATGGTTAACATAACAAAGTTAAGGATGTAGTTCAGTGATTCCTGATACACTGTACTGTAGTATCAGTTTAGACCTTAATTTATGAACATTATTCCACTCAGTGAGGGTAATTCTAATGGACATCCATGCAAAACATTTTTTCTCTGTCCTGAAGTCTTTAGTTTACTCTGGCTGCTCCTAAAAAATCTAACAGGTTCATTCTCTTCCTTTTTTTCAGTACAACACCGTTCAAATAATGGTAAGACTTAAGCTATCATTTCATATATTATTGGTCTAATGATCAGGAGACACTGATTTATTTTAGTTTGACCACATCTTCATGGAACAATCTGAACATAACAATCACAAACATGTTTAAAAATCAATCTCCTCCTGAAATCCATCAAACAGGACCCAAAAGGGAACCTGGTGGGGCAGTGGCTCAATGCTACCTCTGGTGGAAAGATCTTACAGCTGTCCTACTCTTTGAACTCTGAGGCTCAGGTAGGAAACTGGAGGATTAAGGTCACGACTGGCAAAAAGGAAATACAACAGTCCTTCAAGGTGCAGAATTACGGTGAGTCTCATAACACCTCAGAACAAAAATTAGGAACAGGACATTTAAGATCAACAGAGGGTGCTAAAAAAATCTGTGTCTCTAGTTCTGCCAAAGTTTGATGTAGAAATCAGAGCACCACAGACGATAACCATCGAACAGAAGGAAGTCCAGGTGGATGTCTGTGCAAAGTAAATGAGATGAACTTTTACTGGAAATGAAGTTGCTATGGTGAGAATGTCTAAACGACTTGTCAATTTCACTCATACTTCTCATCCATTCAGATACACTTACGGACAGTCTGTGCCAGGCAGCGTTCAGTTTAAGGTGTGCAGACATGTGATCCCAGGACACCATACTCATAACACAACAAATCTGTGCTACAGTGAGACAAAGAAGGTATGACATACTGGTCAAAGAAGCTACAATTTTACCTTCATCAGCTGATCCTGTTGGTAGATTTACAAGTTTTGTCCTCACAGTATGACATACAGCTAAAAGAAACACTTTTAGCAGCTTTTAGAAAAACTTTTGTGCACCCTGGAGACATGTGGTCCATGTTGTCGATGGTCTATATTCAAAGCCTCCATTGTTGAAGAGGTGCTAGGCAAAGTCTTGACCTGAAGATGGTCAGTGCCTATCGTGGTAAAAACAGGAACATAAAAAAGGCTGTCAGGCTGAAGAGGGAGGTCTTTGGCTTGTCCTGAGGTCTCCAGAAACAGCAATTGGGTGGCACTCAGGTGGATCGGAGGGCCAGCCTTTGTTGCTGCAGAAACAAAAGTTTAAGCATTGAACAAGCTCTGGAGAGTGTCGAGGCAGATAAAACCATGGAGGGAGCTTTCTGCTCATGATCTAACCGCCAGCTTCTCTTCACCTGTGAGATCTGCCCTCATGTCCTGGCATGAATATTGATATGATTTCACTGACAACACTGATTCTGCTAATTGGTCCAAATCTACACCCATGTCCACATCATTTTAAGCAGATTCTCTGTGTGCTCATCCAGTCTGCTAATATTTTTGTGGACTATCTGGTCCCTTGGATGTTACTACAATCTGTGGGCTGTGTCCATATATTGAACTTGTTTCTGCTGTTTCCTAGCCTCCACTAGGGCTGCCCCTCATCACAGTTCTGCCATTGGTTTCCATTTGCAGAACCTGATTGCAGGTGGGGGATTCCCTCAGAATTTAATATCTGACTTGTGCAGATCATGTGTTTCTGATGACTTCTTAAGCCAGGCACCTACAGCAGGCAGGGAGGCAGTTTGCGGACAGGTGCAAAGTGGTTAGGGCGAAGGCCAGTACCTTGAAGTGTGAGGCATGGTTCTAGGCCAAAAAAATAATGTAAGGGATGGATGGAAGGAATAATGGACATATGAATGGATAAGAGAATGAATGCATGAAGTAACAGATGTAATCATATCAAAATAAACTGGCGGTATTATGGATGGATGGAGGCATCAATGAAGCAATAAAATATTGGAATAATGGGTGGAATAATCTAAGGATGAATGGGTGGATGATGAGTTGATGAATGAATGGATGGATGGATGGATTTATAGATGCAAGGAATTATAGATAAATGGAAAGCAAAATTGGCTGTATGGCTGCTTTATTGATCCAAAGGTAAATCCATGAGTGGTCCTTGTAGATGGGGAGTAGGTCTTCTCCTAGAGTGAAAGTGTTCATGTATCTTGGGGTCCTCTGTGTTGTTGTACCTGACCACCTGAGGGATAAGGGAGCTAAGCCAAAAGACAAAGCTTTCAGTTTACCTGATGATCTACATTCCAACCCTCACCAGTGGGCCCAAACTTTGGGTGGAGACTGAGAGTAGGAGACTGCAGATAAAACAGGTAGAAATTTGTTTATCCTGAAGAGCTCAGTCTTGGAAATAGGGTGAGGAGCCTGGACACCTGGAGTAAGCATTAAAAGGAGCTGCTTTGGAGGTCTGAGCATGTCTAACAAGGAGGAGACACTGAGGTTGGGTTGGTTGTCTTCCTGTTTATTAGCGTTTGTTCACCTCACAAAAGAAACACCTTACCTGTTAACTCAACTCAGGCTCTGGTTCCTTTAATCAATAACCGATTTTGCCATTGACATCAACACACTTAATCTAAACAGGAATATGTTCGTGTTGTATTTAGACAGAGAAGAATGGCTGTGCCACCTTCAGATTTATGATGTCCACCTTCACAAGGCTGGATCCAGAGGCACTGATGGACAAACTGGAAGTCAGAGCTTCCATGGAGGAGGAGGGGACAGGTGAGCTTCATCACTCTTCCTGTTTAGATTAGATGTTAGCAGACATAATGATAATTCTTACTGGCTTCCCCTGCAGGTATTGCACGCTTTGCTTGGGAGCAGATTCAGCTCTCTTATGTTATTGGAGAGTTGTTCTTTACGGACACCCCCAGATTTTATGATAAAGGATCCACTGTCGAGGGAAAAGTAAGAGAACACCTTTGTTATGAAAACAGCTGAGTGTTCTTCTGCATCATCAAAAATTAATGTTTTTGTTGACAACAGGTCAAAGCTGTAAATTTCAAGGACGGACCTGTTCCTGGCATGCTGCTTCATCTGATTCATGTATCGCCATGGGCCATGCCACAGCAGAACCTCACAACTGACAGCAATGGGGTCGCCAGTTTCACATTAAACACGACTGACCTCAACGACATTGACCTGATGGTAAGTTTAAAAAACATGGTGAGGCAAAGGACAGCAGTGAAGTCTGGCAGCTTCTAATTAGAGTAAATGGTAAATTAAACGTATACAGTGCTTTTCGACTACTTAAAGCAGCTTAACACCACAGGTCATACCAACCCATTCACACCCATTTGCTCTCACATTCCTTTACTGATGGTTGGAGTATCTATGTCAGTTGTCCATCAGTATCTACTAACACATCCATGCGCTTTCATACCTATTTACACTCCACTGATGCAGCAGTGGGAGCAACTTGGGGTTAAGTGTCTTGCCTAAGGACACATCGACACGTGACAGCCGGAGCTGGGCTCAAATCTGCAACATTTTGATTACCCATCAAGCACACTATCAGACTGAGCCACTAATGCCCCAAACGACATGATCTGAGATGTTCTCAGGCCTGAAGAGAGTAACAACAAACGCTCCACTGAGATGTTTTAAGGCCTGATAGAGTAACGACAAACCCATAGTTATGATATGATTTTAGATGTTTTCAGAACCTGATTGGAGGAATCATTAACACTAATGTAACATGATCTGAGATGTTCTCAAGCCTGATTAGAAGAACCACAAACACTGTACAGAGACATAATCTAAGATGTTGCCAGGCCTGGTATTACAAATAGCTTTGTTTTTACCATGATTGACACTCATAAGAAGAGTATCAAAGGATTGTTAACATTCAACAATTTGATCTACCAATGATTTGAGCTCAGTGCTTATGGTGATCTATGGCAAACCCTGATATGAAACAACACAACAACTAATTAAAAAAAAACAATGAACATATGAAAATTAACTAGTATAAGGAAATAAAAAAGAAAACCAAGGTAAATCCTGCTCTTAGGTGAAGCAATTTAAACTTTTCTCCACTTCACACATGTATGGCTCTGAGGTGAAGTGATTTAAACTTGCCTTCCCCTCTCTCACGTATGGCTCTGAGTAAACCATTGATAGGTTAAGCAATTTAAATTTTCCTTCACCTTGGGTGCTGGTTTGGCGCAGCGTTAAGCAACCAGGCACAACCCATGCTACTTCCGTCCCAGGTTCAAATCCAGCCTGTGGCCAGTTTGCAATATCCTCCCCCTATACTCTCTCAGCCCCCTTCACAAGCCTATCAATTTTCTCTCTCTCCTATCAATCAAGGCACAAAATGCCCAAAATATAATGGGTAAAAAAAAACTTTCCCTCACCTCACTCATGTATGGCCCTGAGTAAACCATTGATAGGTGAAGCAATTTAACCTTCGCCTGACCTTTCACATGTGGCTCTGAGTAAATAATTAGATTTGTCATATGGTTACACATCAGGGCGGGGTTAAGGGTAAAAGTCTGTAACACATCACTGTTTCTCACACTGTATAAAACGCTTGCGTTGTCCTCAAATGAACTGAGAGAACTGACTGAACCATGCACTGGTTTGCTGTCTGGTCTCTTCTCTCCCTTTAGCCAAAGACGTAGGCTGAGCCTACACTTAATGCAGGCGTGGCCTATCAGAGTGTTCTTTCATCAACAACAAGTCACAAAAAGTCAGATTCATTAACAAAAAAATTCATTACAAAGCAATTACTACAATGACAAAGCAGTCTAATTTCACAAACTCCAAGACAGCTGATTAAAAGATCCAACAGTTAGAAACAATGGACAATAAATTAAAAAAAGTTAAAAAAATTGAAAACAAATTAAACACTATGTTGATCAACAAATTAATTGACTATTAAAAAAAAATCAATGATGAATGCAAATTTGAAAAACGACAAATGAAAAAATAATTGACAAATCAAAAAAATATTGGCAAACAAAAAAATCAACAGCATACAAAATATGAGTATTTGATAGCACTGCAGAATCTGACTTCAACTGTTGGCTCAGATGCTAATTCCACCTTTCTCTCTGGCCCAGGTGAGCCATGAAGACGGCCCAGAGCTTCAGCATTTTCCTCGATATAAGAGCAGCACTCACACCCTCTCCTCGGTCAGGACATCTCCTAATTTTAGATCATTCAGCTCTTTAGAGGTGAAGACCAAGGACCACACACTTCTCTGCAATGTAGAAGAAAACTTCTCCATCCTCTACACATTTGTTGGAGAAAATCGTCCAGCTGTGGACGTGATGTACCTGGTGAGAAATGTACTTGGTGAAGAGAGAAGGGACAGGTGGGGTTTACACCAACATTGTGAAGGTATTTTACCTGCTGATACAGACCCTCAGTAGGCAGGAGACAGACCCAGAATCAACACACAACCATGACTCTGCAGATGCTGCTCCATCCAACATTCATGTCAGATTTAGGACCAAGTTTACACCAACTTGAGAAGGTGCTTCGCGAGCTTATTGAGATCCACTGTAGGCAGGAGATAGACTCATAATCTACACACACCTTTAAGTATGTAGCAGTGAAGTCCAACCAACATTCATGTCTGATTCAGGTTGGAGTTTAAACCAACTCAAAGCAGATGTTTCACCAGCTTATAGAGATCCACTCTAGGATAGGGTGACCATATTCTGAAAACCCAAAAAGAGGACCCTTAGCAGCATGTGTTGCGTCAGGACCCATGCAGCATCCACGCTCAATATCTTGACAGGTAGATACATTGGGCTAATAATGCCAGTGGTCCAGTGCCGCACTTTACTATAAATATTAACCTTTTACTACTATGAATATAAATGGTACTTTTTTGCCTTTTTTGTCAATAAGTGTGTCAGAAAAAGTCCTTTGAGTAAATTATTAGCTCCTTTTTTTTAAGGTAAAAATAAAGCATTCTAGCAAGTATTTGTCATTATTCAGATGTAAATGCTTAAAGCAGTGTGTAATTACAAGAAAAGGAAAAAAATAGATATTTTTATAAACAATTCTAAATGAACATGTACAACACTTTTGACAAGACAAAACAGAAACTCAACCTACTTTATTGTTATTTATTATTATTATTTAATATCATTTATATTGGTATAGCCTATTATTGAACTATTGATGAAATCCATAAAATGCGAACTACGATGAAAAAGATGATGACAAAAATGATTAACCAAAATACGGCAATAGAACGTCAGGAAAACACTCTAGAATGATACTAATGCCATTACTTACAATATTTTTACATTATTTATACGGGAATGACTGATAACATGTTTGTCTCTGAATCCTCTCTCTGCTCTCCAGCTCAGCTCACTTCCCGTACCTCCCCCTCAGGCAATCCAGCCTTTACCGTAATTTATATCACTAGAAAGCTCCGCTTCTCAGCTTTCAGAATCTGTTGGAATTATTTGGATAGTCGATACTGGAGGAGGTATGGTATTTTGAATTATGCATGTCTATTTCTGTCTCCGTCAACAGCTTCGTCTGTTGAACAAGTTGAGCAAAACTCTGACTTTTTAAGGAATTTTGTAAAATCCCCCCGGACTTAATTTTACGACAACACATGTCTGGGCAAAAGAGGACGTATGGTCACACTAGGAGATAAACTCTAAAACCATCCAACTCATGGTTGTCATGGTAATTGTATTGAGCAGTAGATAACTTTAATTTCCTGTCACATCCACCTTTGGCTTTCTATATCTACTTCACAAGAGCTTAAAGAGCTCTTGTTTTACTTAAATGATGTTACTGTGAGGTGATCCAGATCTAGAAACCTACTGCTTCAGTTTTATCTTCTTCTGCAAAAAAAAACTTTGCAAATAAATTCACCACGTCTCCCACTCCTCCTTCATCCTCCATGTGTTCAGACATCAGAGGCACTCAGATGAATCTAAACCAGCTGAAGCACACAACAAGTAGCTGCTGCTGAGATTCAAAGCTGTTAACTCTACCCACTGACCAATCAGGCCACGCTGTTTGATGAGCAGAAAACTGCTAGCTGTCCATGGTTTGTCAAACAGTACCCCCATCATGTCAAACTCAAAGTCTGATTGGACAAAGGCCATGACAATCTCCCCAATAGGATAAATACCGATTTGATGAAAGCTGTCAATGAAACATGCTGAATGGGAAACAGCCCTCATAATGAACCAACAACAACATATTTATACAAACAAATACAGAAGTCAGTCAGGTCCTTTCTGAGAAGAGTTTACATGTTCTGCCCTGCATGTGTGGGTTTTCTTCACGTACTCTGGTTTGTTCTGTGGTTTCCCCCCACAGACCACAAACCTGCCTGTTGGGTTAATTGGTGACTCTTAACTGACCTTAGGTGTGTATGTGTGTGTGTGAGAGGTTGTATTTATTTATGTGTCTGCCCTGTGATTGGCTGGTAACCAGTCCAGGGAAAACCCTAATTCTTGCAAAATGTCAGCTGGATGACCCTGAAAGGGGAAAATGGGATGGATGATCACTGGCTGGTTGGGCGTAGAGCAGACTGTGTCTGGTACAGAACCACATTGGTCCTGAAGGGCCACCTCTGCTGAAAGAGCTCCAGATGATTAAAGGGACTTTTTTCTGTTTCTACACCTTTTAAAACTTATTCACCATGTTAATGATTTTCTGTTATATTCTCCAGGTATTATCCAAAAGAAAAATTTTCATGCAGGGCCATGAGAAGGTGAAGGTGTACAATCAGTCTGGTGAGTGGAAATGCTTTGAAAACATTTAAACCTTCATTGTTCTCCAAGAAGGTCACAGTTCCTAACACGTTTATGACGCTGTGTAATGTCTCTTTGCAGCATTTGTTTGCATTTCAAACTTTGTAAGGGTCAAGGGGCTGAAGGAGGGCTCTTGGGAATTTAAATCAAATAAAGATTTGGTCATGAACCTCAAACTTCCAGAATAATCCTTGTATTCTTCAGGTTAAGGGCAATAAAACCTTATAAACTCTGACCCACAAATGGACCACTGGTGATGTATTTTTTTTTGGGTCAAACATCTTGAAATGGTTCTTTTTCTGTTTCAGTGGCTGAGGGTGAGATTTCCTTCAATTTGAGGGTGACTCCAGATTTATCTCCAGAGATCCATATTGTGGCGTACACCATCCTCCCCAATGAGATCGTGATCGCCCACAGTGCCAACTTTCCCACTGAGAAATGCTTCAACAACAAGGTCAGAGCAAGACCATACCAGAGTCTACCAGGTCAGAGTAAGACTAGAACCAGGACCAATCAGAGTAAGACTATACCAAAGCCAACCAGGTCAGTGCAAGACAAGACCAGAGCCAACCAGGTAAGAGCAACACTACAACTAGAGATCAGAGCAAGAAAAGAACCAACAACCAGAACCAGAGAGAAACAAAAGCCAAAGGGAGACAGAACCAGAGTGACCTGGGTCTGAGTTAAAGTAGAACAAGAACAGAGCAAGAACCAGGTCCAACAGGGTCAGCGCAAGACTGATACACATTTTTGATTAAGTACTGAATTAGTTGTCACCATAAACCCTGACTTGTGTGCGTGTGCGTGTGAATGTGTAACATTTATGTACTTCAGGTGTCAGTGGCATTTGCTCCACGCTCTACGGTTCCAGGAGAAGAGACAACATTAAGGGTGTCAGCCAACCAGGGCTCAATTTGTGGCGTGAGCGTTGTGGACCAGAGCGTCTTGAATGAAAACCGAGATGGGATGCTGAACACAGAGAAGGTTGGCTATCAATTTTATTCATGTTTTCACTGACAAGGTTGGCATTGTTACCAACAAAGATAATCAATTTGGTAAATATATCAGTTTGATTTAGGTTTTCACTACAGTTTTACCAACAATAATCAACAGTAATAATTGGTTTGGTTTAAATATCAAATTGATTCTTGTTTTCACTGAGAAGGTGGATATATGTTCTTATCATGATCATTGATATTTTCTAAATATCAGTTAAATTCATGCTTTCACTGAGAGGATCTGCTTATGTAGCAACCATGATAATCAATGTGGTTTGAATTTCAATTTGTTTCATGTTTTCACTGAGAAGGACTACGTTATTACTGAAGATGACCATTGATGTGGTCTAAATGTCATTTATTTTTTAATTCATGATCTGCTGAGAAGGTCAGCATTTGTATCTACAATGATCATCCTCTGTGCATCTACAATGATACAGTGAAGTGGACCATTGTGGTATACAAGGACATGAGCTCAAGGGTGAAAGCTTTTTATCTACTGTTCTACATTGTTCCAACCTTTTGTCATGAGCTAATGGCTGAAGAATAAGTCTGCAGATACAAGCAGGTAAAAGAAGAGTCCTCAGGAACCTGGTCAGGCTAAAACTTAAAGGTAGAGAGGGGAGTTTGGACATTTAGAGAGATCTTGAAGTGGAGCTGCTGCTCCTTCGCTTCAAAAGGAGTCAGATAAGATGGTTCAGGTAGCTGAAACCCTTCTGGTGGCCTCTCTGAAAAGGTCTCCCGAGCATGCCATACTGGGAGGAGACCCCGTGACAGACCCAAAACCTGCCGCAGAGATCGTATGTACTGCCTGATCTGGAAAAAAACATCATAGGATTCCCAAGAGAACCTTTAAAAGGGGGAAGAGGGGCATCTGAGTCAGAATCAGTGCCCTACTGCATCCAGCCCCAGATATATGGATGGATGGATGGATTCATGGGTGGCTGGTTGGCTGGATGAAAGGATGGATGTATACATGTATGTATGAAATGAATATTCAGATATCTTTGAATATTAGTGTGTAAACCGTTCCAGTTCGATTTTAGGGAAAATTGACAGAGTAGATGGATGCATGTATGGATCTATGGATGGATGAATGAATGAAAGGATGGATGTATTGAAGGACGGATGAATAGATGGATTTGGACTCTGGTAAGCTTGATTGTTAAACTGTCTGACAGAGATGCAGTCTTGTTGAAAAGAGTCTTTTGTTTTATTGTTCTTAAAGGAATGCGATATATATTGAAATTATTAACATTTTTAAACCTTTTATCTCTTTTTTTTAAGCTGTTTGCATATTTGCCTGGCATATTTCCTATTTGGATTCCGGACCCTGAAGGTTGTTTGAAAGTGAGACACAGACGATCTCTGTACAGACTCAATGGAGGGAGCAGCAGACATGGAGGAGACCAGGTTTTCAAGGTTAATTTTGTTTTTCTTTATATTTAATAATTTTCCAAATTTCACCGTGTTTACAGTGAATGTTTGAAGGTGTAAATTAAATTAACAACATACTCATATCACTCACAAGGCAGCTAAACTCCACTACCCTTCATGGAGTAAAAACCTGCCTCTTCCTTAAACTGATGAAAATGACATTGATTACTAGTTTAAACTAGTGAATGTTGTGGATTGACATTGACAATAACATTTCCTCATGCTCTCTGTACCTCAGGACCTGGGCCTGAAGATGGTGACTAACATGCTCACTAAGATGCCTACATGTGTGGAATTTAATGGGAAGATCTACCGTGATCATGTCAGCTGCGTCTCTTACAGTTGTGGGTCATGAGACACATTTCCTTATTTAACTCTTTAAAGTCAAGCATGCTAACTTTATACAAACATCAGTCTATGGAAGATGAAGAGGAGGTCTGACTTCTGGTTCATGTTCAGTCTTCTTCTGTTTTCTAAGACCAAATCGATGGGGAAGAAAGAAGCATTTCAGCTTCTGATCCGGTTTTGGTCATAGGGACAACTCGCACCTTCTTCCCTGAAACTTGGATATGGAAACTGGTGGAAGTGGGGTGAGTTTCTGTCTCTGCCATGTTTTACCTCCACCAAGGAGGTTATGTTGTTGCCGGCGTATGTTTGTTTGTTTGTTTGTCTGTTTGTTTGTTAGCAAGATTTTACAAAACTACTGGATGGATTTTGCTGAAATTTTCAGGAGATGGTGGTAATGGCCCAACTTAAAGATGATTAGATTTTTTCTGGTGATCCAGATAACCGCCATTAGCGAACGATCATTTTTGCTCAATAACTGTCTAACTAATAATGATGTCAACAAGATTCCAAGTGCTAGGTGTGGGTTTTCAGGGCCAAGGAATCATATTATGATGGTAACTTTACCACGGAGCTATTGCTTATAGATGAAACAGCACTATGTGAGCTACCTTGGTGGAAGTTTGCACTCTCTGAGTGCTTTCCAGTTTTATTTTATTTTACTTTATTTAACCCCTCCTCAGATGAAATTTTTAAATTCATGCTTCTTTCATAGCCCAGGCCATTTCAGAGATGTTTTCCAGTTTAAATGTTCAAATACCTCAACACTAATAATGCAATGGGCTTGTTGCTTGCCAAAGCCTTGCCAACTCTTTAGGTAGGTGGTTAAATTTTAACACAAGCAGGTTTCCTTTTGTTGTCTTTAATGGGAATTTAAGCTGTGTTATTGATCAGATCATTTGTCTCTGCCTAATGAGAAGAGTTGTGTCTTTGAGTTTCTAAACAGCCCCTCGTGAAATTCAGTTTTTTGAAATTAAATTAGCTGCATTTCTCATTATTTTTACCCATAATTACGAGCATATCTGTATCTTAAAGAAATTATTTATTTAAACAACACTGGATTTCCGAAGTAAAACATAAAATGAATGAAATACGAGGAGTTCAAAAAAAAAAAAAAAAGATCAGTTACTATATGTGGCCGGGCCATTGTGAACTAAGGCGACCAGAGTTTTAAAATGAAATCCGGGGACATTTCCAACTCTGCAATAAAAATTAATTGAAAGTTAACAAGATCAAATTAAGAAACTGGGACAGTTACAGTAATATATATTAAATATATTCGTTCATTCATTCATTTTCTGTACCGCTTATCCCTTTCAGGTTTGATTTTAATCTACATTACATTTAATTTCACAGTTATTTTTTTCTCTTAATTTACTTATTTAACATCATTTTGTTTGGAGGTGGGATCCCTTTTCTTTATACAGAAGTAAAGGGAGGGACTCCTGTTATTTATAACTCTGTTATCACTAAACAGTCTGACTAACCTTGACTTTTGTAACCAAACAGACAAAGTCAGGCTTTTATGTGTTTTATGTTGATTCTCTACAGCTTTATTATGGAGAAAACCGTAACAGCCATATTAGAAATAATTTTAATTCTGGCCATAAGGATTTCTTTTTGATGGAAACATCATTTTTGCCTCTCTTTTTACAGTAAAATTTAGATTTGTGTTTAGAGTGGGAGAAAATAATTTGTGTAAATTCTGAACTGAGTTTATGTTGGTAGTAGAGTGAGCATCAGATCCCTCCTGAGTTTGGGGGCACAACAAGCCCAGATGAGCAACTGCACTTTTGGAACAAGCCCAAAAAAATGCAACCCACAACTGCCAAAATTTACAAGCAACTTTTCAAAAAAGAAGCCCAAATCGCTTACAATAAGCAGACCTGGCAACTATGGCTCCTGCGTAGTTGTGCATGTGCCACATGAGCGTGTTTGGGGGTGTGCCGGGTTGACTAGTGCGGGCACGGTAACCAGGAAACTGGGGGGTGAGGGAAGGACAAACTACCTACCACACTCATATCTTGCTTTGTTGTGGGGAGCTGGGTGATAATCATGGGGGAGCCACACATACAGAAAAGCAAGCCCAAAGTTACTTATAATAAGCGGACTTGGCAACACTGGAATAACTGTTGTCCCAGTCTGCGTGCAACCTGCTCCCTCACGCTTTCTGCTTCCTATGCGGCTATAGTAATAATGTTTGTTCTTGTAGACGCAAATTAGTAAAACACTGAAATCGGGGACAGCTTTAACCGGCGACAGCTTTAACCGGGGACAGGTCATCCAAAACAGGGGCTGTCCCCAGAAATCGGGAACATCTGGTCACCATATTGTGAACGACAGATCGTGTTCAGCTATAAATGCAGTCATACGAATTTTCTGTTCACACACACGGTCGGTCATAGATGTTGCTGTGGTACCTGTAGCCGTTGCTTCTGGTAAGGTCAATGTGTGGGAGAGAGCATGCACGGACGCTATGTGACCCGGGTCTGAAGCATGACGAGCTAAAACTTTTTTCTTGCTGCTGCCATACAATAGTTTTCTGGAGCACAGTACACAAAAACAAGCTCCTGGCTCCTTGAGCTTTTGACACCAGCTACCGTGAGGCTTTCCATCTGCTGCAGCCTCCTCTATCCAACCCCAGCGCCACTTACATTTTACTCCCGCCTCCCATCTCGAGGTTTCCTCGCTGGTTTTAATATACCTGGCGTCCATGCTAGCAATATATAGTGAACCAGCTCCTCACTGCTAACGCTGTCCATATGTCGAAAACTTAAGGCCTGCCTTACTCTGCCTCTGATTGGCTAGAACGCCTTGGTTACCTTGAGTACCATTGGTAGTTGGCACAATCACTTTAAACGACTGGTTACAGAGAAAAAAAAATACTTAACCAAAATAATTCCTAAGCCGATTTCCGGCACCGTGCCGGAGGTCTTCAAGCCCTGGATTTAGGTGCCTGTCGCATAGGGATGAGATAATTCTTACAACCAATCAACAGACTGCACCGTTTTTACCTCCGCACTCTGGGGTTTGCTCTGTGCACTCTGCACCTGAACAGTAGGGTGCCAAAAATGAGCCGAAAGTTACATTTTTGGAAGCCTTTCCCTTTATTTGACAGTGGAAACGCCTAGAATTGCGTACCATTCAAGCTGAAATGAACCCACTGGCCTAATATGTAATATTGAAGGTAATAATCTTGTTTCCACAAATTATTCAAAGCTGATTTCGATTATTTTTGTTAATTTTGAGTGATGAATTTGATATGTTTGATATCAATAAATGATACCCAATATGAAAAAATGAACAAACATGATGCCAGAGTATTCTGACATTGTAATAAACAGGAGAGTGTTCAGAAATAAATGACCTTGTGTTAAGTGTTAATCGTATTAGATCTTCTCTGTCAGAAAAAACGTATGTAAAAATTGCAATAACCAAAGTGGAGGTGTAGCTTTTCCTCCAGAAGCCTCCTCTCTCCTCCATCCAGGTGCACTTAAAGACTTTGAAGATCCTTTCATCATGGCATAAAGAAAATGACTCCCAGGCTGATCAAGAAAAGAGGAAGCAAGGATGGACAAAGTTATGGAATAAGAAACACCCAGTGACAGGTGTTTGCTCTTCCATATTTGAACCTTCTCTGACAAAGAGCGGATCCCTCAGGCTTTAAATCAGTGATCTCCTGAAAGAGTTAAATAACAAAACCAGGTCTTTGTTCTTCCATATTAAACCCTCTAAGACAAACAGCTGATTCTTTAAACCAGGGATATAAAAAGGTCAATCTGATGCAGCAGCTATCCATATCATGTCAAACCTTTCCCCCCTGACTCCATGTTTCTGTGTCTCCACTAATCAAGAGAGGCTGGATGGACAGATCTGTCCCTCACTGTCCCCTGACACCATCACCAGCTGGGAGACAGCAACATTCTGTCTGTCACCTCAGGGCTTCGGTCTGGCTCCTGCAGAGACACTTAAAGCCTTTCAGCCATTCTTCCTGGAGCTCACCCTGCCATACTCCATCATTCGAGGGGAAGAGTTTGATCTGAAGGCGACTGTCTTCAACTACCTGTCCAGCTGCATCATGGTAATCAA